>JARHVA010009357.1:0-326613 GCA_037957365.1 Torreya grandis
CCTAAAGACAATAATGTCATTGGTATAAAATGGGTGTTTAGAAACAATTTAAATGAAGTTGGAGAAGTCACTAGAAACAAGTATCGATTGGTATGCAAGGGATATGCACAAGTTGAAGGGGTATAATTTGATTAGACCTTTGCACTAGTAGAAATATTAGAGGCCATCAAATTATTTCTATCATATGTAGGTTTTAAAGGGTTTAAGGTATACCAGATGGATGTCAAATCTACCTTTTAAAATAGAAATTTGGAAGAAGTGTACATTGTGAAACCTAAGGGCTTATCACTATTATATGATAAAGACTATGTTTTTAAATTGAAAAAGTCTCTTTATAGTCCAAATCAAGCTCCTAAATCTTGGTATGCTAGGTTGGATAGGTATCTATTGGATTAAGGATTCAAAAGAGGATTTACAGATAGTAATCTATACATTAGATAGAAGATGACCATCAATTGATAGTAGTTGTATATTTAGACAACATCAACTTTGGTGGAAATAATGAGAATATGACCAAGGCCTTTATAAAGGTGATGAAAAAATAGTTTGAGATGTTCATGCTAGGAGAACTATCATTCTTTCTTGGGTTGCAAATCACTCAATCTAGAAAAGGTATATTCATATCACAACCAAGTACATAAGAGAGATTTTGAATAAGTTTGATATGGAATATTTAAAAGTAGTTAGTAAACCCATGATCATAGGGTGTAATTTGAGTAAGGAAGATGAGTCTTCAAAGGTCAATCAGACATCATATAGGTCAATGACTGGAAGTTTTAATACACCACTTCCTCTAGACTTAACATCATGTAAGCAATAGGTCTTTGGGAAGGTTTCAAGTAGATATAAAGAATAATCATCAACATGTAGTCAAAAGGTTACTTAAATATCTCAAGGGGAATATGGAGTATGGGTTATGGTATCCAAAAATCAAGGAGTTCAATTTGATAGCCCATACAAATGCATATAGGGAAGGAAGTATAGATGATAGGAAGAGTACCAGTGGAGGAGCTTTCTTCTTAGGTGGGTGCCTAGTTTCATGGATAATCAAGAAGCAACCATCAGTAGCATTATCCACTTATAAGGTTGAGTACATTGTAATATATTCATGTTTCACTCAATTCCTATGGATGAGATAAACATTAAAAGACTCCAAGGTGGAGTATGATGGTCTTGGCCCTATGTATTATGATAATATGAGTGTTATAAGCATCTTAAATAACCTTATCATGCACTCAAGGACCAAGCATATTCCCATCAGGTATAATTTTATAAGAGATTAGGTAAGTTAATAAAGTTTTATACTTGAGAATGTTTCTATATAGGATCAAATAACATACATCTTGACCAAACCACTTCCAAAGGTAACATTTGAACACCTAAGATAGTAGTTTGGTGTAATTCATTCCCCTAGAAATTATTGAAGAAGCCAAAGTACTTAGGGGGATTTAATTAGGTTCATTAGCTCCAAGAATAGGTGAATTATTCCAAGAAGGTATGCATGGAGATATGGGAGAATGTTTGTATTATGTCTCATAAACTCATAGTCTTGTGTGTTGAGTATTTTGGTTATAAGGAGTGTGATCCAAGGAGTTGTAGACATCACTTTATTATTTATGTCAAAAGGGGAGAAATACCAGAATGGGGAGATAATAATGATTAATATATAATATGTTTTTTCATCAATTACAACAGGGGTGATTGTTGATCATTGTTCATATTATTGAATATTGGCATTAATGTTGTCATTGATGTCAAAAGTTCTTAAGAAAGGTGTTTATGAGGTCATTAAAGAATGTTATTATTTGATAGCATCATTGAGAGATATGTCATTATTTGAGGATCATGTAAGTCATGTGAGTAAAGTGTAGAAGCATCAATGAGTGTTTCAAGGCCAGTTGTCAAGTTTCAAGTACTTGAACAATCTAGTCATGGCATGTAAAGTCCTAGTGAGAAGGTTTGAGCATGGTGGATTAGTAAGATAAGTGCACATAGGCATGATTGGTCGTATGATATTTTTTAAATCATGTATATGAGAAACTAGATCACTCATGTGAGTCTTAGGGTGAGCCTATAGGGGTAGGACCTATAAACCTAATATACAACTAGACCACTTCTAGACCCTACTTGGTCTATTAAGGCATCATGATATATTATCAAGGCATATGAAGGATGTTTGACATTATTTTAGAATGTGATATGTTGTGTAAGAATGTAAGTGAGGTGTATAACACATGGAAAGAGACTTGAATGTCAGTTTCAAGGCCTAATGTGATTTACAGGTCAAGGTCTAGAAACCAAAGAGAGAGAGAGTGTGGCCTAATGAGGGGTCATGACCATATTTCAAGATGTTTGATATCATATGAGCATGGAGATAGGTATAATATTTTTTTAAAGTGTGTTCACAAGTAGGTCATGGTTTGCAAGATAAGGCATGAAAAGTGGTTTTGAGGTCTCTTATGTGAACAAAATGAAGGGTTCTCAAGTCGAGGACTTTTAGGTGTTCATTGGCACATATAACCTCTACATGGGAACATAATTTATTCATGGTATATGGAGATGGGTCTTAGATCAAATTCTTAGGCATTATTTTATATAATTAGAGGCTAAGTTTTATGAATGATTATTAATAGTGGAAGAGGGTTTAAACCCTCAAAGAACCCTAATAGTGACCCAATATGAAAGAAGTTATTATAAAGTGATCAAAATGGATCGGTATGGATACCTAAGTGATTTTATTTTGTATTCAAATGTCCAAGGCATCTTTAGGTGTGATTAGTTTGTCAAGTGTATGAGAAGACCCTATAATAAAGTAGTAGTTTCTCAGAGATTTACTATAGCAATCAGAGTTGACCAATTCAAAGTTTCTAAATGGATGGATGAAATTTTTTGAAATTTTTAGTGTGTTTCCATAGTGGTTTTTAGATAGGTTCTATCCCTTAAGGGTGTTAAACCGGTCATCCAATTTGACTAGTCACTAATAGACTTAATGGTGAAAATAGTGAGAAACTCAGGCAATAATGAGAAGATGTTTAGGGATGTGTTATCATGGAATAGGGATGAATCCAAGTGCATGGATACATTTTTCAATACTTTTAAGACATGTTCATGTTGGATATAAGTTTTTTAGGTCAGTGGATATTTTTTATCTCAATTTCAGTTTATTTTTTGGAAAGATGAAGTAAGAAACTAGATGTAGGTATGATAGAAGAACCTATTTATTTGTGCATGCATGATCTAGATGATTATGAATAGATCCTCTTTGTCTTTGGAATAATGACCTGTAGATAAGAAATCACTAATATAAAGGGGTTGTTAGATAGATAGTAAGGTGGATTGCCTAGCATGAGCTAGATATAAGAAATGTTAGTTTAATAGGAGGATGCCAATCCACTCTTTTAGAATAGTTAAGTTGAAAGAAATAAAGATGAAGTACTTGCATCAAATGATAGAAAATATTGAAATGGAATGAAAGAAGAAATAAATAATTGATAAAGTAAATAGATTAATTATAGTAATAAGTGGGTCAATACTAATGCTAAATAGGTCAGTTTGGGTTCAAAAAATAGGTGGGGACTCTATGAATAGGAAAAAAGACAAAAAAGTGAAATTTAATTGAGAATACATAGGTGGAAATAGATTACTATTATTTCCTACCATAGTGACTGTTGGTGGTTAGGATGACCATCAACGGTTAAGGTGATTGTTAGTGGTTGGGTGACTATCAATAGTTGAAGGTGACCATCAGCAGTTAGGGTGACCATCAATAGTTGCTATGGGTTCTAATAAGTGTTGAAAAAATCTTGGGATAATGAGGTCAATGATCAAGTAGTGGATTTATAAATGTCTAGTTAGGGATGGGAGGTCATAAGATATGATATAGAAGGGTCTAGGTTAAAAAAATAAATAATCAAAACTTTGAAACTAGAAATATACTTAATTAGTTATTTGATATATTATAGTAGACTGAGAAGCAATTTTTGTAGAGTAAAAGTACTTTACCTATTATAGTGGCTAAATTTCTATAGGGAAGACTTTTAAAGAAGTTATTGATGCTAGAAGCTCCTGATGACTATTGGTTGATAGCTTGATTGCTAAAATTTTGGGATATCTAAATCCATTTTTCACCCCCTACTCCTCTCTTTTATAGGTAAAATAAATGGAGGTGTAGGTTTTAGAAGGGGTGAAACTCATTACACAAATTTAATTATTGATGTGTTAGCTCACTAAATAAATTAAATTATGATTTGCTTGGGTTTGTATAGGGACTAAGTTTGAGTGTTCAAGTGGTAGGGACCTGATTGTTAGTGGTTAGGGTGACCATCAATGGTTATGGTGACCATAAATGATTGATGGTTGAAGGTCAAGCAGGGTAAAAATGTAGGTTAGTGAGTTTTTTTAGCTAGTTAACTAACTTGACTAGGGGTCATAGTCAAAAGTTAGGTAATAGTCTGATCTAGGGGTATTTCGACATCTAGAACCTTTGTGTGTAGTTTTTTAGTGTCTACATTTTGCCCCTTTTTGTTATGTAATTTATGTTAGCAATCTATAAAATAAAAATAGATTACAGGTTGAAGGTTTGGTTTCCTTAAACATGGGAAGAGGTGTTCCCCCTCAAACTAGGAGTTGATGAGGTGAAGCAAAATTAGATGTAGGTTTGACAAGTGGTTTATGGTGAGTCATGAGGTTGGTTACAATGGTGGTTGGGCATTTGAAACACAAACATGCACATAAAATGTGACTAAGTATGATATCTAAGATCATGCATATATTAAGTTTCTATGGTTGGTAAAAATAAGGTTGGCTCTAGAAGGATAGGTGATGGGATAACAAAGACACAATGTTAGGCATAGTTGATCAAGTTATTCCTATCAAGTCTCTTAGAAAATGTTGGTATTTATGCATGTATCTAAGGTAAAAAGTGATCCCTAGAAAATAAAAATGGTTTGGTATGCACTAGGTGGTGAAAATTCAAATATTCAACATGGAAATGTTGTTTGGTATTGTACAAAAGGAGCAGGCAAGGTTGTCATAAAATATGTTATAGTTGGGGGGCCCAAGATTGTCAACATCAAGGTGGATGTGGTTGGTAGGGTAGGTAGAGAAGGTAATCTAAAAATCTTGGCATTAAGGTGAGTGTGCTAAAATTTAAAAACAATTGACACCCTGACCATTGATGGTCAAGGGTCTTGAATGTGATTGTTGATGGTCAGGGTACAAAACCCTAAAAGTTTGAAGGTTAAAAAGTGAGATGGATAGTCATTTTGGTCATTTAAATTTTTTGACTTTTGAATCTTGATAATGAATTCTTGTGTCCTTGGAATTTTATGTGAGAATGTTAATGAGGTGGGGTTGATTATTGGTTATGTTGAGTTGACCAAAGTGTTGGATTGAGGATGCAAGGCGAATAGGGATGTGGCCAAGTAGTGGGACCTAGGATTCCTCCTTAATAATAGTTGAGGAATGAGGTAGGGGCTACATTAAATTGATAGATTAGTTTGTTTTTGGAATTTTTAGTTGTATTTGAGTTTGGTTGTTCTGGTATTTATTTTGTTGAGCGGGTTTTGGGTTTTGATCTAGTTTTAGGTTTTATGTTGTTATTGTTAAAATTTGTAGGTGAAAATTGAAATTATGAGGGTAGTTAGGTTGGGGGTAGGGTATTGAACAAATTTAGGGTAATTATTTATTGAATATGGGTGGTTGGGTAAGTTTTGGGTAGGGAGGGTTTGGGATTTTCCATTAGTGGTCACACATAGTGACCATCGATGGTCATACCTAATTGTTGGCGATCATAGCTAACTATTGGCAGTCAAACCGTAGGCCAAATAGGTATCTAACCATTGGTTGTCATAATGACCATCAATGATTAACCAAATGGTCAAGTGTTTTTTATAAAAGGTCAAGGCAATAGGTGAGTTAGAATGTTGTAACATTAGAATGCTAAGGGTAATTGGGGTGTAGGGTAGGTGTAAAAAGAGGTTGATGTAGTTTATATGGGATCAAATAGGTGTTATTAGGTAGGATGAATGAGGTATAAATGGTGAAGTCCACAGGTAGATTATTTTATAGAAAACTAAGTGTGTTCACTATATTGAATTTTATAGGCATGAAATTAGATCTAGATGCAAGATCAGGTTCCTCAGATCTTTGCAAAGATCCATTATGGGATGATAGATGATGTTTGGCTAACATGGATGAGGTCAGCCTTGGAGTAATGATACACTACCATCACATGTTGTGAGATGTGGTGATGATCATGGCCTTCATTAAGAGATGAGATATGATCATGAACACCTTTCTCTTGTCAACTAGTGAGATGATGATCTTGCTAGAGGATATGCACAAGATCACATGGTTGTCCATCCAAGGGGAGTCAATATATCACATTGAGAGGGAGGAAAGAGAGGTGCACATGGAGCTCCTATATGGTAAATATTGGGCCTTTACCAGGTGGTACACTAGAGGCTTTCACTTTAAACCTTTGTATCAGAGGATCAGGGATGACTGGAGGTTGATGACTATGATGATGATGGTGATATCCTATTTTATGGTGCTAGATTTGAGTAGTGAGAGGTTTTCATATCTATTATTGGGTGTATTGGTAGAGATGCTACTAGGTATCATAGTGTTTTGTTGGGCACCTATGTTATTGGTTCAGATATATAAGGAATTATGAGTGTTCAAAGCTCATAGGAGGTATGGTATTAGTGTGGGGTCCATGCTACACTTATGGGCCTATGAGCACATCTAGGTTCTGAGGATGATGGGACTACCAAGGGAGGGATATGCCCAGATGGACTTCAAGGTAGGTTTTATGTAGTGGAGGAACAATTATGCACTCATAGGAGTTAGAGGAGGTGTACAAGATATTGATTCATTCAAAGGGGCATTGGAGGCCTTGGTGGTTGGAGATGTGGTTTGGAGGTTGTATGTTGATTTTTTAAGGTGGGCCCACTATACTCAGCACATTTTATCATTACAAAGCTATCGATGGATTTTTTGGAGGAGAGAGGGTGAGATTAAGCTCATCCTTTTTTATAGGGTTCACAAGTAGTTTGGTTTGATACAGGGGATTCCAAGTATGTTCCTAAAGTATATAAAGGAGGATGTTAAGTTTTTGCTTCTAGAGCCATAGCTAGTAGAGATGGTTTTTGATCATGAGGAACTACCTACTAGATAAGAGATTGATGGCATACTTTTGTTAATGGCTATGTGGTATGGTATCCAGCCCTATATGTAATGATAGATTTTGGATGGGATGATGGGGGTAGAAAACCTATAGATGTGGACCTAGCTAGTAGGGATCCATAAGTATAGGTATAGGGAGGTGGCCTTGATGGATAGTTAGGAGTAGCACTAGCCACTACATAGGCATAAGTCATAGCTTTATAGGGGTAGGTATCTATATTATAAGTCCAAGTTGCTACATTATAGGGTCAGCTAGCCACTGTGATGGCTAAGAGGGACCAAGTTAGGGCTACACTAGTCTAGGTCACCCAAGAGTGAGATGGTCTAAGATAAACAAGAGGAGTAGTACTAGTAGTAGTAGTAGGTCCAATAAGGACCATTGATATGTAGAGGTACATAGCCACTGTATAGGAGTTATGTTACTATGATGTGATAGTCTTCATGCACTACCCATCATAACCTCGATGGGGAAATTATAGAGCTATCTTGGTAGGTAGTATCAGTATGGTGACACTAACTTAGTGGGTTGCATCTATAACTGGATAGACAGGAACCTCAAGAGGGTAGGCACTAGATGATAGTGGTACCCTAGGGGTATAGGTCATGATATGATATATATAGGTGTATATGATTTTGATATCATTCTACAAGCCAATGTAATGAGATGTATATGTTTTTTAGGAGAGAGATGCACATTATTACATGTATTATTTTTGTTTTGATGAGACATGATGTATATGATGTGATGATGATATATAGATGTGATTTTATAGTTCATGGTTCATGGTTTAAATGCTCATATCTATTATGATTATGAGATGTAGACTCACTAGCTTAGGCATGTGATGATTATGGATGATGTTTATGATGAATTATGGTTATGGTTATGATTGTGGTTCTTTGATTTATATATGTTTATGATGTTTTGATTATGGCTATGATGTTTTGATTATGGATGGTTTTAATGGTTATGATGTTTATGATTTTCATTATGATGCTTTGTTTTATGTATGATTATGTTGTTTATGATTATGGTTATGATGTTTTGATTTTGGAACATAAACTAAGTTAGGTAACAAAAATAGATGTGGGAAAAGAGATGAAAATCATGAGATAGATGTCTAAATGAAAACGTGAATAAATTATGAGAGGATAAGGAAAAGGCATGATGCTTCTTTATTGGTAAAAGACTAAATAAAACTAAAGTTATATTGGCTTAAGGAACATAATCCCTTTAAATGCTTCACATTAGCATGCATTGGTTACTAAAAAGGTGTCTTTATCACATCATGTCAAATAATCTCATGAATCCCTTGATTTGTAGATGGCACAAAGGGGAGATAGGTGATAGGTGGTGTGAATGGTAGTGTAACCTCTTTTGGGTTGGTTTGCCCCTTCTCTAGGTAACCTAAGAACCATAACAGACAAGTCCTTGTTTTAATGCAAGGTGTAGACTGATCAATGTAGGAAGTTTACTACTGTTATGTGAAAGTTAATTGCAAATTTCTTGGGGATAGCTTGTTCTAATTTTGATACGTGGTCTTTTTATTATTTGATTTTGATAATTTTGTGAAGTTGATTGATGCAGGAAGCTTCAAATGATTGATTTGAAAAATTTGAATTAGCCATCCTTCAAAGGATTGGTCTAAGTTTGGATTTGTTCATTTTGGTAGTTGTCCTTCAAGGGAGTAGTTTATCCTTTTAAGCTATTTAGATTTTGGGTAGCTATCCTTCAAGGGATTAGTTTGCATGCTAGAGATATTTGACCTAAGTGATATTTTAATATCCTAGATTGTTTTGATGCTAAGTTAAATATGGATAAGTATATATAGGCTTGGAGGTTTACCTTTATGAGGGGAAAACCTAGAGCACAAGAAGGTTAATGGTAGGTGAAAGGAGTGGTTTTGAGAGACAATGACCATGATATTCCATCTGATCAGGGATGAAAAGTATCCATGAGAACCATGACATGGGTAGAGCCATGATACCCATATTTGGGATTAGGATAAAATTGTGATGGTTAATCATATGGTTTTATGTTGTAATCAGTTATTCTCAAAGGGATGGGGTGAAGGTATGAGGAAGATGAAAATATCATAAATTAAGGGATCAGCTTAAGTTAAACTAAAGGTGAGTTTGATTCTTGTTTAAAAAAGAAAGGATGTAGATGTGAATCATTGAAAGGATCAAGTTCTAGTTTGCCTTCAAGAGAGAATAAATGATAATCTCTTGATCCATACCTATGGATTATGATTTAGGGTCTAATCCAATTGAAAGCAAACCTACCTTGCTTACTTTTCTCCATATTGGTTACATGTTGATTTTCCTTTAGGATGAGGTCTTTGATGTTGAATTCTTGTTCTTTTAGGTGCTTATTATAGGCATGCTTGAATCACTCTTGGTAGACACAAAGATGGTTAAGCGTAGCTAGGTGAAACTCATCAAGTATCTCAAATTGTGTTAGACACTCTTGATAATAGTCACTCTTAAAAATAATTTTTTTAAGGATATGTGAAGAGAGGGAATTTAGACTTTGAGAGGAAATACCACCTCAACTCTGAATACCAGAGAGAAATGGGTAACACCCATAGAGGTTTGAATTCTAGTGTGATAGGCCCACAAAGTGAAAGGGATGTGTAAATGCCAATCTTGACTAGAAGCATTGATCATTTTGGTTAACATCTTGTTGAGGGTTTGTTTGAGACTTCCACCTATCCAATTGCTTGTAGATGACAAGGCAAGGATAAGCTTAACTTGATGCCAAATATGTCACAAAGACCTTAGACTTGTTTATTTTTGAAATATTTTCCATTATCAATTATGATCTTATGGGGAACACTGAAATGATAGATGATATGATGATTGATGAAGTCAAAAATATTTTCCACTTTGGTTAAGATGAGAGGAATATCCTCCACCCACTTGGTAAAATACTTAGTGGTGGTGATGATGGAGTGGTTCCATTGTGAAGAATGAGGATTAATTTACCAATGAAATACAGTCCCCATTATAATAAGGGCCAAAATTCATTGGATACTTGAAGGCCATTGGCTAGCATGTGATGTAAATTGGTGTGTTGTTGGCATTTAAGACACTTCTTCACATAATCATAATAGTCTTGATTGAGGGTGGGATAATAGTAGCCAAGGTGAAGGATACATTTATCAACATCTAGACCATTAAAGTGTCCTCCACATATCCCATCATGCATTTCCATGTGACTTCATAGGCAACAGAGAAGGAGGTCATTGAAACCATGTTCATAAAGGATTTCCCCTAGTATGGTATAATGAGATATACTATGAATAAAGGCTCTTTGGGTATTCTTAGAGATTTTGGGAGGAATGATACCAAGGTTGAGGTAGTTAAAGGTTTACTTGTATCAAATGTCTAATAGACATTCCTCCACATTAAAAATGTTATGAAGGTTAGATTAGATATAAGATGGTTTGATAAAATGATGAATGGTGACCAAAAATTTAGAATTGGAAGGTGTAAATGGGATCTGGGAAGCCATTGTATCTACAAACTTGGTAGATCACAAAACAAATTGGATAAGGTAATGATCAAATGATGCTAAGAGTACATCTACTAGATGTTTGTACTATTGTAAGACATCATTCTCACATTAGTAAGATCTATTGATCTAGTTGAACACAAGTTGGGAATTGCTAAAGACACTGATCATCTTAATTCCCAAGGCTAGAGTGGTTTGGATAACTATTACGAGGGCTTCATACTCAACCATATTATTTGTATATTCAAAATCAAGTTTGAAATAAAGAGGAAGTGGTCTGCCATCAAGGGGAATGAGAATAACTGTATTACCCCCACTATGCTAACATTTTGAGCTGTCAAAGAACATGGTCATTTGGTAGGTGATATCCTTTTGAAAAAGAGTTGCAATGGATTCATCTATAAATGCAAGAGTAAGTGGTTATTTATTTGGAAAAGGAGCTTTGGATAATTAATTAGTGATGACTTACCCTTTAATCAACTTATATTGGAGGAAATCAAGGTCAAACTCAACTAGAAGTATGAGCCACTTATCCATATGCTAGTTTTGGTATGGTTTAGAGTGCATGCAATTGAATTGGTCAGTGTTGGTGATGATATAGGTTTTATGATTGAGGAGGTAATGACAAAGTTTAGAAGCCACAAATACTAAGGTGAGGTAAAGCTTTTTGGTATGGGTATACTGAGTCTCATACTCTACAAGTGTTTGACTTATATAGTAGACAACTTTCTCTTTATTTTTCTCATCATGGTAAGTATTTGCCCTAAGGATTGGTTTGTGGTGGAGATATAAAGGTATAAGGGTTGGTCTTCTTTAGGAATGGTAAGAATAGGTGGAGAAAGAATGTATTATTAGTCCACTTAAAAGATGTGTATTTATTGAGATGATGGTGAAATGGTTGACATCTATATGATAACTAAGAGATGAAACAATAGATGGATTGAAGCTTCCCCTACAGGTTACAAAGTTTCTTAAGGTGGATTGGAAGTGGCATGTTGAGGATCACTCTGACTTTGGTAGGGTCTACTTTGATTCCTTGAAGAGAGATAATAAAGCCAAGAAGCTTTCTAGATAGGACCCCAAAAACACATTTTTTGGGGCTGAGTTGGACATGAAAATGGATTAGGCACTCAAAGATAAGCTTGAGAACTTATAGATGATCCTTGTAATATTTATATTTCCTAAGTAAATCATCTATGTAGTCCTCTATGATTTTTTGGATGAGATCATGGAAGATGTAGGTCATCACATGTTGGTAGGTTGCTCCCACATTTTTCAGACTAAATGGCATGACCTTAGAACATAAGGTTCCCCATGGGGTGATGAAAGAAGTATTATACTGATTCTTAATGGAAATAAAGATCTAATTATACCTTGAGAAACCATCCATGAGAGATAACATCTTGTGGCTAGCTATAAGATCAACAAGTTGGTTGATGTTAGGTAAAGGGAAGTCATCCTTTGGACAAGCAACATTGAGGTCATGGTAGTCAACATAGAGGTGAAGTCCCCCTATGGTTTTGGTGATAGGAATGATATTGGAAACCCATTAGGGATAGTCAATGGGTTGAATGAAATTGATAGATAAGAGGTATTTAAGCTCTTCTTTGACTAGAAGGGTGATGTGAGGGTGTATCTTGTGAAGCTTTTTCCTAAAAGGCTTAATGTTAAGATGGATGATGATGTTGTGGAGAGATATGTAAGGATCAATTATGGGAATATATTAATAGGACCAATCAAATTCTATGTTTTGATCATGAAGGAAGGAAGGGTAATATTGTTACTCTAAGAAATCTAAAGCTTGACCAATGTTTACAATGTGAAGGTTATCTTGAGTACCCATGTTGACATCGACAGTGGATTCATTCAATATGGTTTGGTTTTTAGGAGGAAGGGATTTGTAGATAGAAGAATCCCCTATACCAAGATAGGTGAGAATGGAATCATCTTGATTTTGGATGGTGTGTATGGTAGGAGAATCATTTTCTACCATTTCAAGATGAATCAGAGGAAAGATTTTAGTTTAGCCACCCTTTTGATAGGTCAGGGGACCTAAACTAATGGTATTGACTAAAAACATTTAGAAGGGATAGTTTGAAAATCCTTAGACTTCAAAAGAGATATGGTTGTTGAGGATGGAATGTCCTCATCAATGGTGGTGATGGGTTTGGGTGAATTGGTAGGTTATTATGGTAGGATGAACCCAAGGCTAAATAAATCATGAGGTTTTTGACTTTTGATTATAGGTAACTCATGGGGTCCATGTTCATAATGAATGAGGTTCAATCCCTTCTAGACACACCTATGAGGGTACAATTTGGAAAATTTTAGTTTGTCCAAATAGTATAAATTAGAGGTAAATGGTTGGGTAAAAAAGGTGTTGGAAGAAGAGAGAAGGGGATGATCAAGTCCCCCATAGATTAAATTGGTTTGGTGGTTAGAAAGCTTGCAAGGAATGATGGTTCCAATATTGGTATCATAACCAGGATTATGGTCAATATTATCATATACTTGAGGAGTAGGGAATGCCTCCAAGGCCAAAAGATGATATTATCCAAGTGAGATATGATGGAACGTTGGTTTTAAGGGGTCCTCTATGGGGATCTAATGATAAGGGATAGATGAGCTAGTTGAAGCTTCATCGATAGTAGGGGTAGATTTTTTATTATTAGTGGTAAGGTGGATGAGTGAGGAAGGAGAATGTCTTGGGTCAATATGTCATATTTCAATATGTGAAAGGACTAGGGTCAACTTGTATAGTGATGACCTAACCCTTGTGTTCAAACTTTACACATTGATTCAAGGTAGATGGGACATAACTCATGGAGTGGATCTAAGGGCATCCAAGTAAGAAGTTGTATTAGAATTCACATTATACTATGTAGAAGAGCTCTAAAAGCATCTGAATCCCTAAATGGATATGGAGGATGACTGTCCCTAAGGTTGTGTCTATAGTATCATTAAAATAATAGAGGACCACTATGCTTTCTAACATGATATTCTTTGGTAGCTAGAATTGGTCATAAGTATGAGAAGAGATAATATTAATACTATCTCCCCCATAAATCATCCCCCTTTTGATGTAGGTTGTATTGATGTATGTAGTGATAAAGAGGGAAGGATCTAGATCTTTAGGATGAACAAAAGGTATTTTTGAATCCTTGAATGTGACAAGGGTAGAAAGTCAAAGGGCTCTGATAAAGGCTACCAAAGGTTAAGGGTCTGCATATTGGACATCTATATATTGTAAGGCCTCTATTAGTGCTTGGTAGTGATGGGATGAGGTGTTGATTAGTTTATATAGACTCATATTCACCAGTGTCTAGTGAAGTTGTTTGAGAACTACTCACTGGATAGTTAGAAGGATTGGAGGGAGATTCACCTAAAATGGATATTTTAGGTTTTGGTGAAGGTGAAGGTGAAATTTAAGGAACTTAAGTCTAGTTGGAAGGTTGAGGGATGGAAGGATATGTCCATAGAATGGACACTTTGGCCTTTCCCTTATCTTTTTTCTAGGATTGAGATCAGGTATCCATATGGATAGTGTGGATAAGGGGAGGTGTTGGGCTAGAAGGTTGCTTCAGTTCCTCCTCACTCTTGGATGAGAATGAGTGAGTGGGTAAGTTTTGGATAGGTTTTTTTTTTTGGTTGGGTTGATAATGGGATTAAGAGAGGTTCATCTAATAATAGATCATCCTCATCCCATAAGTTATGGATAAGTGCTTGGAGAGATTTGTAGTTCTCTATGTCATTTCTAGGTGTTCTATGATATGAGTAGATTAAAATGTCATTAAACCAAGATGGTTTAGGACTTGAAGGGTAAAAGTGTTTGATAGGTGGTAGGTTTAAGGAATAAGTCTATAATAACCTTTGTAAAATGGTTAAATAAGATTCGATCAAAAGTGTTAAGGGTGATGGGCTTTTGGTTTTTCATGTAGGAGCTTTCTTAAATTTAGGATTCATCATGGGAGTTGTGGGTGGTATAATGGTTTTGTTAAGTGGGTTTGATTAGGATTTTTTGGTTTTGGATGGTTTTGAGGTGGAAGGTTTAAAGGTGAAATATTTATAGGTGGGTGATTGAGATGATGAAGGTTTGGAGATAGGTGGGTAGGTAGAGGTAGATAGTTTGGTTAAGAATGATAGGGAGTTTTATGTTTAGGATGGGGTAGGTAAAGGTAGAATAAAAAGAGGAAATTTAGTTTGGGTAGTTTTTAGAGGATTCACCTTCTTCATATAAGGATGAGCTCTTAATATGGAAGAAGGATGGGGTCCCAAGATATAAGGTAAGAGGGAAGCAAGTGGTATGATTTTGTTTCTAGGTGGGAGTTTGGTGGCTCCACCTTTTTAGTAGTTTGTTTAAGGTTTTCTTTGGTGGAATAGATGGGGTTAAGTCTAATTTCAAAAATGGGTGGATAAGGATATTAGTAAGAAGTAGCCAGAGGTTTTTGATAGGTTAGATTAAAGAGGTTTAAGGTGTAGGAAGTAGCCATAGGTTTTTGATAGGTTAGATTAAAGAGGTTTAAGGTGATTTGATAATTTTGGATGGAGGTGGTTTGGATGGTTCTCCCATCGTTTTAGAGGGAGAGGTGTTTGATGAATGGGTTGAGGTGATGATAGTTTTAATGGTAGGTGTGATTTAATATGGGGTGGATGGAGGTGAGGTTGAAGGTTCATGCTTGTTTTGATAGGGGAGCCCAAGATGGTGCCAAAAGGTGGATCGATCCATATTGGGTTGAAAAGAGAATTCTAGGCTTTGGACTAGTCTAGAAAAGGGTTTGTAAGTTGGTTTGGTTCTTCAAGCATCAAATTCAAATATTAGGCCCATAAGTTGAGGTAATGGAATGGTTTATTCACCCTTATCCTTGATGAAAGGTTCCAAGATTTAAGAGGATGTTTCCTCCATGGAAGGAGTAGATAAGGTGATCTCTCTTTATAGGATGGTTTCCAAAGAAAGAGTGGGTGATTTAATGATGGGGGAGGAAAGTGTGATGGTAATGGTTTACTACTTTGGTATTTATATCAAAGGAGAGGTGGGTAAGTCTATTATCTCATCAAGTGAAGGAAAGGAGGTGGTTGTTTCCTTTGTTTGGGTATCCTAAGGAATAGAGGGTGATTCCACCACTTCAATAAGTGGTGTGGAGAAAGAGGTAGTTGAGGCAATGGTTTCATTGATGATAGGTTCATTGATAATTAAATTGACCATATGGACCTTAGTAGTGTGAGATGATTATGGTTTGTTATCATAATTGTTGGTAAAAGGGGCATGATTGGGAAAAGGTTATCGAAAGATGTTAAGTGACTAATTTAGGGGTGCATTACGATTATGCAATGCAAGTTCTCCTTTATCAATCAAGTTATGGACAATGGTTTTGAAGGTGTTACACATACTAATGTCATGTCCAATGAGATGGTGGAAAGCACATAAATCACTCTCATTGTACCAACTAGGAACAGGGAAAAAAACATCAAATTATTGAGGAAATCTGATGGGGGAAAGTTATATGATGTTGACTTTGAGTAACTTGTCAAAAATAGAAGCATATGGCTCCCCTAATATAGTGTATTATTTTTTGGTAGCCTAGTTTTGATTTTAGGTCTATTTATTAGAGTTAGTTTGGTTGGGTTGGTTGACAACCGAAGGTGGAGTGGTTTTAAGGATAACCATGTTTGTAGTTACCTTTTATTGAGTATTAGGATGGTTATATTGGTTGGTGGTTTTAGATGGGGAAGGGTCATTGGATTTGAAGATAGAGTTTTTGTTTCTTAGTTCTAACTTTCCCTCATTGATGGCCCTAATTTCTATTTTGTGTGCCATGGTGAAAACCTCATCAAACGTTTTGAAGGTTTGAACCTATAGAGTGGGGGTGATGTGTTTGACACAAGCCCAAGAGAAAATTTTAATCAACTCAAGTTAGGGAAAAGAGAAAGATATTTGGTTGATATGACCTCTCCATTGAGTTATGAAATCAGTAATTGATTCATCATCAAATTGCCTGATGGAGTAGAGGTTGGTGATGGAGACCTTCTTAGATATATTGACTGAGAAGTGGTTTAAAAAGGTTTGGGTGAGTTGGGAAAAGGAAAAGATGAAGTGCTTAGTGATGACACTATACTAATGTAATGTTGGTATAGATAAAGACATAGGAAAGGTGTGAAGGAGAAGAGAATTATCGTAGGCAATCAAGTAGCAAGAATGTTGAAACACTCTTAGGTGTTGTTGGGGTTCCTCACTTTGTAATGTAGAAAATTTGGGTAGTTCACATTAAAGAGGGTAAGGTTGGATAGGTAGGGATGGGTGAATAGGTTCATTGCATATTTGGTAATAAGATAAGAGATTGTGAACCCCAAAGATAGATGACTCTAGGCTGGTCATTTTATCCATCAACATTTTGACCAAATCTATTTTGGGTTGGATATTTTCATAATTGTATGGTAAGTTTTACTGAGGTTGGGTGGATACAATATGTGGATAACTAGTATAATGTTGATAAGATGCCACATTTTAGTATGTGGTCATTGAGGGTTTTGATTATGCCACATGAAGGTTAATAGGAACAAAAGGTTGGGTAGAAGGTGCCACATATGGGTTAATAGGCACAAGAGGTTGGGTGGAAGATGGAGCTATGTATCCTTGTGGATTAGGAACATAATGCTAGTAAGGTATCATAGGTGTTTTTTGAGGAGTTGATATGGGTTAGTTTAGAGGTATGATCATATTAAGAGATTAGGGAATTGAAATGGATTGGGTTGGAGGTATGGATGGGTTTATTGGTTGGGGGTGAGTGGTAACTCTAGTATTTATAGGTGGAAGGGTATAAGGTATAGAAAACACCATATTTTGAAGTGGGATAGAGATTGGTGGGTTGGCAGTGATAAAGGGAATAGTATCAATATGGGTAGAAGGTATCCCCATGGTAGATGGAGTATGGGTAACAAAATGTGAGGTTTTACTTATGTTGGAGGGGTTGTTGGTTGATGTAGGGGTTGTTTGGTTATTGGTTGGGTTGTTTGATTGAGTTTAGATGGAGGTAGTGGATGGGTTATTAGTGGAGGAAGATGTTTGAGTGATCATAGGTTAGGTAGAGGTAGTGGCAATAAAGGTGTCTCCCATAAGATGGGGAGGCATCCCATAAGGTGGATCACTAGGAGGAACTGAAGTACGGGTGTAGTAAGATAGGTTGTTGAGGTAATGTTGGAGGGCCATGGGGTTGTTATCAAAGAAGGTGGTGAAATCCACATCACCTTGAAAAACTATCCTATTCATGGTAAGGGTGGTATAATGATGAGGAGAACCATAAAAATATGAGGTATACTCCATGGAGTAGAAGAGGAAGGTGGCTCCTGGTTGGTTTGGTTCCTCAACTATTGTCTAGTAAATACCATGTGAGGAATAGAAAGGAATAAAGGAAAGCTCAAAACTCAAACATAAAGAAAACAAAAGAAAAAGATCTCAAGGAAATCAAAATCATACACTAGAGTATGTTTAAAATCTTAGGGTACCTTCTATCTCACTTTTGGCTTATGCCTTAGTTATAAAGTGTGAATAAGAACTTGGTTTGTAGAATAGGTACAAGAAAAGAAGTATATGGTTTGTTTCAGGTGTTTAAGCCTCTCAAAAGGATCTATGTTGATAATAAATATGTGGATTGGTATTGGGGCCTACCCCCTCCCTTCACACATTATAGTGATAAGGGTGTTAGGTTCTTAGCTAGTATATATCAATTTCTAGAGTTTAGACTCAACTAGAGAGTTATGTTTTGGTTTCTCTTCTTTGTAATGACTTCTAAGTAAGATAACAAAAGGGTGAAGGTGAACCACTAGGATATGAAACCCTATTTGGGCCTATGTTAATCTTTATGATGGTTTGATTGATTTAAATGGTTTGGTATGGTGTGTGATAAAGAAGTGAAGTTATGATTGAATTACTTAGCCTTTAATTTTAATTACATGAGATAAACATACAAGCAATCACTATATGCAAGGTTTATTTTATGCCCAAAATAAATTTTTATTTCTTTATATGAGCATATAATAAGGAATAAAAGGGCACCTAGATGCTATTAGGTCCAACCCAAAATGTTTCTCTCAATCTCAGTTTATTTTTTTGGAAAGAAGTAGTAAGAAACTAGATGCAGGTATGGTAGAACAACCTATTTATTTGTGCACACATGATTCAAAAAATTATGAAGATTTACTCTTTATCTTGGGAAGAATGACCTACATATAATAAATCACTAATTCAAAGGGGTTGTTAGATGGATAACAAGGTGGATTGCCTAGTGTGAGTTAGATTTAAGAAGCATGAGCCTACTAGGAGGCTGTCAATCCACTCTTTTAGAATAGTTAATTTGAAAGAAATAAAGATGAAGTACTTGCATCAAATGATATAAAGACTAAAAGGGAATGAAATAAAAAATAAATAATTGATAAAGGAAATAGACTAATTATAGAAATAATCAGGTCAATACTAATGCTAAATAGGTCAGGTTGGGTACAAAAAAAAGGTGGAAACTCTATGAATAGGAAGAAAGACAAAAAGTGGAATTTGGTTGAGGATAAGTAGGTGGAAATAACTTCTTATTATTTCCTACCATAGTGACCATTGGTGGTCAAGATGACCATCGGTAGTTCAGGTGAACATCAATGGTTGGGTGACCATCAATGGTTAAGGTGATCGTCGGTGGTTAGGGTGACCATTGTTGTGGGTTTTGAGAAGTGTTGAAAAAAGCTTGGGATAATGAGTTCAATGATTAGGTAGTGGATTGTTAAAGGTTTGGTTAGGGATGGAAGGTCATAAGATATGATGTAGAAGGGTCTAGGTTAGAAACTAAATAATTAGAACTTAGAAACTAGAAATATACTTAACTAGTTGTTTGATAGTTGATGGTAGACTAAGAATCAATTTTGGAAAAGTAATGGTACTTTTACTCAAGAATAATTTTAGCAGAGGTTCAGGTCTCTATTGTAGTGGCTGACTTGCTAGAGGGAAAACCTATAAAGAAGTTCTTGATGCTAGAATATCTTGATGACTACTAGTTCATAGCTTGATTACTAAAATTATAAGATCTTTGGATTCATTTTTCACCACTTGCTCATTTATTTTATATACAAAAGAGATGTAGGTTTAGGTTTTAAAAGGGGTGAAACTTGTTACACAAATTTAATTCTTGATGCATTAGATTATTACATGAATTAAGTTATGATGTGCTTAGTTTTACACACAGAACAAGTTTGAGTTTTTAGGTGGTAGGAACTTGACCATCAGTGGTTAGGGTGACCATCAGTGGTTAAGGTGACTATTAGTGATCGAGGGTCGAAGGTCAAGTTGGGTGAAAAGGTAGGTTAGTGAGTTGGTTTAGCTAGTTAACTAACTTGACTTATGGTCATGGTCATAGGATGGGTAATGGTATGATATATGGGTGTTTTGAAATATAAAACCATAATGTTTGGTCTTATAGTGTCTATAGATATGATGAAAATATTTCTCAAAAGTTGGCATGCTTGGTTCATATGAGACAGTGAGGTACAAGATTATGAGATTGCTCTGCAAGACCAATATTACCATTTTAACATATTATATTTATATTTGATAAGGGTATAATGATATCATAATATCATCCACATGATCAAGAGTCTTTGTAAGTAATCATATAGGTGTTGAAGGTCAAAATCACCATGATTGGTCTTTAAGGAAAATTGGTAGTTTTGAGTAAGCAAGTTGCAAGAGTGTTTTCGAGTCCTTTTGAACTATGTATTGAAGTATAATGCACTTGGTGAAGTTTTTGAGGTATTTAAGTTTATTTTTATAAGTTATATTTCCATGTTTTTTAGATAATTGGTGTATTATATTTATTAGTACAAGACACACTTTCTAGGTATGCACAAGCCTAATTGTGAACATTACTAATGGTGTGCTTCAAGTGGTGGTTGGAGTTAAAAGGTGTATTAAAAATAATATAAATTTATTAAGGATTTATTTTATTTTAATATTAAGTTTTATTTTCATTTATGTATTTTTAAACTTCTCTAAGAATATCAAAGGGTAACATGTGTTAATGAAGGCCTAATTGAATTAGGTATCCTTAAGGCCTAAAAGAGGTTTTGATCTTATATGCTATGACCAACCTATTGTAATGTTTGATTAATTTTTTTGGAATGTAATAAGGCCTATTTTATCAAATATATAAGTGTTAAAGTGTGTATGGCTAACCAATAGGTGTATGATCAAGAGCCTATTATAAGAACAAGGCCTAATAGGCCTAATTAACTAGTTAGAGAATGAGTGAGTTGAAGCGAATGATATAGTAATTTAAAGAGCTGAAAGAGGCCTTTTATACCATAATAATGGTGAAAATAAACTATCATGAAGATCTAATAGGGTTACTATGTATGAAAATTAAGGTCAGATGACCTAATCAAGTCAAGAAGAGGGCTAGTTGAATAAAGAGATCTAGAAGGCAGTTTGAGAGGTATAAGAGTGTGAAGAGCTAAAGAGGTATTAATTATCAATTAGTTAAGATAAAAGGTGATCTAAAGGTCATAAACTCAATTGGGTGGCTGAATTTATGTTGAGTCATCTAAGAAGTTAGTGCCTCCTTGCAATTGGGTGCTTACTAAAGCCTAGTTGGGTTGGTGCTTAGCTAGTTGGGTTTGGTGTTCCATGTGAAGTTGGTGTTTCACTAAATTCTATACTTTGACTTATAAGACTGTATTTCATTTTAAAATATCAGTGGTTTTTTCCCATTGATGGTTTCACACTCATTTGTGTGTTTATTGTGTAATGCTCATGTGAATGACTCTTTATGCATTGTTATATCTTTTTATTGCTTTAATGGTTCAAATAATGTTAATGTACATATGAAATAAGTTTTAAGAGACTAATTCAGACCCCCTCTTAGTCATTATGTTTCCAAAAACTCACACTACATCCTAGAGTATAATTTTTATTATATTATTTTATATGTTTTTTTCACCTATGTACCTTTCATTATTACATTGATAGGACCATATGCCCTATATATAAGGGAAAGTGAAGTTGATATATAAATAAATCCTAACTCATAGAAGATAAATCAAATTAGCCCTTCTACTTGTTTTTACATTTAGAAAATAAGGTCATGACCAATATGAATCCATGATACCTTACAAGGTGTCTCTTACCAAACAATATCACTAGAGAGGGTTCCAAAACCTCTAGTCAAGAAATGACACATAATATACCTAGCTAGACCCTATGTTTTCTAACAAATTAAATAAAAATATATAATCTAGTGTTCACCAAAGCTATTGACACAAATGGGGGATAATAAACATAAAAGTAAACATGAAAATAAGAACTCTAATTAGATCAATGTAGAGGCAATCCTAAACATAGAGAGATAAATATATTCACAAGCCATTACTTATGCACTTCTATCTACCAAAATATAGGAATAAAAGTTAGGAATACTTAACTTGAAGACAAAATCATTGAGGCTCAATCTCTCCCTTGGCCAATGGTGATTTGAAAGAGGTTATTATGGTTCTTAAAGATCACAAATATAGGTTAGATATAGGTTATAAGACTTCTCTTATGCATCCAATACATTTTCATAAGACAAGATTCTTCTCTCCTAGTGTAAACCCTAAGCAATGACTAATCAAGTTGAATGGTGGAAGATTAGATTATAAAGAATAAAAAATTAATGATTTTATCTATCTCTCTTGAAAATAGAGTAAAGGATGTCTATATATAATCAGGTCTAACCCTAAACCCTTTCGATGTTTTAGCCAACATAGTCAATCTAGATGACCTAGTTATTTAGTAAATAGAATAGTTAGGTCCCAAACTAAGTCAGTTGGGACCACTAATTCTCATAACATGCTCAATTCCTAGAATAGATTTGACCCATTAAATTATGTTTAAAGGATGGAAAAAAGAGGTTTTAGCTTAGGTAGGGGATATTTGAGATAGTGAATTACTTGTAGGAGCATGTAAGGAAGGTGTTAAATCTTATGGAAACATATAAAAGATACTTATGTTGGTTTTAAGTGGTCGTATAGGGAACAACAATCTATCAAAGCACCAATGGTTTACAGACCCCTTTCCCAGTGCACCCTTTAAGGCATGCACTCAGAGAGATTGAGAGTTGATCAGTTCTTGTAAGAGAGAAAGCATCATTAATTGATAAAGTTTAAAAAATATTATGTGTATACATATGTCCCACTTGAATCTCATCACATGTCATGTAGTTGCAACGTGGTATGGTTTTTTGGGAAAAGAACACAATAAACAAAAATGTTGGGCTAAATAAACTACAATACTTTAAAGCATAAAATAATTAAATTAAATGACGGAAAGGGAATAACTAAAATAAACAAGTAATGTATGTGTACCTTGACTTACCTTTATCATTAAATGGTTTTCTTTTGCATTTGTATTTTTTATCATGGAGGGTATAGAGAATAATTTGGACAAACCCTAAGGATACAAAACTTAAAGAGAAAAAAATAAACAAACCTAGGAATGTTAAGATAACTGGAATGTGTAGGCATGACTTACTTAGAAATTTGGTAAGTTAGGGTGATAAATGTTAAGTTATGACCAAATGACCAAGTCAAACTATAGAGAAATTTGGGTAACCAAAAATCCAAGGTTAATAAATGTTAAAAAAACTCAAACAAGTGTACCTTAAGTAAGAAGGGAACAAACCAAATCAAACTAAGGATACATCATAAATGAAAATCTAACATCAATGTGAAATCAGTAACAATCCTTAAACAAATATGGGAAAGAAATAGTAAAACAACATTGATGAGTGATAAGTAATAATCTAAAGTCAATCATCAACATAAAAAGTACATTAAAGGGAAAAAAATTGGTGAGTGATAAGTAACAATCCAAACTCACTCAACAATGAATAAAATATGCAAAAATAGAAACAAACATAGTTGTCCAAAAAAGATAAAAATGGAATGATAATGAATGTTTAAAATTTTGGTAAATGAAACTAAGGCAATTATAAAAATGTAAAGCAATGGTGTAAATAAAATTATTCATAGTCACTCAAGCATATTATTTTGTTCTAAAGATAGATAAAATTAAAATAAAGTAATGCTATCATGTTTTAAGATTGAAGAAGAGGAATATAGAAGTAGGCAAATAGAATTAGAATCAAACTTTATTGTCAAGGGGGGGATGAAATGGGTGGTGGGGGAGATGTAGGAATAAAAAAATTAGGGTAAAGAAACTCTTTATCAAAGTCAAGACACTAAAATTTAGTTTTTCAAAATAAGAGGACTTTTGATATTAAGGACTTTGAATAACTTCTAACCACAAAAATCTTGGGTTATCAAATGAAATATGAATATCATCCCATGAAGGATATATGCATGAAAATTAAAATGGAAATACCTTCCCACAATGTGTTCCCCACTCCTCAAGACCCATTATAGATCCATTGGTGAAAAAGTAGGTATCACTAGATAATTTTTAATTATCATATCCCTATCTACTAGCCTACCACACCCCAATGGACCTCATCTCTATTATGAGGCCAAATGTGGGGTTTGAGATTCAATTAGATATAGGGGATGTGATATGAATCATGTATTTAGGTGTGATGTCATTTTTTTTATTTTTATATTTTATTTTGATAATTTCCTTTTATAAATTATTTGGATTTTAACTTTTGATGGATTTTTCTATTCCTCCTCCATATTGAGTCAAATAACCAAACATGGGTGCTAAAATGACTATCATGTGAAAACTTTAGACTTAGTTGCTAAGAAATAAGATAAAAAGGCATGCTATATAAGATTATTGTTTATCCATGTGAAATAAAATTGCTTTCTTAACTTTAACCTTATTTTATCCAAAGTGGAATGAAAGGAAAGGAAATCAAGGGGAAATGAACATGAAACAATTTGAAGTACCTCAAATCACAAAAAATGTGAAAATGGATATAGTGACAAGTAAGTATTATTATTTATCATAATAATTTATGAGTGTAGGGAAACATGCTAACATAGTTTGTTTTGAAATATTTATCTACAATAGAAACAAAAATAGCGGCTGAGAATATGGAGTCATAAACTTATAACCATTTCTGAACATTCTAAAAATAACACTCAATTTGGTGAATTTTTTTGAAAGCATACAAATATTTTATGTGGATAGCTTGGTCCTATCCATGGTCTTACACTAAAACTAATAAAATAAAAACCCAAGTGGGTGTAAAATGTGAAAACTAGTATTTGTGAGGAATGCTTAGTCCTATCCATGGTGTTACACTGCAACTCACAAAATAAAGAAGAAAATGAAAAAACATTATAAAATAGCAAACTTGTGATCAAAAGAGAAAAATAATGAAAACATTTTTATGAAATAAAAAGGTATTCATGAGTAAAACTAGGTCCTATACATGGTATTACAATATAACTCATGAATTAGATGAAAAGAGAAACCAAAGAACCAAAGAAGGGGACTAAGGTTTGTATAAAGATTAGACTACTGAAAATGAGGCATCATTGGAGAAGTCATGCAATAAGTGTTATTAGGATAGTATATATAAATATGAAAATAAAGGAGATATTTGAGAACAAATTTCTTTAAAAATTGTGCATTAGTGGGTTCTTTTGAAACCTGGCCTTCATTCATTTGTAGACGATAAGTACTAGGACCAAGAATGTCTTTTACTAAGGGCCCCACCATTTTTTAACATATTTTAATCCTTTGTAATGTGTGTAGTATAATTTTGCCGACTAAATCACCAACATTAAGTGTTTCGAATTTGAATTTTTTATTATGTTATTTAACAATACAAGCCTTTTATTAGCAATTATACTGGAAAGCAGCCAAACAATGCTCATCAAAAAAATCCAAGGCATGAAGATGAGCTTTGCATAATTATTCATTAGGAATGATACCATGAATAGATATATGTAAATATGGGAGTACAAATTCTAATGGTAATATTGATTCAAAACCATATACTAGTGAAAATGGTGTTACCCTATGGTAGTACATATGCTAGTATGGTAGGTTTAAAGTGTAGGATATAAATGAAGGTGCCAATCAGTACGAGTTTATTGAATGGTATTTTGTAATATTTTGTTTGGAATTTTTTTAGTATTTTTTGCTTGGCCATTACATTATGGGTGGTAAGGTGTGGAAAATTTGTGGTAAATTTTAAATTCATCATGTAACTATTTCATGTCTTTATTTTTGAAATTACCACCATTATCAGAGATGATAGTATGGGAAATCCAAAATGAAAAATATTTTAATTATTGATATATTTATAAATATAAATTTCTATGATATTGATAAGAGGCATAGATTCTACCCATTTGGTAAAATATTCAGTAGCAGTAATGATAAAAACATGACCATCTTGTGACTGAGATGATTTACTAATGAGGTATAATCCCCACATAGGGAATGGCCAAGGAGACTCCATTGTTTGGAGATTAGTTGGTGGTGATTGGATTATATCATCATAGAGTTGACAAGGACTACACTTTTTATCAAAATCAATAGCATATTTTTCTATACTAGGCAAGAAGTAACCCATAGATAATCATTTATGGGTTGTAACATGTTTACTATAGTGACCACCACAAATCTCCCCATGTGCTTATTCTAAGATAGTACATACCTCTTCTTGAATTACACAACAGATTAGGGTACCTTATGCATTATATTAGCAAAGGGTGTTGTATCAAAAAACATACTTTAAATTTTTTAAACATATTCTTGTCTTTTCACTAGAATATATGTCTAGAGGGTAGGTTTGATGTTCAAAAAATTAAACTATGTTTTTATACCATGGGCTTTGTCAAATATTAATAGCCTCAATTTGAAAAATGAGTGAATCATTTGGTTTTATAGAATAAGATGATTTTATTATTTGGACAAGAAAATGGGAATCATTAAGTACTTGATGAGGGTTAAATAAAGATGTTGATGAAGCAAGAGAGTTAGCTATGGTATTTTGATCTATTGGAATTGGATCAATGGTAAAAGAATCAAATTATTTGGTAATTTTGGTATATATTTGATGATATGTGATTATATTTTTGCTTTTACATTGATAATCACCATTAACCTAGTTGAAGATAAGTTGTGAGTCACCCAAAGCATGTAGATATGGGATATCTAAGTCGAGTGATGCTTTCATGCCTAATATTAGAGTTTTATATTTATCCACGTTATAAGTGATATAAAAATTTAATATAGATTATAAATTTATAATCTTACCAAGTGGATTTGTTATAATACATCCTACCCCAACTCCTTAGAGGCATTTTGCACCATCAAAGTAGATGTTCTAAGTGTATTCATGTAAATCAATGGTAACTTTAGGGAGTTATTTGATAACTACTTTGGATTTAGTAGTATCAAGAGTAATATTGGTATCTTCTCAATTATTTTATTTTAAATTAGAAATAATATTATGGAAAGAATGTTTGAGAGAGATAGCCTAGTTAAGACCTTCCATATAAACAATGTTATCATTGGGGAGATTATCTCGAAGGTGATTTATTGCTAGTAAAGGTGCCACTTTAAGTTAGTTGGAGATGACTTGTCCTTTCATAGATTTTTGTGTAACAATTTTAAGGTCAAATTCCATCAAGAGGGCCATCCATTTGCAAATTATATCTCTAGGTAGGAATGATTTGGAGAAGAAATGATGAAGTGGATCAGAGTGGAAAATGATATAAGTGGTGTAATATAACATATAGTGATGAAAATTTTTAGTTATGAAATATATATCAAGGAAATCATGTTCTAATTTGGTATAACAATTTTCTTAATCAGTGAATCCACAAATGGTGTAAAAAATTATGTACTCTATACCAGTATCATCTTGTTAGGCAAGCATTTCCCCAAATGATATGGGGGTATAGGAGGTATGTAAGATTAAGGGATGGTCATTTGAAGGTGTTTTAAGAGTAGGAGGATGGATCAAAGATTATTTCATGTTATCAAAATATTTTAGGCATGAATTTGTCCATTCTAGAGCATTACCTTTTTTCAAAAGAGAATTGATAGAGTATATATGGTAAGCCATTTCTAGGATGAACCATCAAATTTCCTAAAGTTTTCTAAGGTAAATGTTGTCACCAAATCTTACACCCTATAAGAGGTTGTTCAGGATTACTCTAAGATTTGGGAAACATTGGAATACCTCTAGGCCTATGCATTGCCTATAGCAGAGGTAGACCTCATGGTTTAAGGGCTAGCTCCTTGAATTGACCTTGAAGTGTTTATCACCTAAATTAATTGATTACTTATGGGGAAATGGGTAGAAATATTCATGAAAGTAAACTAATCTAATGGGGTGATACACCATAAGGATTTCCACCTGATCATCATACTTCTTTCACCAATAAATAAGACTTACAAACTAGCTTCAAACTCCTAAGATGTTTTAACATTAGTATTTCAATATAGAGGTGATATGCATGAGATAACTCAAGGTAATTGGACCAAAGCCATATTTTATACTCTAAGGACACTTGCACACTTTAAAGGATTCAAACACACTAGATACACTCTATATGACCTATTACAATGAGAAAATATTTCACTAAACATGAAATGACAAGGATAAATAAGGATAGAATCACTAGACCTCACCATCCATCACTTTACACACTTAGAAAAGATGTTTGTGAACTCACAAATAGATTGCTTGTATTATTCAAAGATAGAGTACAACATAAAACAAGAAAGAATTCACCATACATGGTGTGGAATTATTTGATAAGATCCAAAATGGATTGTACTTATATAATTTGAGAGAGAAGAAAGAATAATGAAGCTCAAGAGTCACTCAAAAAAGTGTCAAGATGAGAGGAGTTACATCTACATAATAATGAAGTATGAAACAAATCATGCAATGTCTCTATGGACAAATGTCTCTCCAAGCATAAAACTCATAAAATATAACATGGGGCTCTTTAATTGCATGTTTGGAAACTACCTTCATTATTTGGCCTTCTTTGAATACTCCACAACAGACTAGAGATATATGAGATTTTAGACATAAAAAATCTGCACACCACAATTTTGAGTGTCAAAATACCCCTTGACCACCTTGGGACCCTCTTGGGAGAAACCTAACCCTTTTACCCCTAAAAAATCTTACCTACATTCATTTTGGCTAAACTGACTCAACCTAACCTTTTACCCTTTTTTATCCTTTACCCTCGACCATCAATAGTTAGTTTGACCATTGACGGTCACCTTGATCATCAACGATCAGGGTCCACCTCTTTAACTAGGAGCATGAAAAATACCCACCTTGATTTTCTAAATATAACTTGTATAAATCCTATTTTGAACCATTACATAGGTTATTTATAATTAAATATCCCAGTTGAACCTTCACTTCAACCTCTTGCTTGTGCCTATAAGAAGAGAGGAGCTTGAAGGTGAAATCCATTTACAATTTTTATCAGGAGCTTGTGCATACAAGAGTTTCTTTTTTTAGGTCAATAATTATCAGTAATCCAATGAACCAAAAACCACATCAAAGATTTAATTTTGCAATACCTCTCCAAAAAGTCTTCAAGTATTGTTACTCTATCAAAATCAAGCTATATTCCACCAATAGGTTAACTACCTCAACCATCCAACCAATCAACTTTTGGTAAGATAAGTACTTGTTTCTCATTACTCATTTGCTTTATTTCCATTTTGTAATCAATCTAGGCCTTAACCATCTCTAATAATCTATCTTTAGATCCCATCAACCACCCCTTTTACCAACCCAAATTCTTTCACATTAATTGTCGATGGTTGACTCAACTACCAATAGTTTGTCCAACTGCTGATGGTTACCTTCATCACTGACGGTCACTATGGTAGTGAAACTAGCAAGCTAATTTCACCTACCTACACCCAATAAAACCTAATTCTCTATAATCCTACTTGTTCATAGACCCCTTTTTATTTTTTGAAGCATACCCCAATCTTTTATCACTAGTATTAATTAGTTTATCACTAATTTAATCAGTTCTAGTGTGAACTAGGAATTTGACTAAGAAGAGGAGATTAGTATTGTGTTAGTGACAAAATGAACAAAGTAAATTGAAAAACAACACACTAAACTAACACATTCATGCCTAGTTACTAGGGTGAGATTACTTTTTACAAAAATGAAAAACACAACTAATAAGTAAGGAAAAACAAGAATCCTTCACCTTCCTTGGATGCTCCACATGATTTTGTAGTGGCTTGCTTTGCTTATGCTCATGAAGTCTTCATCAAAGGAAGCTTGGATATCTCCTCTTCTCCTTTGAACCTTTGGATTTGGCTTGTATTGGAATGAATTTGTCATGATAGAACTAATTTCAATAGTTTTGGGAATCATTTTTGAATTATAACTTTGCATTATCAAGACCTTAAATTCATGTGGCAAGGCCTCTTATTTATAGATTTTTATAAATGGTCAGAATCAACCTGAACTATCCATCTCAAGATTGAGATGTGTGGCTAAGGATTAATCTAATTATGTAATTAAAATCCATAAATAGGGTCATCAATATTTGGGATAAAGTAATAATTAAGATGCATGGAGGGCATTGATGAGGCATGGGAGGCATGAATCTTAATATTTATGGAATTTATGGCCTAGAGATGTCTTTCCAAGAAATGATGTCACTTGATGATTCAGATATTCAATATTCATTTCTAAAAATAAATATTCAACAAGTTTCCATTGAATTCTTAATTAAGCTCTAACTTGGTTTAATTATCTCTTAAGCATGATTAAGCACTTTGTGCACAAACTACTCAAATTGATCAAAATGCCTTGTTATTGGCTTAAAATTTAACTGGATTGGAATTGGAAGTCAATGTTGAATATGTTAGAACCATATTCCTATTTAGGATGTTGACAAAAAATAATAACAAATACATGCATCTCATACAAGAAATTTGATAGAAAAGAGCGATCCAGAGCACTTAGGTGCAAAATTTGCATTTTGACCTAGAATGATCTAATCAAAGTTAGCTAGTCCATAAATTATATTGACACATTTAATGATGCTCTAGCCAAAATTATCACTTTAATATATTAGTTTCAAATATTTTAATGTGATTTAGTATTTTTAAGCCAAATTATGCATTTTAGGTGTAAATTGGTCAAAATCCTGGTTAGAGGTCATTGGTGGCTAGATTTAAGTGTTTATAGTTTTCCCCTATTTGGGAAGGTGTTGAAAGCTATAAGTATAGTAACATCTTCTCAAATAATTAAAATTTACTATATGCCTACAATTGAAATGATGATAAACTAATTATATGATGCCCCCTCAAGGGAATGATTGGCACAAGTAGGTCAAAAAATGGTCCCTCAATAAGAAGTGAAATGAGGGGACCAAATAAATGGAAAATGATGGGGTGAAAACACAATAATTTTGAAAAATTAGTCAAAATCACTAAGAATGCAAATGGGATGGTTTACAATGGTTTGCCCAAAGGTGGTTATAAGCATTTTACCTTGATATTGGCAACATGGTATGATAACACAATGATTTGCCCAAAGATGGTTATAATCACTAAAAATATGGAGATGTCCTAGTTAGGATAGACAGAAAAAAACATAAAGTGGTGACAATATAATGATTTACCCAAATGTGGCTATAATAATTAAGAAATGTAGGTGGGACGGTGTGCAATGATTTATCCATAGGCGGTTATAATCATTAGAACTCAATTATGTAAAACATGACAAACTTATTCAAGGATGATGATAACTTAACATATAGGGTAATGATGAATTAGAACAACCTACTAGTAGGGAGATGTTCATCTAAACTAATAAAGGTTAAAATTCTTTCATGGTTAATTACTTTATTTGGGATATGATTGGGATTAAATCAAGATGTTGGTGATAAAGAGATGTTGATGCCACCATTTTTTAATAGACTTCTTAAATCTAAGGTTTTGTTATAGCATGTGTCAATAGGCATCATGGTATAAGATCATGAGGACTTGGCTAAAATATGCGTAAGGATTGACTCTCTTGATCTAATACTCAATATAAAATAATGCACCAATGATAGAAACCATGATGATAATGTAAACATATGAATATGGATGAATTTTATTAGAAGTGTGCACAAGGAATCAACCAATGAACACACATAAACTAGATTAAGGTAACAGTGTTAAAATCAAACAAATAGGCAAACAAACAAAATAAGTAGAAATAAACAAACAACACAATAGAAACCATACAAATATTTCCCCTAGAAAATAGGTGACAACTTAACAAACAAACAAAATAGAAGAATAGAATAAATATAAGGGGGTGACCAAGTTATTGCCATATGCACTAGGCAAGTGGACGTTGCCTAAATAGTTCCATAGATGTAATATCCAATAAAAAACTTTAGGCCAAATGTAGTTCTCCTAGGGAATGGGAAGAATGTGAGAACTAATGAAAAAAAACATAATGGATATGATAGAATAATATGAATGGTCTTAAAAAATGTCAAGTGAATGATAGAAAAGGCCAAAAAGGATGCGGAAACTAAGTGACAAGTGGTTTGCTTGCAACTTAGTAAGGGTTCCAAGAATCCTTAAGGCAAAGAAATGGTTAATGTTTTTGGTTTTTTCTAAAAAAATTACAAATGTTTCTAGAATTTTTGAAGTATATCAACTCGATAAATAATGATGATATACTAAATGGTTTGATCTCACAAAATGGTAAGAGCATTCAAACTTAGGTTGCTTGTAAAATAATGAGAGCATTCAAACTTAGGTTACTCAAAAAATGGTGAGAGCATGGTGGAAAGGGTGACTGAGCTGACCTCAACAAGTATCAAGCACTACCTAGATATTCCCAAAGTATGACCTCAATTCATTGTAGTTATACCTTATAGTGGAGTAATTCGACTAGTGTAGTAGTCAATTCAAACAAAATAGGCTTAATTGGCAAAAAGACATAGTATGTCATAGGAAGTGGCAAGTTGGTATTTCAAGGCTCAATAAAAAAATGTTTCCCTTAGTTTATCCATAGGTGGTTATAATTAGGACACAATGGCATGGATCAATAGTACTAATTTTCCCAAAAAGTATTATAATTAGTAGCAAGATCGGTGATAAGAAAGGAATAACAAACAAAGGATGTAACTACCAAAACTTCTATCATACTGCTCCATAATATGATCTATGTTTGAAGTAATTGAAACAACTAATGAAAATAATCAAATTCTTTGATGCTAAAAATTCATAATTAATGGGAAAAAAGCAAGGTTAAATGGGCAAGGCTTTATAACACATTTGGTCGATAGAACAGGATGGTAAAGCAGATGGAATGGGTTAAAAGGAATGATAAGCATGATATTTGTAAAAAAAAAAGAATAGAGACAAAATGGCACAACTAAAATGGTTCTTATAGAAAATAAACCTTATTTCTCTAGCATAGTACCACTTGAGGTGACTAATATTCATCTTAGGAAGTTCATCTTCATCTAGTGTGGCAAGTCTGTATGTTCCTAATGTTGGAAATATTGTCATTGATGTCAAAGGTCTAGCATTATTGGTGATAAAGGCCCCATTGCATTTAATGTTATTTATAATAAATATATCTTAGGTAATATGAGTTAATATTTATTTAATAGTAATGAATATATTTTTGGTTGCATATGAGACAAAAGAAGGGCCCATGGAAAAGTTGAAGAACCACGAGGTGAAGACAAAAGAAGGATGGGAAGCATTTTCCCATGAAGAGTCATCTTGGGGAATACCAAGAGTCACCAAGTGAAGACAAAAGAGTAAGGGCACAATTTCTCATGAAGGGACACTTTGAGGAATATGAAAAGTCACCAAAGATAAGGACAAAAGTGGGAAGGACGTTTTTGGTCATGAAGGGTCACCACATGACTTTTCAAAGGCTTGAATATGAAGGGTCATACAATTTTGGCACCATTTTCCATGAGGATTGAAGTGTCACAAAGGGGGAAGGCCAAAGGTCATTTGGAAAGCTATAAATAAAGGCTTGAGAAGCCATTTGTATAATGGAAGATAGAGGTTGATTTGATATTGTAATATCTATCTTAGAAGAGCAATTATGAGAGATGAATATGATTTGTATTTGTTATATCTAGATTAGAAGAGAAAAGGTGAGAGAGAGGAAGGAGATGTTGTATTGATCTATCATTTGTTGAGATAGCAACATTAAGAGATAGGTGTGTGGTATACACAAAGGGGTTGGTGCTCCTATGGGTTGGTGCTCACGAATTATTGCTGAGTTAGTGCTTAGCATAGGGGTTGGTGCTCTTGTGGGTTAGTGCTCATGAATAGTAGCTGGGTTGGTGCTCGGCAAAGGGGTGTGGTGCTCTTGTGGGTTGGTGCTCATGAATAGTAGCTGGGTTGGTGCTCGGCAAAGGGGTATGGTGCTTCTACAAGCTTGGCTTGCAAATATTGTTTGGGTTTGTGCTCATTCATATACTTGAGATTGTTCTCCATGGTTTTTCCCACATTGGGTTTCCATGTTATATCTGGTGTCTCTCTCTATCTTGTGTGGTGTTTATTTTTTGAGTTTTATTGCATATCTTGAATGTTTGATTAAGTGAAATTTGGTTAAAGGAAAGTTTTATAAGATATATGATATATTGATTCACCCCCTCTCTCAGTATATCTCATGCTTAACACCTAATCCATAATTTATAGTAATGATGAAAGGTCCTATCCAGTTTGGTTTAAATTTACCTTTATGTTTCTTCCTAGCTATGGTATTGTATTAGTTTTATTTAAGAACAAGATCACCAAATTCAAATGTTCTATACTTGACACATTGATTGTAGTGGCCTTTGAGTTAGTTTTGATATGCCTAAAGATTATTGAGCATAACTATGCATTTTTCATCAAGTAGGTTTAGCTCCCTTAGGCAAGCTACTTGATAGTCATGATCATCTAGGACATGCTTGAAAGTTATGTGTAATGAAGGTAATTTGACCTTAATGGGAAGGATGGCTTCAGTACCATAAATGAGTATGGAGTGGCTCCTATGGGGGTATGGTGATTGGTATGATATGCCCAAAGCGTATAAAATATCTAAAGGTGCCAATCAAGACCAGTATCATTGATATTCTTTTTGAGAATATTGATAATAGTTTTATTTGATGTTTCAACCTGGCCATTACCTTGAGGGTAAAATGCCATAGAAAAATGTTGTGTGATGCTATATTCAATATATAGCTTGTCAACATCCTTGTTCTTGAATGATATTCCATTATCAGATATAATGTTAGAGGGGATACCATATTGGCAAATGAGATGGCTGAATATGAACTTGGAAATTTGTTTTCTAGTCATGTAAGTGAGGGGTATAGCTTCAACCCACTTAGTGAAATACTTAGTGGTAGTAAGGATATGTTTATGGCCATTAAATAAAGTGGGGTTGATCTTCTTAATGAGGTCGAGTCCCCATGTAGAAAATGGCCATGGTGTCAACATTGGTTTCAAAGTTTGTGTTAGGGCATGAATCAAATTAGCATTCCATTGACATTTGTCACACTTCTTTACATATGCAGCTACATCTGCATCTATCATGGGTCAATATTAATGAGTACGTAAGATATTTTTGGATAGGACTACCCCACTAGAATGAGATCCACTTACTCCTTTGTGAACTTCTCTTAATGCTAGTGTAGACTCTGTCGAAGTTAAATAATGAAGCAAAGTTTCATTAAAATTGTAGTGGTAAAGGATGGATCCAAGTAGAGTATAATGAGTGGAATGATGAGTAAAGGCTTTGGTTTGTTTTTGAGATAGGTTGGGTGGTAAAACTTGGTCATGAAGGTAGTTGTAAAGGTTTGAGTACTAGATAGAATTAGGACCAATAATATCATAAATCACTGCAATGGTTGAAGGTTCATGAGCTGGTATGAACAAATTCTCAAAAAAGAACTAATATCCTCGAGCTTTGTCTATTTTTCAAATTAGAGAGTCGATAGTAGCCATGGCATCTACATTTCTATTACTTTTCCTTGGTATATTCTCAAAGTAAATGTCAACAATTTTTTGCTTGAGACTGTCAACCATAACTTTATATGGAATTAAATTGTCATCTTTGGTCTGAAAATGGTCTATGACTTGATTGATGATTAATTAAGAATCACCATAAACCTTTAGATGATATATATTTTAGTTTAATTTGTGTCAAAGTCCAAAAATAAATGTTTCATACTTGGCCATGTTGTTTGTACAAGGAAAACTAATTTTGAATGATTTAGGGGTTACATCCCCTTGTGGTCTAATAAATAAGAGGCCTAACCCCAATCCATGTGTAGTAAATGAACCATCAAAATATAGCTTCTAGTTTTGTTCCTCAAGAGGTGTGTCAATGATGGTCATTATGGATTCATCAAGAAAATAAAATGTGAGTTGCTTTGTGTTTGTAAGGGGTGCTTCAGCAAGTTGATCTGCATGAACCTGTCCCTTGATTGCCTTCTGATTGACATAATTTATGTCAAACTCACTAAGAAGCATGATCAATTTGGCCATTCTACCTTGTAAATCTATTTTAGATAGTAGATACTTGAGCGGATCTACTTTTGAAATGACCATGGTCTTATTGTTTAATATGTAATGGCACAATTTTTTGAGCTATGAAGACCATTGATAGACAAGATTTTTCAATGGGTGCATATTTGTGTTCATATGTGACCAAGGTAAAGTTTAAGTAATATAATACATACTCTTTTCCATTATTATCATGTTGAGATAAAAGTGCCCCCAAGGCATTGTCGGTAGCTAATAGATACAACAAGAATGGCTTTCCTGGTATAGGAGGTAACAAAATAGGTGGATTAGCTAGATATTCTTTGAGTTGTTGAAATTTTATTTGGAAATGATCATCCTAGTGAAATAGAACTCCGTTATTTAGAAGATGTGTAAATGGATGACACTTGTCTACTAGCTAAGAGATGTTGCATTAGATTGACTAGATCTTGCTTTACAAACTATGAAGTTGCTTCAAATTGGTTGGTGGTGGCATCTTGGTTATATCATGGACTTTGGTTGGATTGAATTCAATGCCTTTTTGATACATGATGAATCTAATTAATTTTCCTAAGGTTACACCAAACACACATTTCTTTGGATTGATTCTAACTTTGTACTCCCACAATCTTTCAAATATCCTATGTAGCACTGTTGGATGGTCATCCCTGGTCTTGTATTTTCTTAATATGTCATCGACATAGTCATCAATAATATCATGCATCATATCATAGAATATGATAGTCATGGCCCTTTTTGTAGACACCAATATCGTGTCAACCCTTCCTTGGTCCCCTTCTAAAACATTAACACTCCTAACCCACACTTGAACCCATTTCACCTTGGACACCTCACCTAGACACCTCGCCCTAAGACCATTTCTTACCCTATGAGTCACCCTGAGACTAGGTCCTCCAAATCCTAACTACCTAGGACCTATTCTCACTCCATATTAACTCCCTAACCAACACCCATGCCTAATAAACCTATCTTTTGACCGTTCTTCAATGGCAAAGGCACTTGGCAGATGGAGAAATGGGCAAAGAGCTAAAAATAGCCCTTTACCTAGTCTTCCTCTACTGATGTCGGTCAACCCTCGGCTGACGCCGACAGGATCTCCAACATCGGTTACATAAGCCTAACTCTAACCTTGAGCTCCCCCCACCTCTTTGACATCGATGCACACACTCTGAGACCAAGCATCAAAATTTGACTATCACTCTCCTGGCTATCGAAGCTCTACACAAGTCATTCCTAAGATTGGATTGAAACATTGTACGAGGACCTCAACATCAGCCACAATAGGAATAAGCATTTTGACACCTCTGGTTCTTCACTGAATAGAGCTAAGTATTATTGATTCTCATTTCAGTTTTAGAATACATGGTTAATTAGTTTCCATTTGATATTTCTAAGAACTGTTGAGAAAACTGACTTCTTTAGTGGAGAGGCTAAAAAGCCTTCCTTTTATTCTTACCCTCTTTTCACACCTATCCTCTACCTTTTCCCTTCCTCAGACCTTATTCACCTTCTTGCAACCCTGCACAAACCTTTAAACTTCCTGACTCCTCTGTCAACCACAAAAATACCCTAAAACCCATCCAAGGTCCACTACCCCTACTAACATCGACAATAAAACTGATGTTGGCATCATTGACCAAACTGACCTCGACAGGCCTACCGACATTGGTGACTATACAAACCAGACCAAACAAAATCTTTGACCAGCCTACTGTAACACTCTGAGACACATGGACTACAAGGAATAGGTACACAGTATTTTACCTTTCCATTTCTTAGTCTTTTATCATTTCTTTTTATACAACACTCTTTTCTTTAAATAGTGGACTGTCATCCCTTATGGAGTTTCACGCTTCTGAGACCAAGCGCATAGCTTGGCAATCCACCATATCCTCCTCTAACATTCTCCTTGTTTGAGTTTCTTTCTTATTATAGGTGTTTTCTCCATAGCCAAAGAAGAGCTCCCACAATGCTTAGATACGGTGCACACTTAATCTGGGTATCAATTAAACCCCTAACCTTTAACCTTAGTTTCTTCTTATCTGAATGCACTTGTAGAAAAACTTAGAGAAACATTCTGGCATGCCCAGTGGGACACTAGGAGTTTTCCTTGGGTTCATTCTTCTTCTTCTAAAGATCAAATTTTCATGTAGATGCATTAGACTCTCTTCTTGCATCCCTTCCCCTCTTCTTTCTTTTTGTCTCAAAAGGAAACCATTAGCTGAAGTTAAAAAGAACATCTCCTTTTCTTCTTGTCACTTCTTGCCTACATCATAGAGTAGTGAAAAATTCATACTCTTTACCTCTTCTCCAAATTTTTTGCATTTGAAACAACATATTTCAATTTGGGTTAAAAACTATTGCATTTCATTCTTGCTTGGATGCATACTTAGCCCATTTAGTAATTAAAGCATTATGAATAAATCGTAGTGCACAAATGTTACACAACCAAACCACAATCACAATCAAACACTTAAACTTACTTGAGACAAGGCCCATCTAGGATTTCATCACGTAACGGATACCTTACCCCACCTGGCGATCCTACTTAGACTTCACTACCAAGAGGAGGACCCACTCTATTCTCTGGCAAAGTATAAACTATAGGAAAGGTATATATTGGCTAAGCAGCCCAGCTTGGCTCTGGATTCATGAAGTGAAGGGAGCAAGCCCCAGCACTAGGCCACATACTGAACCTAACACAGATATTTTAAGCAGCATAACACAACCTGAAACTAGCCATAGACTTCCTCTCTAGGACATATTCTACAAGCCTAATTCCCAACACATTCTCTTAAGGCATAAGCCACCATGACTCTAAAATTTATTCCTAAGAATCTAATGTTTTAGAGGTTGCTTGCCTAATCATCTATTCTACTCTTTTTATCTGATTGTTTGAGCTGGTAATGTCGTACCATTCTGAATTCTAAAACAACTCAAGATTTCTTCTTCTTCCAAAAACTATTATTTTTTTATGTTTCTAGAATTACACAGAAACTGACATCAATTTTTCCACTGAAATCAGCAACTCAGCTTTACTGACATTGATTAACTGACCATCATCGGCAACATTTAATAACTGACATCGATTAATCAACTGACATCAGTCACTGTCAATAAATTTTCTTCCCAAACAACAAGCTTAAAACCTAGATTTCTTGCTATTCAACACAAATTCTAGTTTTCTAAAACTAAAACATATATTTTTTGGAACCTAAACCCCTTTCACTTTGGATGGTTCTGACACGCAGTCAATCCAAATCCCTTTTTGACCATGCAAGTCAACAACCACTCCCACTTTCACCCTTCGTACCTAGTCATCTAATGGAGCATACTTCAGACATTGAGCATACTCCTATCCAACCTACCCCCAATCAACCTCCAACTATTCTCGAAGGAGATCAAGACTTTGAGATATTCCTTGACCACAATTCAAGGCTCTCCAACACTATCTTGCTAGAAGCCAAATGTAAGATCCTTTGGGTAACCCCATTTATGGGATGCCAACTTCTTTGGTTGAAGCGACAATGATAACAATAGCATCCACTACCCAACCTATGGTCACTTAAGCTATTGTCTCGACCAGTAACCCAACCATGGCCAATGTTCAAGATTTGGCCTCCCCTTCTATCCTTTCTTGCCCTACCTCCATCAGGGTTTTCATACCCCCTTAACCACAAACAATTCAACCAAGTTCAATACCTTCCCAGAACTTGATTGTCTCTATTCCACCCACTCTTGCTCTTATAAACATGAGAGTGACCACCTATCCTTTAACTAGTGTTGCCACCATTCAACCACCCTTGGTGGCATCTAGTCAAGTTATGCCCTCCAATTTTATGGCACAAGCCCCCTTGGCCTCGACATTGGCCCCTATGACAAACTATCAATATGTTACATCTACACAAATGCAACCAAGTATGTCATACACCCCTCCCAAATCTTTCTAGGTACCCTATAACTTAGGGGGTGCCCTTCATGCCAATCCATCTGTTGATCTAATTAAGATGCTAATGGATAAGATGTCCAACCTTGAGACATCCATTTCAGGTTCGAGGAGTGTTCTTTCATATGAACAAATCTACAACGAACCTATTCACCCTTTAGTTCTTATTTGACCATACCCTAGCCAGTGGGAACTCCAAAAATTTACTCACTTTCAAAGTAAAGAGGACCCATAACAACATCTTTGAGTGTTTAGACATGCTTGTTACCTCATAGCACACGATGATGTGTTATTACTTCTCACATTCCCCATGTCACTTTCTGGCGCCGCCCTTGATTGGTATAGCTCCATTACCAGTCATTCTCTCTTCACCTTCACTCAACTCACTCAACTATTCCTCGACCATTTCTCAATCAATATTACTAAGAAGGTCTCCATCACAGACCTTTATTCCATTAGACAATTCGAGGATGAGTCAATAGCTGACTTCGTCACCCGTTGGAGAGGTTTGATCAACCAACTCTCCTTCTCACTACCTCAACCTGAGCTCATTGAGCTCTTTTCAAGAGCATGTGCCAATCACATCTCTTCCACTTTGTAGGTTCAAACTTTCTGCACATTTGATGAAGCTTTCGCTATGGCCCGAAAGCTTGAACTCTACACAGTCAAAGAAGACAGGGTCAAATTGCATAACAAAATACCAATGCACAATCTAATGACTCTTCTTCTTCCAAACCTTCTTCTTCTCACTCCAAGTCCAAGGGATCGACAAATGCTATAGTCCTTAGGTCACCATCTTCTACCACAACCAATAAATCTGAGCCCTCCATTTCGTAAATCATCACTAGACAATTCCAACAACAGTATGAACAACAATGATACACTCCAATAGGAGAATCATATGCTTTTATATTGGATAAATTAGTGAAACAGGGAGTCCTCAACCTCCCTCAAATTTGACCAGTCCAATTTGACCCCTCATGAGCCATCCCTGCATGGTATATGGAAAATGACTTTTGTAACTATCATCATGTCAAGGGTCATGACACAGACAATTGTAAAACCTTCAAAAACATTATTCAAGACATGTTAGACAAAGGGGACCTTGTTTTGGATAACCCTAATGTACTGGCTAACCAAAACATGGATGTCTTTAGGCAACCATTTCCTAACCATCCCCCAAGTTAGAACAATGTTCAGACCATGGTCGATGACCCTCAAGAATGCAACATATGCACAATCGACATGGTCTCTCCTTTCATTCCTAACCAACCTTTCCCACAATCTGAAGAGGTTGATCAAACCATTTCTCCACCACGGGTAGAAGATCCTATTTTACCCATATCACCCCCACATAATGAAGAGATCCCTTTATCTCGCCCTCTTCCCGGCATGGATGAACCCATTTCACCTATATCACCTCCATGACATCAAACACCTCCTCTACCCATTCTTTTACCTCTTGAGGATCCCATATTACCTATTCCTCTTGCCCCCACCTTTCCTCTTCTTCTATCATTGGAAGAAGTTACCATTCATACCCCATGCCCTCATGTAGAAGGGGCCATCATCCCTCTACTTCACCCTTTAAAGGAGTCTTCCTCTCCTATTTTTCCTCCACCGATGGAGGATAGTCCTCCATCCACCCCCCTTTCACACATAGGAGAGTCTACTTTGACCTCTCCCATATTGGAGGATGTTTTGATGATACCAATGCCACTGGCTCCACCCTCATCCTTCTTATTACCAATGGAGAATCACACTTTCCACACTCCTAGACCACACATGGAAGGCATGATCATCCCTGCACTCTATCTGCTTGAAGAGCCAAATTCTCCAATCCCTTCTCCATTGAGAAAACTCACCACCTTACCCAATTCTATCGAGGAAGATCCAGTGATGGTTTTCTCTCACCTTTGGCCTATGATCGTTGCATCCAACACATTTCCACTCTCACAATCACCCAAATCCTCCAAAGGACCGACTGTAAATCCTTGCATGACATCATCTAAACCCTTCTCTCAATTGGCAAAAAACTTAAGATTTCTCCATTCTAGGAACCTAAAACATGAGGCACTATGGGAGTGACTTAAGGCTCCTTATCTTACACATTCCGCTTCACCTTATACTACCAACCCTTTTGTGACAATTCACCCCAAAGTCTCTAATGAGGATTAGGCTTCCACTTCCAAATCATCAAAAGCTTAACCTTCCACGTCTGAACCCAAACCCTCACAGGTGTCTACCATGCCAAAATAGATTAAATCTCTTAGTGTTCACCCTGTATCAAACCTCACTCACCCACAAGTGAAGGTAGATTTGAACCTCACCCCGCACAATAGTGGTCCTCACACCATACTAAATAAGGCTACAAAACCACATCAGTCTACTCCTCCCCTAACCAAAAAGGTGGTACAAAAAACTCCCCCACCTTCACCATTGCCCTCTATCTTGGGTCCACATCCTTCTACTTTAATAGGAGTGCTCCCTACTCCAACACCTCATAAAAACAAACTTCCTCCATTACTCCCTCTACCCGTCAAAAACATATTTCTTCCAAAGAATTCAACACCTCTCATCAAGAAAGTGCCATCTATGTGTGTGGCCACACCACCAACCAAAAAGGTGGTACAAAAAACTCCTCCTACAACTCCTAAATAAAAGTTGTCAACCCCTATAACAACAAGTGCAAACCCATTAGTGGGGTCCTATGCTTTACTATTACACTGATTGTTGTAGTCTTTTAGCATCGTTCTCCCACCCATTAAGCCATACCAACCTCTCAGATCAAAACCATCTTGGTTTGATGACACTCAAATCTACTTGTATCATCACACACCTAGGCATGATACTGAGCATTGTTGCACCCTTAAGGTTGTCATTCACCAACACCTAGAAAAGGACACCCTTCTCATTGAGGATTCTCTTGACCACTTTTCTAACAAACTATCGACACCATCCCATGCCTCCCAAACCTCCTCACTTGAATTGGGATCCCAATGCGAGACTATGGTCCCTCTACCACCTTCTCCCCCTTTATTTGAAATCAACACAATTAATGTGGCCACCAGGTCCCAAACCCTAAAGGATAAAGGAAAAGAGAAGGTTTCTATTCCTTAGACATATCCATTCACCAAGCCCTCTCCACCACCAAAGCCCAAGATTTCTATCTTGGGCACATCGCAACCAACATCTTCGAGGGCAATTCCTCCTAACATCTCTAGTCCACATGATGTTTGGTATAAACAACTTGTTGACTACTTGACTTATTCTATCATCCCTCCTAACCTCTCTAGCAATAGACGATGAGCTTTTATCAAGAGTACTGCTCACTACACCATGCTAGGGGGTCTTCTCTATAAATGAGGCTTAGATGGCCTCCTTCTCTAATGCCTAACTACCATTGAGACATCTCATGCCATCAAACAAGTCCATGATGGGATTTGTGGAGGACATTTCAGTGGTAACTCAGTTGCAAAGTGCATCCTTTGTTTGGGCTATTATTGGCCCACTCTTAACCAAGACTGTAGTGACTATGTCTGGCATTGTATCAAATGCTAGCAACATGCTAACCTACTTCACATCCAACATCGCATCAAGCGTGCCTACAACAAAAATTTGAAAGAGCAAGATTCTAAAATCAGAGATCTCATTTTTAAATAAAACCAACACGTGACCAATATGGAAAGAAGCCAATGAGCCAAGTTTGCTCCTAATTGGCTCGGACCTTACATAATAACGCACAAGTATGGATCAGGCACTTATTGTCTGTCTTCTCTTGAAGGCCGGCCAAAACTTGAGCCCCTTAATGCTTTGCATCTGTGACCATTTTACTTTTAACCAAGTAATCATTTACTTGATGTTTAACTTGAGCTCATCCCTTGAGCAACCCCCATCATCCTCATTCCTATTCCTTTTAACCCTTTTTCCCTATAAACATTAGTTAACCTTTTTTTTAATGCTTTGTCCTAATAAAATGGAAACCCCTAAACCTCTATAGTCTAGTCCATGACTAAAAATTTAGTCAAAAACAAAAACATAAAATCGGAATGCCTAATAAAAGGTCATAAACTATAAATGTAGACTTCTCCCTCGAAGGATAGCTACATTATTGTTGTAATTAATAGACTGCTCCTTTGAAGGACAGCTATTCAAAGACATCCAAACATACAAAGCAAAATATAGACCACTCCCTCGAAGGATGGCTATGCCCAAATTTTGCTACAAAAATAGCACCATCTTAGAAGCTTCCCGCATTGATCAGCTTCGTCATGACCACAAAACAAAACAACATCCCCAAGTAGACTTCCCGCATTGATCAGTCTACCAAAAAAAAACTAACTGACAAACTATTAAGTCATGGACTTGCCTATAGTCATTCTCAGGGTCACCTATAAAAGGGGCAAAGTTATCCCTGCTAAAAAGGGTTACGCTATCCTCACATATAACATAATCACACCTATTACCCCCAACATACCCAAGGGATTTTGAGCTCACTTAACGTCAAGTGATTAGAATACTTCTCTAACACAAACCAATGGTCAATGATGTAATACATGAACAGGGATTTTGTTTGCAAAAACCTTATCTATGCTATCATTATGGTCCTTGTTAATGAAAGAGCGATGCACCTTTCACTTCTTACACACCTTCGTCACATACAAGCAAATCATTTTATAACCAACCCAAACCAAACCAAACCAAACCAAACCCAAACATTTTCTAACCACTAACATAACATCATGATTTATTTAATGCAAATATCAATTTGTGTTATATAAATTACCATTGACCACTCACATTAGTTTCTATGGAAAACAATACACATAGAAACTATCAACTAAACACAATTTATGTCAAGCATATACCATCACCAATATAGAAACTTGCTGAAGCATAAATATACTCATTTCATTTTTAGCATACACCATCATCAATATGGAAAATTGCTAAGGATGAAAAAACCACATAACCTATGTTACAACATACACCATCACACAATATGGAAAAGGCTATAACATCATCATACCCTCATCATTTCAAGCATGTACCATTACACATATGGGAAATGCTAACAACACTAACATAACCAAAACAACTATCAACCACTTTGACTCTTCCTCCCTTTTGGGGAGAACTACATTGGCCTGAGGCCCTTAAAATAAGGGCTATGTAGGCAACACTTAGTTGACATGGGGTCTTCTAAGGTTAGCTTGGCCATTCATTCGTTCATCTACCTGATGGACCAACTATCTAAACCAACCCAAAATCATGACCAAACAACTAGCCCTGACACTGTAGAAGTCACCTTAGACTTCTCATGGGGCACATTGGAGATCACATACATCTCCCTGACCACAACAAACAACCCTTGAGATCACTTATATCTCAGCTCGACTCAACCAACAACCTTGGAGATCACGACTATCTCCTCAGACCACAACCACTTTCGAGACAACTTTACCTTGGTTGTTTTGATTGCATATGCTACCTCACAACTAGTTAGCAAATTATACGTGCCCCTCACACCTATTGTTAGATTGTGACCAAGTTGATCCCCAATATTTGTGACATTTTTGTGTTTTCTAGGAGCACTTCCTAGCCTGGATACTTGGAACACAATGACCATTAGAGCTACAGCTTTCATCATTTAACCCAATCAACTACCACTAATAAGCTGGGGACCAATTACTTTGATTTTAGTCCTCCTCAACTATTGGAGCTATAGCTTTGATCATTTAACCCAATCAACTACCACTAATAAGCTGGGGACTGATTACTTTGATTTTAGTGCTCCTCGACCTTACCTGTGACAATTTGACCTGCCTATCAAGTGAAGTGGTATACGCATAATCTCAACTATTGTAGCATTCACACTCCAACCTCACCCTACCCATCCACTGCCTATCAAATCAGTAACTGATTTTAGATTGCCTTCTCTTGATTCTCACTTTGAGGGGAAATACCTCATCCCATACTTGGGGCAACCTACACCTATTTTTGTCTTGCACTTCATCAGGACAAACCACAAGACAAAAAGGGGCAAATGTAGACACCAATATCATGTCAACCCCCCTTGGTCCCCTTCAAAAACATTAACACTCCTAACCCACACTTGAACTCCTTTCACCTTGGACACCTCACCTAGACACCTCGCCCTAAGAACATTTCTTACCCTATGAGTCACCTTGAGACTAAGTCCTCCAAATCCTTACCTAGGATCTATTCTCACTCTATATTAACTCCCTAACCAACACTCATGCCTAATAAACCCATATTTTGATCGTTCTCCAATGGCAAAGGCACTTGGTAGATGGAGAAATGGGCAAAGAGCTAAAAATAGCCCTTTTACCTATTCTTCCTCTGCTAGCGTCGATTAACCCTCGGTCGACACCAGTGGGATCACTGACATCAGTTACATAAGCCTAGCTCTAACCTTGAGCTCCCCCCACCTCTTTGACATCGACACGCACACTCTGAGACCAAGCATCAAAATTTGAGTATCGCTTTCCTGGCTACCGAAGCTCTACACAAGTCATTCCTGAGATTAGATTGAAACATTATACGAGGACCTCGACATCAGCCACAACAGGAATAAGCATTATGACACCTCTGGTTCTTCATCGAATAGAGCTAAGTATTATCGATTCTCATTTCAATTTTAGACTACATGGTTAATTAGTTTCCATTTGATATTTCTAAGAACTGTTGAGAAAACTAGCTTCTTCAGTGGAGAGGCTGAAAAGCCTTCCTCTTATTCTTACCCTCTTTTCACACCTATCCTCTACCTTTGCCCTTCCTCAGACCTTATTCACCTTCCCGCAACCCTACACAAACCTTTAAACTTCTAGACTCCTCTGTCAACCACAAAAATACCCTGAAACCCATCTAAGGTCCACTACCCCTATCGACATTGGCAATAAAACTGATGTCAGCATCGTTGACCAAACTGACCTCAGTAGGCCTATCGATGTCGGTGACTATGCAAACTAGACCAGATAAAACCTTTGACCAACCTACTATAACACTTCGAGACACATGGACTACAAGGAATAGGTACACAATATTCTACCTTTCTATTTCTTAGTCTTTTATCATTTCTTTGTATACAACACTCTTTTCTTTAAATAGTGGACTGTTATCCCTTACGGAGCTTCACGCTTCCAAGACTGAGCACGTAACTTGGCAATCCACCATATCCTCCTCTAAGATTCTCCTTGTTTGAGTTTCTTTCTTATTTTAGGTGTTTCCTCCATAGCCAAAGAGGAGCTCCCACAATGCTTGGATACAGTACGCACTTAATCCGGGTATTAATCAAACCCCTAACCTTTAACCTTAGTTTCTTCTTATCTGAATGCAATTGTAGAAAAACTTAGAGAAACACTTTGATATGTAGCTTTAACATTTTTAATACTAAATGGCATTACCTAATAAAAAAATGTTCCCCATGGTGTGGCAAATTTTATTTTATATTGGTCTTCTGATGCTATTTTGATCTAGTTGTATCTTGAAAAGTGATCCATGAGTGAAAGCATTTTATAACCCATTATGGAGTCAATGATCATGTCAATATTAGGAAATGGAAAGTCATCCATAGGAAAAGCTTTGTTTATGTCTTAGAAATTAGTACAAATTTTGATTCCTTTAGGCTTTTTACTAATAGGTACAATATTAGATAGCCATTATGAGTAGTCAATGGATTGAATACATCCTACTTCTAAGAGTTTTTCCAACTCTTTCTTTACCAAGACAACAATGTGAGGATGCATTTTACATAGCTTTTGTTTCACTAATTTGGCATCAAGATTGACCATAAGGTGGTACAAAACCAAGGTGGGATCCAAACCTAGCATGTCAGAATAAGTCCACACAAAGATATCTACAAATTCTCTCAACAGAGTTGTAAAGACTTCACATTCCTCCTCAGTGAGGGACATGCCTAATTTTATACATTTTGGGTCTGATGGATTCTTAATGTTTACCTCTATTCTTTGACTAGAAAGGTCAAATCATCTTCTAGGATAATAGGTAAAGACTTGAACTGTTAGACTATATTAGGGTCCTCTATTAGGACTTGCTTTTCAATGTCTCCTAGGCATGAAGAATCTGAGTCCCCCAATGGGATATCTAGCCATGTGACAAATATAGTTGGAAATTCTAGAATAATTTGATCAAATACTTGTTGTTGCACAAAACTAAACTTGGATCCATAGGCAAGTTCATCATTGGTTGTCTCCTAGTCTAAATTTGAAGAAGAATGAGCACCCCATCTAATGGTACCTGAAACAAGTTTTTACCACTCGAATGGCCTTTATCTTTACTATTTCCATAGTTATAACTGCCTTAAATAGGTTTTCACTTTGGGACCTCAATGTTTTATTTTCTTTTGGCAAAGGGTGTTCACCCACTCTCTAAAATAGGCTGCAAGATCCAATGTATTTGAGAATCTAGAAAATCATAGAGAGCCTCATCATTCTAAAACTCATCAATCAATAAATTGGATTCTTGTTGGTCCCAATCTATTAGTTGGGGATAGTATAATGATAATGGGTTGTGATGAATGACTGGGGTAAGAGTACATATGACATTATTATCGAATAGGTTAGTCTCAACTAGGTCATCAAAGGTGAGGCTATGATCAGACTCTACTTCACTATTGACATCATCATCACTAGCCATTGGTGATGGAACTTGAATAAGATATGTGGGGTCACCCCTAGGTGGTTTAAATTTAAGTCCATAAGTTCTTTTTTACTTAGTCATGGAAATTGGCTTAATGGTTCCTTGTTGATTCAGTCTAAGGCCTCTCTTCTTTCATAAATTTGACACTCCATGATCCTATTGGGAATAGGATACTTTTCACTTTTATAATAATCATCTTGGTTTTCATTGTATAACTATGATTCATTCCATTCAAGAGGGTCTGGTTCTAGGCCAGATGCTAGTACAAACATGATAGGTCCCTTATCTTTATTCTTTTGTTGCTAATGCATGTGTGGGGTACTTTTAGGTCATCCAAAGGTCTTTGGATTTTGAGGAAGGTTGGAAATATGGAAGGTATCATGGGTCACATACTCCCCTGGGCCATTATCTAAAATGGTGAAATGATTGGAAGCTTTAGGAGGCAAAATGTAGTAAAGAGAATCCAAGGTATTAGGACCTATGCAATTATCTTATGGAGGATCAATAAGTATGGCCTTTATTTTATCCCACTTAGAACTTGGATTCATGTCGTCTTGGTAATTATAGCTTTGAAACTCAGCCTCAAGATGTTTGTAGTGTTCATATGGGTATAAATCTCCTAGAATATTCACTTCCATCCTTAAGTGGGAGAACTTGATACATTGGTGCAGCATTGACAGGACTACATGAATCTTATGTAACCAAGGACTTTCTAGAAGCATATTATATGACAACTCAAGATCAAGCACATGGCAAAGTGTATCATGGGTCAAAGGCACAATGATAATTCATAAGTTAATGGTGCCTTTTGATTCTCTTTCTTGATTATCATAGGCTTTGATAGTTATCATTTTTGGTTGGAGATCTGCCATTGTGTACCCAAGAAGCTTGATGAGCTTTAGAGACACTATGTTGAAGCTTGATCTATTGTTTATAAGGACACATTTCAATTTATGTTACTTTATATAAACTTATATGTACAATGAATTATTATGAAATGGGCCAAGGGAAGAGATATCACCTTGGTTGAATGTGACTTGTTGGGTTGGAGCTAAGTGTCCAACCAAAGCTTGAAATTTATCAAGGGATATGTCACTGGCAATAGTGGATTGGGTTTAAAATCATTCAAAATGTTTTTGTGGATTGTTAGCATTCGTATCATATCTAAAATATAAATTTGTGGTGGTGTCTTCTATAATTGTTCCACAATATCAAACTTCTTGTCTTGGTCAATGGTGAATGGTTTATTCTGAGGCTAAATGGTTAGTTGGATAACAGGAAAAGTGGAAGATGGTTGTGGGCCTAAGATAGTAATCTTTAACCTCTGAGTTGTGATTTCATAATTAGTATTAGATGTTGGACCATAATTTCTAACAAAGGTTGGGAAATGTGTGGGACTAGATAGGATAAGTCTCAGTTTCCAATGCACTTGTATGTGGTCATGTGGCAAGGGTGAGTTATCGGTAGAAGGTCCAAAAGTGGAAGTCCTAATTTATTGGTTCACTTGTGTGTCCTCCTAGGTCAATAAAGGATTTTATATGTAATTTGGTTGAATGGTATTGTTTAGAAATGGTATATATTTATTAGTGCTCAGTCTAGGATTAATGACAATGGTATTAATGCTACACCCCCTATAATATGACCTATAACTCTATTGTAGTTATGTGCAACTGCATGGTAGGTAACTCTATTGTAGTTATGTGCAACTGCATGGTAGGTTTGTTGGTTGTTATCATTTTGACCTTGGTTTTGTCCATTGTTTTGATGCTGTGGGTTTTTCTTTTGATTCTATTGATTTTGTTAATTCTTCTAGTTTGGCTTTTGATTTTGATACTATTGATTTTGTTATTGCACTAGCTGATGTTGTTGTTGCTATTGATTGTTATGCTACTACTATGTGTTATGTTGGAGAAAGGCTTTTTCATAAATCCCAAGAGTTTGACTGGACGTAGAATCACCATTATCTAATGTTATCTCCCCATTCTCCAACATTTTCTCAATCAAATTCTTGATTTAAACACATCTTTGTAGATTATGCTCATTGACCCAATGATATTCACAAAATTCACTTTCATGGTACCAATCAAGATAACGAATGCCTTGTGAATAATTTTTTGGTATATGCTAACTAATTAGATTACCAGTGGCAAGTTTGAAAAATACAGACTTAATAGACTTTCCTAGGTCATTAAAGACATGACACATAGACACAGTTCTCCTTGGAAGAGGGGTTTGTAATGGTAAAGGTTGTTGCATTTGTTATGTGTGTCTTGGTTGTTGTTATTGCAATATTGGTTGGAGAGATTTTTGGGTAGGAGTGAGATAAAAAGGTAGTTAAAATGATGTTTGAACTATTTGTACAAGATGTGACTCAATTACTCCATTACCCACAACATTCCTATTGTGGTTAAATTGCTTTGGTCTATCTTGGTTATTGGTCTGTGGTAGTTGTGATGCTTTCACTTGGATTAGATGTTGGTTTTGGCCACTTACCTAATTGGTACCTTGATTCTAATTAGTTGATGTAAGCTTGATGATCCCTTTATTAATAAGGGCTTGCTTAATCAACAAGCCTTTATCAATGATTCCCTTGAAAATATGTGCACATTGTAATTCTAGATGATAAGCTATCTCATTATGAAAATTTTTAGTAAACACAGTGGCTAATTGTTTATTTGGTAAATTATGGGTGAATCAATTTGCAAGGGTTCTCCATCACTGTAGATAACTTGTAAAAGTCTCACTAGATTTTTATTTTGCTTGTGTTAAGTCAACCAATGAAATCTCATGTTCAAGATTATATGAAAAGTGCTACACAAACTTATTGGAAAGATCATCAAAATCTATTATTGAATTCTTGGAAAACTTTAAGAACTACTCCAAGGCTTGTCCATCCAAACTCCTTGGAAACAAAAATAAAAGGTATATATCACTATATTCCACTAGCTGGCATGCAATAAAGAACTCAGTTAAATGGGCCTTAGGGTCACCTTTCCCTTTGTATTTTTCAAATTTCAATGATTTGTATTCTGGAGGAAATGGTACTTGCAAGTACTCCACTTTAAATAGATAAGAACACATGTCATCTAATTTAAAGTTTTTAGTCTATTTCCCAACCTGAATGACAACAATTTCATCCTTCATCTATTGTAATTCTTGGGATAGGAAACTAGAAGGAACATTGGTTTGAGGGAGAATATAGGTTTGGGTAGTTGGTTGGGAGGTCACAAGTGGGACACTTTAATCAGGGTATGATGGAGATATCTATTGGGGTACGTTGGTTTGGTTGGAAAATAGACCAAGAATATGCATATGTGGATTAGGATGTACTTGAAATTACACATTTGGCTATGCAATATTCTAGTTTAGGTTGGCTATAAAGGTTTAATTTGGAGGATTTTATGGTTAGGATCAAGGGATATAACTATATCATGTCTATTGTGGTTGAAAAGGGACATGTTGCCAACTAATCAAACCTTGTTGTTGAGTGGGAACTTATAGATCAAGATGCTATCTCTGAACTTGTGGCACATTTTGAACTGATTGTTATTTAGTAGGTACTTAAAAAACATGAGATCATCCTTGTTGCATGAATTCTTGTTGGGAAGTGAAAGCATGTTGAAGATTTGACATCTATCATTGACCAATATTTAAACATTTTTGGCTAATCATCATTTAGTTTTAGATTGGTATACTAGTCTACAACTAAAGAGGTATGTTTTTCACTACCTGACAAGGTGGAACATTAATTTCTTCTTGTTGAGGTGGTAATACTTTCAACCTCTATTGTGTTGGTACACTAGATTGTGCCTGTTGTTGTGAAATACTAATCATTTATTAAGGAGTAAGATTCATCACATTCTATTATTGAAGCTTTGCACTAGTTGCTAGTTGATTATGTGTTCCTATTTGTTGTATTCTTGATGAAGAAGCTGGTTGAGGTTGGTATGTATAAACTCCTACTCCCTGATTTGGAGAACCACTTGCAGTGTTAACTAAAGGCACATTTTGTTGACTAGTTGTTTGTGCATTAGTACCACTTTGATTTGGATTGGATGTTGCTTGCACATTATCCACTATATTTTGCTCATTATTATACGTAAAATTAGAACATACTTCTTTAATAATTGGTATATGCAATAAGTTTTATACTGAAGTGTTTTTTGTGAATGGGTATGAATTTTGATTGTATTGACCGGTTAACTCTATCAAAACTCCTATTGAAGGAACTAAGTCAATAAGAGTTTTATTCACCATGGTCATTTGATTGAAGTTACGTACTAGATTCAGGTAGGTTTGATATGTCATTTGCATTTGGTTAATGTGATCTTCCATGATACTTTTGCCTCTATTAAGCATATTAGGTCCCTGATATGTTGTTTGGACTAGAGCCAAGAGATTGCTAGAAGAAGCATGCTGATCATAAATTATGTTATGGGGAATTCTTACTAGGCTTGGTAAGTTCTCATGGGGGAATTTTGTTAGAAACTTGGCCCCTACCTCTATGGATCAAACCAAAATATTATCTTTTTTCTCAAAAAAATGATGCTCAAACAAAAAAATATCATATGTGGAAGGTTTATTAGTAGATCATGACTACTGAAGAACTGGTTCATCAGTTGTAGGTATTGTAGCTAGGTATTATGTGGTTTGTTCTTGGTTTTATTCTAAGTAAGGTGGTGTATTAACCAAATATTTATCCAATGGATCTTGGCATTGTGCCCTTAATTGAGTGTTGTAAGAGGGATAAGGATCCATCTCATAAGCAATATTATCTACGTAGGGGTCTTACACCATTTCTTTCTGCACAACCACATTACTAATCCCTAGATTGTACATGAGTCCACTACAAGTTTAGGAATATATGTTGGTATCCATAGTAAAATAAATTTCAATAGAAGGTCAAAGAGTTTTAAAAACTTTAAAAATACATTGTCTAAAATCTAATGTTCAAACTTGGTCTAGATTTGTCAAAAGGATTATGCAAAGATTTATGATAACTCAAGCTAACATTAACTATCTAACATTACACATCTTACAAAAAAATATTAAGTAAATGAAATAAAAATCAAAATGCCAAACTCTAAGGTCAAAGTATTTCAAATCAATCTAATCTAGGAAATTAAAAGTTGCTAGGTCTTTTGGCCAAACATGATGTCAAAAGCTAGGCTCAAACAAGACATGTGCTAAGACTCTTGGCCAAACTACGTCAAAAGATAAACTTTAAAATAGATGAAATTTTTAATCTAATTCATTTGAAACACTTCTAAAAAAAACTAGGCATTTGATTCTTGGACATGGACTCGATCAAATAGTTATAAGGTATGAAACAAAAGGCACTTTAGAGATAGTTTGTTTTCTCACAAATAATTGTATAAAACTTGGTTTCTTTGACAAATAAGCTAGACAAAAAGTGAACAATGTAACTGTGTTAGACAAAGGTTCACAAAGCTATACTTGGATTGGTTTGAAAATGTAGGAATAAATTTGAACTCTATGCAAGGGGGCCTATGAAACAATATCTAAAATGTTTTGGGTAGTGTAACAATGCTAGACTACCCAAAAGATGTGATAAAATACTTGTTTAAAAAACATTCTAAGACAAAGATAATTTCTCACAAATTTGACAGCATAACACTACCTTTCATGACTCAAAATGTTGTGGTGCATAGACTCAAAGTGCAAGTGTTTATCACAAAATGACTTAAGTTTATCAAGTGGTGATAACGATTATGAGTCTTAAATGGACTTCAACCCAAATTGTAAATTGAACCTAAGTTACCTCAAGTTTAGTGCAAATGTAAATCCCACTTAACGCATCAACCCTATGAACTTATAAAGGTGTGATTTTTAATTTAGATTATAAATGAAGGATTTTAAACAGCTTTGGTAAAGGTCTAGACTCAATTAGACAACATAACTATGCCAAAGTGGATGATATGACTCCAAGTTTTGATGAATTTTGAACGAGGCAAATTGATGATTTCATGTGGGCAACATAACTCCTCTTTGTTTAAAAAAATATTAGGGACCATGTGTTTGGTTTGCATCATTTATTCACATTAATTTTTAACTCAAAACAAGATTTTAATCTAGGATAACCAACTAATTAATTGCTCTTAGATCCTAAATTAAAAAGGTTGCTTGGTACTGTTAGAATCCATCAATATACATCATTTGAGAGGATTTTAAGTGTTCATACAAAGGTAAATATGCATTATATAGTAGGGTTTTACACCCCCCCTTCTCTCAAATGACATTACTATGACATGGACCTTGAGGTGCACCTTGCACCAACAATACTTCCATGATAAGTAGGGATTTGTCTACGATCTACAAGTTTCTAAATGTTCTAGGGGAATCAATTGCATAATGACTTTCACGTCAAATAATGTAAAATAAAATCATAGACTTTGGGTCTATGCCACTTGGCTTGTTGCAAAAAATTCTAGTCCTTTTTTCAACCACTGATGGGTGTTGTTATCCCCTTCATTTAATCAACTTTCTGTTGATGTCACATTTAATCAGGGTTGTGTCTAAAGTTGTATGCAACAAGACGAATTGTAATGATTTAGTAATTGAATGGGGGTATTTTTATATTTTTTGTTTTGGGGGGTTTTTAATGTCTTAAGAATTTCTTGGTTAAAACTTTATTGGAATCAAACTATGCAAATCTATTGGAAATAAACACACGTTGCAGAAATGAAATAGATTGCTGGAAATAAACACACATTGTAGAAATGAAATTGATTCCTGGAAATAAACACATGTTGTAAAAATGAAATTGATTGCTGCAAACAAACACACATTGTAGAAATGAAATTGATTGCTGGAAATAAGCACATGTTGTAGAAATGAAAATTTAATCTAAAACACATGTAGGAACAAATTTCCAACAAATATTAACTTTGAAGAGTTGGAAGAATTTATAAATTTAACAGAGTTACCTATTTACTTTTATGAATATAAATATAAATATCGACAAAAATGAATATCCTAGTTCTTTGGAGGAGTGGGCCCTTGCTCTGCATAGAACAGGATTTGAACAATTCAATTTGCTTTCAAAATAGAAATGGTTATTTCATTGATAAAATGTTATGTATTACAAATGTACTAAGCTATCATTTATCTCTCAATTATTCAATGATTTTCTCTATCTTCTATATTATATATCTCTATCTCAATTTCGAGGTCTGTATATATAGATGCTTTAATGGTTGTAACTATTTTATAGATACGAGGGAAATGAATCATGCTTGGAATAGATGTTGAATCAAGATGTGGCTTGATGTCTAGCTGTGTAATAAATGTCTTCATTCTACCAGTTCAAAAAATTGAGAATCTATTCTTGATTTAATGGGATCATTGATCTTGATAAATCATCAGTCATTTGGAATAGATACTCATCAGTTCTATATCTAGCCACAAAAGTTCTAGAGCTTATCTGAAGGAGTACCAGAGCTAAATATAGAGTTCTAGAGCTAAGTTTGAAAATGTGACAACTTGAAATAGTATGGTGGAGTTCTAGAACTAACTGTGATGGTTCTAGAATAGGTTATGCAGGTTTTAGAACTAACTATGATGGTTCTGGAATAGATTTTGTAGGTTTCAGAACTAATCTAAATTGAGTCCAATGATTCCAAAAACATGTAATCCACTTCATATTTGTTCTTTAGCCTGATGATGACAAATTTTAATGCAAAACTAGAATTTTCCAACACACTTGTTAGGAATTACAGGTCTTTTAAATGTTAGAATCACAATCAACAAAAGATGGATAATCACATCCTAACTCATCTCAGATCAAAATAAAAGTTACAAAATGCAATCAAACTTAATAGAAAGAGAGAGTAAGATGAGGTCATTTATTATACATTTATTGGGCATATATTGGCCTCATCATTTCCCCCATACATACTTGTTTGTAAGTCCTTTTACAAACTTCACTCTTCAAATTCAGGATCGTATATCCTACATTCTATTTGATTTCTTAGATCAAATGGCTGGAACTGAATATCCCAATGCTTTGATTCAAAAGTACTATACCCTGCTCCTGCTTCTAGTTTTCTTTTCCATTCCTCAAATTGAGTGGGATGTTGAGGTTCTCTATTTTGCTAAGGAGATATGGGGGTGAGAATTAGAGGTGGCCTTGTCTGCATTCCTATCCATATGCTCAGGTGAGTTTCATTGATCCAGGGAGTTATTGTGCATAAAGATTTTGCCTTTTCTAAACTCCATATCAAATTTGAAGGGGATATTACTTCCCTTATTTTCAATGCCACTAGGAGAAATTCCCATCTTTTTAAACATGTAACATAAATATTATCAAAAATTTCCCTTTCATAAGAGGTGAAGACATCCATACTTTGTTGTAAATTAAAAAGATAAGGTCCCTTGAATTTATCATTAAATGCATGGGATTGGAAATATGTAGCAAAGGCGAGTGGATTACCATAATGAATTCTCATATAGAGACTAGATGAACTAGCCTTTGACCAATGCTCTAACTCCCTTTCTTTCCATGAAATATGATTTTGAAGAATAGAGACAAATGCGTTAAGCTAACTTTCTCCTACATACAAATTGATCATAAAACCTATATTTTTTTCTAGCATAAAATTACAGAGGCAAAATTCACAAAGAAGGTTTTTCTATTTTGTATTAGCTAAGGAGTAGGTGGCTAAGAAATTAGCTTCATCTTTATTTCATGTGGAAGGCCACATGCTATCCTTGCCAACTACCAATGAATGAATTGTTCCTCTAAAAACATGCTATAAATAGGAGAAGGTCTTTTGCATACAAGCAGCTTCTCACTCATCATACAAGCTATTTGTATTTTCACAAGACATTTATACTTATTATTTTCCTCTTTTTAAAATTTTTCTTCCCATTCCTTTCTTGCTTTCTCTTCTTCCACCAGTTTGTCTTTCAAGTTTATATTGGATGCTTTGAGTTCACTGAGTTCTCTACATGTGTCATCCCATAACTACTTGAGTGGCAGATAAGTCAATTCAGTCTGCGTAGAGACTATTAACATAGAGGTCTATATTATACATTTTTCCTCATTCTCCATTAGTTGCCTTTTAATTTTTGCTAATTCCTCATTCTTGGCTATGAACTAGTTTGTTAATTCTACAAGGAGCATTTCCTTCTATTCTAACTTGAGTTTGAGGAAATTCAATTCCTCATCCTTTTCCTTGATAATGAGTTCTACTCTAGACAAAAACAGAGCCTCTTTAATCTACTAGTTTTTTTCTTTTTTTGAAAGTTCTTGGGGAGTTAAGCATTCCTCTTCTACCATAAGGGATTTCCCTTTCCTTCTCCAAGATGCCTATTCATCTTCTACATATGATGGTGCTGCAGTCTCACCCATTTCTTGGAAACTGGCTCGTTAAATCTTTCATCTTCTTTTTCCTTTTCTGCTTGGCTTGGTCTAGGAGGAGTCATGGCTATGCTACCCAAAATATCAATAGCTTCATTTTGTAGCCTTTCTTGTTCTTCCAGCTCCTCTGAACTTTCTTTACAATTTTTATGATGTTTTCTTTCTTGAGGAGCCTCAAAATGTGCAGACATAGGTTTCCTCTTAGAACTTCTTCTAGTTTTCACCTTTTATTCAGGCCTAGGTGAACTATCATTGTCAGAGATAGGTACCAGTTCTTTTATAGCCTCAATAGAAGAAGAAATGACTTGAGAAGGTATAGTAAGGTCTGAAATTTTAAATTTTCTTCTAGATTTTCTTTTTTTTTTGGTATTTTCTCTTCCACTAATCTTTTCTTTTCTTCAGCAATGGTAGCAGTTTTCAAATGAACTAAAGGAGTAGGAGGATTTGCTATTGTTCTTCTGGGAATACCAGGGTTTTGTCCAAATTTGCCAAAAAATTTGTCCCACATTTCTTCCCCATTTTTCTTGGAAAGGAAATGGTGTTGGCATACTAAATGCACTAACCCATGATGTCTAATTATTCCTACACCCCAAGAATACCTCTGGGCGAAGGTATGGATGAAGTCAAAAAGAAACCCTAGAAGGTTTACTATATATTCTAGTTTTTCATCTCCATATCTAAGGTGTATAAGGATTTTTAGGACTTCTTTTTCTACTGTCCCAAATTGTCCATCACAAGTTCAATATTTAACTATCCAGAATGCTACTCTATCAAAGGGTTTAGGCAAGCTAGCCCTCTTAACTCCTTTGATGATTTTATTTATATTATAAATATATTGGGGTTTAGCTTCCCCTTCTTTCAATAAGGTTTCAGCCAGGACTTTCAATGTTCCTTTGACAGGTTTTGGAACATGCATTATTGGTATTCCAGACATCTCACTTATGATATTCATAGAAAAAGGAATGAAAACATTCCTAATCTTTGTCCTTGTTTTCTCTAAATTGATAATAAATTCTCTTACCAGTTCATCATTGTATTTGGGAAATTCCTCAGAAACTCCAGCCATCCTGCCTATTGAAAGATATTTGCTACTTCTTCATTTGTAATGAGTTGGGTATCATTTTTTGGTTCTGACTTCTTTTTTATTCCCATGATTCATTCTTTTTTTCTTTTATTTTTTGGAATCTTTCATAAGTTAGCTGAAAATTGCTTCTCGTATCGATGGAACTGATGATTATGTCTACAAAACTAATAGATTTGGTTGTTGATTTGGTGAATTTAGTTATAGAATTATTATACTCATCTGCAGAACTACTGTACTCAGCTACAAAATTAGCAAATTTAGTTGCTTCAATCATAAGAATGATTCTTTATGGTTATCCACAAACTCATTCCATCATCAATAGCCTTCTCATGATTTTGCACATTAAACCATGATGTATAATAGATTATTCATCATACTAATCTTTCTAAATCAAGTCTAATCACACATGCAAACTTTCCATTTAACCTTTAACAAGTTAAAAATATAATTACCATCCTTGATGATGTAATCCCTCCATCATGCAGACACACCATCCCTAAAAAATGGTTAGAAAATAGTTAGAATTCAAAAAAAAGTTTTATTTGAATTAGCCATTTATTTGAAAAGATCAATCGTCATCACTGATTTTCAATTGATCTCTAATTTTTTTTTGGGAAGAGAACACCATTTACTAGTTTTCATTCTCTTCCCTTTATTCTGGATCTTTTCATCTACTTATTTGATCATTTTGGAAGAACTGGGTTCTTCCATATGATAAAATTCTTTGTTTGCTTCAATCTACTTTAAGAATTCATCCTTAATAGGAGGCTTCCTATAAAGTTTTAGCCTGTGTCTATTGACCAAGAGTATTATTCTACTGCCATTAATGGGAAGTAACTAGATAGAACCATTGTCAAATATCTGCTTGATCTGATAAGGTCCCAACCATCTAGTTCTTAATTTACCTTTGAATTGTTGATACTTAGAATCAAACAGCAATGTCGAGTCTCTTACTATGAATTGTCTTTCCTTGATATGTGAATCATGCCATTACTTCCTTTGACCTTAGATTATCTGTCTGGTGAAGTGCTTCCATTTTGAATTCATCTAATTCATTGAGTTGAAGGATTCACTCCTTTTGAGCTACATCCAATTAAATTCCCACCTTAGCTTCTATCCTCAATGTCTGTAGTTCAAACTCAATAGGCAACAAGGGCTTTTTCCCATAGACTAACTCACATGGTGAAAACCTTGTTGTGATTTTTCAAGTTGTATTATAAGCCCAAACAACTTCAGATAGTCTTTTTACCCAATCTCTTCTTTCAACTTCAACTATTTTAGTGAGGATGTTTTCTAATTCTCTATTTGTTACTTCAACTTGTCCATTTGCTTGCAGGTGATAGGGAGATGACTTCCTATGATTGATCTGATAATACATTGTGAAGGTCTAGATCATATTAGACATAAATAATGGTCCCTAGTCTTAAACTAAGCTTCTTGGTGCTCCAAACTTTACCATAATTTTGTGCCAAAGGAAATCAACAACTACTTATTTAGTGGCATTTGTTAAAGCTTTCACTTCTACCCATTTTGTTACATAATCATTACACACAAGAATATACTATTTTACTTGTGAACGAGGATTAAAAGGTCCAACAAACTCCAATCCCTGTCTCTCAAATGGTTCAATCACTACTTTTGGTTGCAAAGGCATTTCATTGGTAATGGTTGGTTGTCCCATCCTTTGACAAGGATCACACTGCTTGATATATCTCTTCACATCTTTGTACAGAGATAGCCAATAGTAACCAGCGCCAAGTATCTTGTGAGCTATTTTTTTCACTAAATAGTTTCCTCCAATTGGTTCATCATGATATGCCTGGAGGATGTCAAAAATTTCATCTTCTCTTACACACCTACGTAAAACCAAATTAGGACCACATTTAAATAGCATTCCATTTAACCATTTGAACTGTGCACTAGTTTTGATTAATTTTTTTATTTATTTTTTAGTGAAAGGAGGAGGAAACTTTCCTATTGCAAGATAATTTGCCATGTCAGCAAACCATGGTGTGTTAGCTGAAATAACAAACAAGTGTTCATCTATAAAGTTATCCTTGACTAGATCCTGCTCCCCTATACTGGTCAATCTTGACGAGAAATTAGCCACCACATTAGATTTGCCTAGATTGTCCACAATGGTAATATCAAATTCTTATAGAAGTAATGACCATCTAATTATTCTACCTCCAACCACTGGTTTATTCATTAAATATTTAATTGTTGAGTGATTTATATGTACAAATGTTTTATACTCTATAATATAATGTCTAAATTTATTAATTGCATTGATCACAGCTAGAAATTATTTTTCAGTGGTAGTGTAATTTCTTTCAATGGGAGTAAGATTTTTACTAAGATAGTAAATAGCATACATTCTTCCTTTTTCATCTCTCTGTCCCAAAATTGCACCAATTGAGGTATTTGAGGCATTAGTTTGGATGTGAAAAGGTTTCTCCCAATTAGGTCCTTGCAATATTGGGGTAGTTACTATTTTCTCTTTAATTTCTTCAAAAGCATGTTGACACTGATCATCCCAAAGAAATTCATAGTCTTTCGTAAGCAATTTAAACATGGGGGCAGAAATTTTACTAAAATCCTTAATTAAATGCCTATAGTATCTAGCATGTCCTAAGAATGATTTAATATCTATGGGAGTTTGAGGAATAGGCAAGTCTAAAATCATCTTGATTTTGTTTTGGTCAACCTGAATTCCTCTTTTTGAAATATGGTGCCCTAATACAATCCCTTCATCAACCATCATCAAACATTTCTCATGACTAAGAGACAAGTGATGTTGTTCAAATCCTGTTAATACTCTATCCAAAAAATTTAAGTCATCATCAAATGTATCTCTATACATAGTAAAGTCATCCATGTATACCTCCACACAGTCATTTGTTAGGTCTACAAAAATTGCTAATACAGCTCTTTAAAAGGTTGCTGGAGCATTACATAGTCCAAATGGCAATACCCTGTAAACAAAGGTACCCCATGGATAGGTAAATATAGTTTTTTCCTAATTCTCAAAAGCAATTCTGATTTGATTGTATCCACTAAATCCATCCAAGAAGGAAAAGTGTTGTTTACCTAAAAGGTTGTCTAAGACTTGATCTATGAATGGTAAGGGAAAATAATCTCTCAGTGTGGCTTTGTTTAGTTCCCTATAATCAACACAAATTCTCCATTTTCTATTCTTTTTAGGGACAATTACAAAAGGAGACACCCACTAACTATCTAAGATAGGGTAGATAAAACCTACTTGTAATAGTTTTTCAATTTCTTGTTTGACTATATCCCTTAAGGCTGGATTAATCCTTCTCTGAGGTTTCCTAACTGGTCTAATATTTTTAGTATAAATGTGATGGGTGCAAATACTTGGATGAATTCCCTTCATGTTAGGTTGTGGAGCTAAAAGCTTCACTGATGCAAACAAGGGAGGAGGTTGCTGAGTGTCACAGTCACCGACATCGGTTAGGTTGACCGATGTTGGTCAGTGGTGGACAAGAAGCTGTCAACATTAGTCAAAGATCGGCCAATGTCGGTCATCCCTAAATAGACAGGGACCAACGTCGATCACCTGTGTGGTTTCAAAACTGTTAGTTCACGAACAGTTTGTTAACAAAATTATTGTTTACATGTTAAGGACTAATTTTAGTCTTGAGCTACGGATCTAATTACTGTAATTAGATGTCTAATTGTTGTTTGCATGGGATATATATAATAGACTCATGGGTTGTATTATCAAGTGTGCTATTTGAGAGAGCAAGGTTAGCTCCTTCAGAGTGAAGAGAGCAAGGTGTGTTCCTCTTAGTGCCACAGTGCCAAGTGTGTATGATCAAGTAGATCTACATGTTATTGCAAGATCTGGTAGAGATCTATAGGGGTGCTAGTTTGGAGAATTGGAAGGGTTCTTCATGTGTGTATGATCTCGATTGGTAGTTGTGCAAGGCTAGGTTGATCTGCAGTATAGCAAGATCAGGTGAGATCTACATGGTAAGTAAGATCGGTTGATCTACAGGGGTTTGTGTGTGTTTGATCTAGGTTTACAAGTGTTGCAAAACCAAGCTAATTTGCAGGTGGCAGCAAGATCAGGGAGATCACAACATAATAGGTAGCAAGATTAGGGGAGATCTACTTGGAGTATGGTGTGTACTCAGTCATGGAGTACATGGAGTACTTGTATACTGGCAGTAGTGATACTGACTGGTGGTACTGGTAGTAGTGATACTGACTAGTTAGAGATGAACACCAACTCTATGTTTGAGTTGTGTGTTGGGACCGTAATTGAGAGAGATAACTCTTGAAGGTGAATTATTGTACACTTGGTGTGGGAAGCCTGTAAGGTGTAGAAGAGAGTGGCGTCTCTTCATTGTAATTCTTTTCTAGAAGAGTATTAATACAATTGGGTATTGTCTCTCATATTTTGTGTTATTTTTGAATTCTAGTTACTTGTGCATTTTGGTTAAATTTTGTGTTTAGTTGCTCACACAAAGGTAATCAATTGTGTGCTCCATAATCCTGACAAAGTGGTATCAGAGCTAAGGTTATAGGGATTAGGTTTGTGTTTGATTATAGGTCACTCTCAGGGGTTTCTGATTAAGTGGGAGTATAGCAATGGCATAAGAAAGTACACTAAGAATGGAGGAATTGAAAAGCAAGAATGGTCAATTAGGGTGTTATGGAAAGAAAGAGCAGGTAAAGAAAGATTGTTGGTTGGTTCAAGATCAACATGAAGGAATTGTAGAAGTAGATGTTGCAAGTGTTGTTGCATAGAATGCTCTAGTATGTTCCTTGGATAAAGTAGAATATTGTTTTATAGATTCTGTTGCCTCTTTTCATGCAGCCCAAAATAGAGTATTTTTCCATGTTAAGGTCCTTGAAGACTTTGGAAAGATTTATTTAGGGGTTGGTGTGCCTTGTCAAAGTTTTGGCAAAGGGGAAGTGCAGCTGAAATTATAGACGGCCAACACATGGGTGTTGAAGGAGGTCATGTAGGTCCCAGTCTTGAAGATGTGGCTAATTTCTTTAGGAAAGTTGGGTGATGAGAGATGCACCAAAACTCTCACAGCGGATGCACGTGAGTTAGCAAGTGGTAAGAAACTAGGTATCCTTTATTTATCTACTTATATTACTGATTCTTCTTCTGTTGTGAAGACATGGCTTTGTAGGCTCGATCACAAGAGCAAGAAGGAGATGCATGTTCTTAAGAGGAAGTCAGATGTCTTTGATAGACTTAAGAACTGGAAAGCCTTGGTGTTCATGGAGGAGATGATGGATAGAGATCAGTGAAGGTTGAGTAACTCTGAGCAGGGTAGTTTGGATAGGGTTTTGATCCAAAGAGAGCTCACGGGTAAAAATTCATCACTCACAGGAGAACACAGGTACCGGCATTGGTCAAGAAGAACTGGTGTCAAACGGACAGGTGCTGATGTCGGTCATGTGTAGACCAGAGCCAGTGGTGTCAGGTAAGGTAAGACCAATGTCGATCAGGGAGTCGACATCAACAATAGGTAGACATTGATGTCAGTTAAGAAACTGACATTGGTAGTTAGGATAGTTGCATGGAACCAATGTCAGTCAGATGTAGACTGTGTGGTGACTAAGGTCGGTCATTGGAATAGATTTTGGGTAAACAACAAGCTTGTCAAGGAGTCTTAAATGCCCATATGGAGGATTGAAAGGGTAAGTAAGCCTCTAATTTGATATTCCTCTTCTTTATACTCATTGCTCACTATAGAGCAGGAAGGATCCAGGAAACAGTGGGAGCATGGCATGAATGAGGAATTTGATTCCTAGGATGTAGAACCAAATGGGAGATTTGGTAGGGTTGCCAGCCAGTATGAAAGCACTAAAAGATGAATGGATTCCTTGGTTAAAGAATAGAGAGAATGGACATGTGAGATGGAAGGCCAGGTCATATGGTCTTGAGGAAGCTCTAGGATAGTGGTACAAGTATGACAGGTGGATGACATAGAATGGCTTTAGTCAATGTCATTGTAACCATTGTGGTTTCTTTACCAGGTTGGGTGATGATTGCAACATCATCCTGTTATTGTATGTTGTGTGTTTGCTTGTATGCAGGGTACACATATAGGGTTTTTCTGAGCTAAAGGTAAAGTTAGTTCAGAGGTGTGTCATGAAGAATTTGAAGGAGAAAAATTCTTTGGCATAAGTGTGTTCTAGAGACATGGAAGGTCACAGGTTGATTTTGTCTCTGGATGATTGTGTGAAACTGGTTAGCACGTTGATGGTTGGACAGTTTTATGAACAGTGTCCTGATTCACATGATGAGGTTAAGTACATGTGTACTAGAATTGAGGTTGCCCACACAGTGGGAGCTATCAGCAAGTTTGGAGCCAATCTGGGAAAGAAGCACTGGAGGGTAGTTTAGTGGATTCTTAGGTATCTAAGAGGGACCAACAGTAGGTCGACATGCTATGCAGGGTCAAGTTCTTTTCTACATGTGTTTGTAGATGTGGATGTGGTAGGTTACTTGGATGATAGGAGTTGCACCATAGGTTTTGTGGTGGTTGGTCTTCAAGGTTGAGCTTGAAGAGGGATACAAGCCAGGAAATAGATTAGACGGTGTACAGGTATAGGTATAGGTGTAGCTATTTATCTCCAAGTGGGAGATTGTTAGGTTATGGAGCTAAAAGCTTCACTGATGCAAATAGGGGAGGAGGTTGCTGATTGTCACAGTCACTGATGTCAATTAGGCCAACTAACGTCAGTCAGTGGTGGACATGAAGCTATCGACATCAGTCAGGGATCAGCTGACATCGGTCATCCCCAGATAGACAAAGACCGATGTCAGTCGCTTGTGTGGTTCCAGAACTATTAGTTCACAAATAGTTTGTTAACGAACTGGTTGTTTGCATGTTAAGGACTAATTTTAGTCTTGCGCTATGGATCTAATTATTGTAATCAGATGTCTAATTATTGTTTGCATGGGATCTATATAATAGACTCATGGGCTGTATTGTAAAGTGTGCTAGTTGAGAGAGCAAGGTTAGCTCCTTCAGAGTGAAGAGAGCACGGTGTGTTCCTTCTAGTGCCACAGTGCCAAGTGTGTATGATCAGGTAGATCTATAGGTTGTTGCAAGATCTGGTAGAGATCTATAGGGGTGCTGGTTTGGAGAATCATAAGGGTTCTTCATGTGTGTATGATCTTGATCGGTAGGTGTGTAAGGCGAGGTTGATTTGTGTTATAGCAAGATCAGGTGAGATTTACATGGTAAGTAAGATCGGTTGATCTATAGGTTTTTGTGTGTGTTTGATCTAGGTTTGCAGGTGTTGCAAAACCAAGTTGATTTTTAGGTGGCAGCAAGATTAAGGAAATCACAACACAATAGGTAGCAAGATCAGGGGAGATCTACTTGGATTACGGTGTGTACTCAGTTGTGGAGTACATGGAGTACTTGTGTACTAGTAGTAGTGATACTGACTGGTGGTACTAGTAGTAGTGATACTGGTTGGTTAGAGGTGAACACCAACTTTGTGTTTGAGTTGTGTGTTGGGACCGTAATTGAGAGAGATAAATCTTGAAGGTGAATTACTGTACACTTGGTGTGGGAAGCCTGTAAGGTGTGGAAGAGTGTGGCATCTCTTCATTGTAATTTTTTTCAGGAAGAGTATTAATACAATTGGGTATTGTCTCTCATATTCAATGTTATTTCTAAATTCTAGTTACTTGTGCATTCTGGTTAAATTCTATGTTTAGTTGCTTATACAAAGGTAATCAATTTTGTGCTCCATAATCTTGACACTTCACATCTCTATATTCCCAATCAAATGCTTTAGTATGATCATTCAAAACATCAAATATTTTGACTTCTTCATCATTCTTTAACCAGCTATTAATATTCAATTTTTTTCCTAGTTGAATATCAACATGTTTGGTTCCAAGATATGATGAATTGATTTGTTGAAAGGGTTCCATTAAGGTGTTTAGTGGATAGGCATGTGGTAACAATATATGATATGTAGCAACATCTCTAAAATTTCCTAGAGGTAGAATGCTAGACAAAGGACAACAGGAAGAGTTGTGATACTTATCTTGTTGTAGGTTAAACTCCTCATTACTACTATTTTCCAAAAATTCTTCACCATCTCCTGATATCTATAAGGTGGATGCTACAAATCCTTCCTCTCCCCAAGAGAAATTGCGTTCCTCTAGAGTGCTTATTTATGATATATGGTGAGTTCCCCTTGTGTACCATCCATAGGTAGAAGTTATCTTCACTTGCAGAGAATTGGTGTGGTTTTGAAATTAACTGTGATGGTTTCAGAACTAATTGTGATGGTTCTGGAACTAACTATGATGGTTCCAAAACTAATCCTGACTACTCCAATGATGATTGATGTTCATTTAATGAAAGATTAACCATATCATCTATTTCTTGTACATGATCTTACAATTTTATTATAACTAAAGAAGATAGATTTTGCTCATTAATAACAAGATTATCAACCCATAATTTTGCTTGATTATCAATAAAAGGTCATGTAGATGGATATAATGAAATTTGCTTAGAATTCTTACCATTTGAAATAGTCATATCCCCTAACCTATAACTAATTAAGGCAGCAACTGTAGCTAACCATGGTCACCCAAAAATAATAGGATAGCTAAGTGTTTTACCTTTTGGCTGAAATATAAGGAAGTCAACTGGATATTCCTATGATTCCACCATTACTGCCACATCTTCAATAACTCCTTTTGGTTTTACTAAAGATTGATCTACCATTTGCAATATGGTATTGTAGGTTGTATGCCTATTAATGGTAATGTTTTCAAAGTTTCCACTATCATTACATTGATAGCTACACCCAAATCAATCAAAACATTATGTATATCCTTATTCCCTATAAAAATAGAAATAACAGGGCTTCCAAGATCTCCATATTTAGGTAATAAGATTTTTCTTGCTAATAAATTAGCAAGTTTCCCATCTACTTGAATAGTCTTGGGGTACTGCTTCTTTCTTCCAAGTTTTTTAAAACATAACAATTTGATTAACTTGTTCAACTCTAGAATATCCTTAATTACTTATAACAATGGTATTTCAATATTTAATCTTCTTAGTTCCTGCACTAATTTAGATTCCTTAATTTTTATGGTTTCTTTAAGTCTATCTGGAAATAGAATCTCAGTAGAAATTTTTTTTGGTTCCTTATCTTTTTCTTTGTCATCTTCCTTAGGTGTAACTATGATAGGGGTTTTAGCTTCTTCTGTCATCTCAGTGATTATAATAGGTGGACTACTAACTATTTTTCCAGATCTAGTTTGGATATTTTTATAATCTATTGTATTTAAATCAACTAATTTTTCTGGTCTTGTTTCATATACAGGAGTTGTTTGTTTATTTCTTGGTTTTGCTCTTAGTTGTGCTAGCATTTGGGTTTGACTATGTTTTCAATCTAAAAATTTTGTGCTGGAGGTCCCATTATGGCTTGTTGGTTCTAATTTGGATATGTTTTTCCTTGCACATAATCTTTAGGGCTCCATCTAGGTTGTGGCCAAGCACAAGGATTTCCTTGACGAGCCCAAGGTTGATGATGTCCTTGAGTATACCAAGATTGACTTTCCTAATCTTGAGGATGCCATGTGGGTTGAGGGGCCCAAGGTGGCTATCCCCAACTTTGTGGTACTATTTGAGCTGCCCATGGCATCATCTAGGGATTAGGAGCTGGTCTTGGCATAAATTATCCTTGGTTAGGTTGTCTTTGAATAAAATTTAATTCTTCTATGGTGGATGATGTATTGGTTTGTTTGAGCTAATTTTTTATGAGTGGAAGAAGAGAACAAGTGTGAGTATCATGTTCTTTAGATTCATAGACAAGACATATTTCCATTTTATCTAAAGGACATTCCCTGATTGCATGCTTCTTCCTGTATCTAGGACAATACATGGCTAATGGTTCAAGTTGGCCATTTGCTTTAGCTTGCAATTCATCCATGGTGAAGGTTAATTTAACTAATATATTTGTTTTAAAGTTTTCTAATTCATCCATCAATTTGTTCATATTTGGATTCAAATTTTTAACTATTTTCCCTTTTCTAGGTCCACCCCTTGTTCTTGAATAGTTTCTACAAATTTCTATGATTTCATCCATTCTTAATTGAGCAATGTTTCCTCTACCAATTAAAACAAGGGTTTCCCTAGATTCATCATCCAGACCTTTGAAAAAAATGGTTCTATTTAAATCTTCTTGAAGTACAAATCCACATCTTTTACTCACAAAGAGGAATCTATCCAAATAATCTTCCATATTTTCATCTTCTTCCTATTTGATTTTGAAAAATTCTTCCTTTCAATTTCTTCCTCTACAATAATCTTGATATTTGTCTAGGAAGATAGTTTCCATTTTTTCCCAATTGGTAATAGAATTAGATGTTAATCCCATAAACCACCTCATTGCTACATCCTTCAGGGTAGATGGAAACAACTTCAATTTTTGATTATCTATCTTGTAATCATAAGTCTAAAATAGTACTTTAAACTCAAATAGAAATTGGTCAGGATCCTTAGATGGCATTCCTCTAAATGTGGGTAAGTGTGCAGGTGAAATGTTTTTCATAGTGGTTTCATCATCCTTGATATGAATGGGATAGGTAAAGGTTCTCTCAGGTTCTCTTCCAACTTCTCATTCCATCTCTCTGGTATTTTCTAATCCCTTCTCCCAATCAATGTGGTATGTGGTCTATTTTGGGGATGGTGAAAAGTCAGGAGTAGGGGGTTGAATACTCAATTGAGAATCAAAACTTTCCCTCAATGGATCTTGAGAAATAATCCTCCTCCCTAAGGTTTTACTTGGTTCTGGTGACTAGTCCAAAAATTCCAAAGATGGTAATTTTTCTTCTTGTCTTGTAGGAGATAATGGTGCCTCCAATTCTTGCTCAACGTCTTTTCTTAAAATAGAGGATGATGGAAATTCTTGTTCAGATATTTTGGGGAGAAGTCTACCCTTGGAATCTCATGGTCTACTCATAAATTAGGGAAAAATTATTTAATTACTAAATTATTGATTTTTGCTCTTGTTGACACCTAATTAGAAAATTCCAACTAGTGTTCCCCAGCAACAACGCCAAAAATGATGGGTTTCATTATCCCCTTCATTTAATCAACTTTTTGTTGATGTCATATTTAACCAGAGCTATGTCTAAAGCTATATGCAACAAGAGGAATCATAATGATTTAGTAATTGAATGAGGGTATTTGTATATTTTTTGTTTTGGGGGGTTTTTAATGTCTTAAAGATTTCTTGGTTAAAACCTTATTGGAATCAAACTATGTAAATATGTTGGAAATAAACACACATTGCAGAAATGAAATAGATTTCTAGAAATAAACACATGTTGCAAAAATGAAATTGATTGCTGGAAATAAACACATGTTGCATAAATGAAATTGATTGTTGGAAATAAACACACATTGCAAAAATGAAATTGATTGCTGGAAATAAGCACATGTTGCAGAAATGAAAATTTAATCTAAAATGCTTGTAGGAACAAATTTACAACAAATCTTAACTTTAAAGAGTTGGAAGCATTTATAAATTTAACAGATTTACCTATTTACTTTTTTGAATAGAAATATAAATACTGACAAAAATGAAGATCTTGGTTCTTTAGAAGAGTGGGCCCTTACTCCGCCTAGAATAGGATTTGAACAATTTAATTTGCTTTCAAAATAGAAATGGCTATTTCATTGATAAAATGTTCTATATTCCAAATGTCCTAAGATATCCTTTATCTCTCTATTCTTCAATGATTTTCTCTATCTTCTATATTCTATATCTCTATCTCAATTCACAGGTCTTTATATATAGATGATTTGATGGTTATAATTGTTTCATAGATACGATGGAATTGAATCATGCCTAGAATAGATGTTTAATCAAGATGTGGCTGGATGTCCAGTTGTGTGATAAATGTCTTGATTTTTCCATTTCAAAAAATTAGGAATCTATTCCTGATTTAATGGGATCATTGATCTTGACAAATTGTCGGCCATTTGGAATAGATCCTCATTAGTTCCATATCTAGCTGCAAAATTTTTGGAGCTTATCTGAAGGAATACCAAAGCTAAATATAGAGTCATGGAGCTAATTCCAAAAATGCAACAACTTGAAATAGTATGGTGGAGTTTTGGAACTAACTGTGATGGTTCTAGAATAGGTTCTATAGGTTTCAGAACTAACTGTGATGGTTCTGAAATAGATTCTGTAGGTTCTGAAACTAATTTGAATTAAGTCCAATGCTTACAAAAACATGCAATCCACTTCATATTTATTCTTTAGCCTAATGATGACCTATTTTATTGCAAAAATAGAATTTTCCAACACACTTATTAGGAATTACAAGTCTTTTAAAATGTTAGAATCACAATCAACAAAAGATGGATAATCACATCCTAACTCATCTCAGATCAAAATAAAAGTTACAAAATGTAATCAAAATTAATAGAAAGAGAGAGTAAGATGAGGTCATTTATTATACATTTATTGAGAATATCCTAGCCTCATCAACCACTACATCTTACTATTCACTCAGTGTAGTGAAATGTCCAAAGTGCCACTACATCCCATGTGCAACTCCAATATGGATCCAAATGAAGTCAATGCCAAGAGATAAAACACTGGGTCAAAGCTTCCCTAAATAACTCATGGGAGGTAATGGCGTCCCCCTCACAAGCCAAGTTTTTATGAAATAAATAAAGTATAAAATAGAAAGACTTTAGGGTCATTTTAAAGGTCACCCAATACTTTTATGATTTTTTGGGGATTGTTTTAGATAAAGTTATTTCTATGCCTTGGACTAGACAATTTTCAATAGGAATGGTGCTTTTGATTCCTAGGGTTCCCTAAAGGGGAAAAATACAAAAACATGCACGCAACACCCCTGTCTTTGCTAAACAAAACTATATCAAGCAACTATTGAAGACAAAAATGATAAGTGTGTTCAAGTTTAAGCCCAAATGAAATATTTGGTGGTGTTCATTTGACCCCTTGGTCTTAAGATTGTAAAATTTGAAAAATAATGCTAAAAACTTACTTAAGCACCTAAATTTTACATTAAGCACCAAAATAATGTTCCTAGTTAATTATAAAGCATACAAAAGATGATTTAAAAATGTTTTAGCAATTTTCCAAGTTGGTTCTGCAATGAAAGAGTTAGCATTTCCTTCAAACTTGAAACTAATTTAAGTTTAAAACAATGCACTTTAAAAAATGAAGTCTCCATATTTTTACACAGTGGTGTAATACCACTACTTGAGAGAGTAATCCTGCTACTTATAGGATAATCTCACAACTTTAAAATTTATGGTATTGTAACTAACTGCTAACCATTTAGTCATAATATTGTGACTTTGAAAGAAAATCCCACCACTTATAAGACAATCCCACAACTTTAAAAGTTATGATATTGTAAACCATAGGTGGTTTGGTCACAATACCATGACTAGGTTGGACGATCTTGCAAGTAGTAGGACAATCCTACCACTTCATAAATTATAGTATTGTCACTTAACTACTAATAGTTAGACAATACCATGACTTGGTTAAAAAACCCCATGAGTTGCAAAGAAATCCCATGACTTATAAAGTAGTGGTATTGTTAACCATTGCAAAAAAACACAAAGTCAAAATGTCTAAGCACAATACCACGAGTCTGAATGGCAATACTATGAGTTACAGGACAATCCTATGATTGTGTCTAGTCAAGCCTGCCATTACAAAAAAATGTGTTTTTCTTGATTTTTTTGCTCTTTTGGGTCTCCCACTCCAAGATTATGCATAACAAAAGTTAGTGAGTTTATTGAGGGAACATTGTGATAAATTTTGTGAAGATATTCAGGTCCCACTAGGCATGCCATTATGTGAACTAGGAATTTGACTAAGAAGAGGAGATTAGTATTGTATTCATGATAAAATAAAGAAATAAATTTGACAAACAACACACCAAACTAACACCTTCATGCCTAGTTAATATGGTGAGCTTAATAACAAAAGAAATGACAAAAACAACTAAGAATTAAGATAAAACAAGAATCCTTCACCTTCCTTGGATGCTCTAAATGTTTTTTTAGTGGTTTGCTCAGCTTGTGCTCATGAAGTCTTCATCAAAGGAGGCTTGGTTATCTCCTCTTCTCCTTGGCACCTTTGGCTTTGGATTGGATTGGAATCAATTTATCATGGTAACACTAATTTAAATGGATTTTGGAATCATTTTTGCATTATAACTTTGCATTATCAAGACCTTAAATTCATGTGGCAAGGCCTCCTATTTATAGATTTTTGCAAATGGGTAGAATCAACCTGAACCATCTATCTCAAGATTTAGATGTGTGGCTAAGGATTAATCCAATTATGTAATTAAAATCCATAAATAGGGTCATCAATATTTTGGATAAAGGAGCAATTAAGAGGCATGGAGGGAATTGATGAGGTATGGGAGGCATAAATCCTGATATTTATGGCATTTATGGCCTAGGGATATCTTCCCAAGAAATGATGTCACTTGATGATGTAGATATTCAATATTCATTTCTAAAAACAAGTATTCAACAAGTTTACATGGAATTATTAATTAAGCTCTAACTTGGTTTAATTAGCTCTTAATCATGATTAAGCACTTTGTGCATAAATTATTCAAATTGATCAGAATGCCTTGTTATTGGCTTGAAATTTGACTGGATTGGAATTGGAAGTCAATGTTAGATGTGTTGGAACCGTATTACCATTTAGTATGTTTCCAATACAAAATAAAAAAGACACACATCTCCTATAATAAATTTTATTGAAAAGCGCAATCCAAAGCACCTAGGTGCATAATTTGCATTTTGACCTAGAATGATCTGATCAAAGTTTATTGGCCCATAGATTGCATTGCCCCATTTAATGACACTCTAGCCAAAATCAGCACTTGAATATGTTAGTTTCAAAATTTTTAATGTGATTTAGTGTTTTTAGGCCAAATTGTACATTTTAGGTATAAATTAGTCAAAATCCTAGAAGGTTGTCATTGGTGACCAGATTTAGGTGTCTACATCTTGCATATTTCTTATCAAGCATTCTAATGTTCAATTTTAGTACCTTTTAATTATTGATGAAAGTACCTTATATTTTAATTTATAAACTTAATTATTTAAAATGTGTGGATTGATAGCCCCTAAAGAAGCTCTTACTTCCAGAATCTAGCTATCGCTAGGCAATCCACTCAACTACCTATCTAAAAAACAAGTTTACTTTAGTGTTTTTTTATCTATAGGTCATCCTCCTAAGCTAAAGAGGATCTCCTCACAATCTTAAAATTTTAACATGCACACTATTAATTAGGTTTTTCAACCATACCCATATTTATTTTCTTATTTTCCCTCTTTCAATAATAAGAAATAAATTCATTGAAACATTTGGGCATGCCTGGTGGGACCCTTGTGTCTCTACTTGGGTTTTTATTTTATTGAATTCTCTCTCTATTCTATGATCATTAACGAAATCAAAAGTTTATTTTGGGCTTAAAATTAAGTGCATACATTGACTACTTGAAAGTTTAGTTCATGTAGCTTAACTTAAAATAAAAGTAATCTATCATAGCTTCACTCTTTGTTTCACATACTCAACTAGACCACTCTCACCAATTAAATATCAAACAAACTTGAGACAAGACCCAACTAGGATTTCATAAGCTAGTGGTAACCTTACCCTTTCTCATTAATCCTACTTAGAGGTCATTACCAAGGGGAAAACTAACTCATCTCTCTGGTTGAGTATAATCTCTAGATATCAATATATATTGGCTAAGCACTCGACACCCTTATCACAATAGTGTGTGAAGTGAGGGGGTTGCAATACCAAGACACATATTGATTCCAATCTAGATTCCTTTTGAGTGTCTAAACACAACCTAATACTAACCTTATATTTCCTCTTTAGTACCTATTCTACAAACTAATTTTAGTCACATCTTCTTAAGGCATAAGCCAAAAGTGAGATTAATTAAAACTCTAGGGTTTAAACATATCTTTTAGAGTGTGATTTAATTTTTTTGATATTTTCTTATCATCTCTTTGTTTGAATAGTGAGGTTGTTTGTGATTTCTATCTCCCCTTTCTCATATGGTTCTCACTTGCCAACATTGAAGAGACCTTAAAAATCAAAGCCCGTCACCAAGTCAACCTACCTCTTCTACCCCTTTAATTGTTTGAAATGTGTGGATTGATAGCCCCTAAGGAATCTCTTGCTTCCAAGATCTAGCTATCACTAAGCAATGCACTCAACTATTTTTCTAACAAATAAGCTTTTTTTAATGATTCCCTCCTTTTTTGTACCTCCCCATGTCCCTATCCAGTCTAACATTAGATTGGTATAGTATCATACCTAAGCACTCCCTTTTATCTTTCACCCAATTAGATCAAACCCTATTAGACCATTTTTTGATCAATATCTCCAAGAAAGTTTCTATCACCAACCTCTATTCTATCTAGCAATTTGTGGATGAATCCATTACTAATTTTCTGGCTCATTAGAGGAGCCTAATTAACCAACTTTCCTTTTCATTTCCTTAACCCAAACTCATAGATTTCTTTGCTCGAGCATGTGCCAAGCATATTTCCTCTACACTACATTTCCAAAGCTTCCTAACTGTTGACACAAGAGATTGCACCCGGGGTAAGGAGGCCTAGCTCCTACCTTCTCCTTGTAACATGGAAACTCTCCTCTCACCTATGGGACTGGTGAAGCTAGAGGAGAGAGTCTCTAGATAAGGGCTAGCTCCCTTTGATGCATCGTGTTTCATCTAGCAAGTGCTAACATACATATATATAGATATAAAAGGGGGGATGAAAAGGGAGAAAGAGGATGCAGGAAAAATAAACCTACTCTAAAAGAGGTGATGCGCCAAAATAAAGATCAACCTTCACACATCCACTCTTAGAACTAGACAAATGCACACATACTCTACACACTTGGAAAAAAGGACTAGGCTGCAAAAAGATTGGCAAGGAGGCTTTCATAAAAACACAAGAAACAAAAAATCACTGAGGCACTGTGAAATGCACACTGTAAGTAATTCCTTCTATTCTGGTCTTCTCAAATGTCAGCTCTTCTCCTTTTAGCTGTAGAAATGGCACCTTATAGATGAAAGGTTTACTGGTGTTGAACTTGTGAGACCATCAAGAAACAATGACTAGACACAGACAAACACTCAAGGCATACTCTGAAACATCTATCCAAATGGAGGTAACAGAGTGCATTTTATTTGATTCAGGTGAAATTTTGCCAGGGCTATGCCTTAGCAAAAGTGGAAGAACCGATTCTTCTAAAAAATGAGAATTTAAAATATATAGAAGAAAGGAGAAAGAAACTTGGCACTTTTTTGACAAGTTGGCCTGTCGTGTCCCATTGGAAAGAGGAAACACTATTGAGTTGTCATCATTCTAGAAGAAGCCTACTAGAACCATGCTGTATAATCACCAAATTTGACTTTGGCATTTGAGCTTTAATGTGGAAGTGTGGATCATGCCTCTTTTCTGCCAACAGACTAAAATTTGTCCCCTTTTCAAAGCATGGGTCATGTTGCTTGTTGTTTGCACCATTTAGGGGACTATCAGGCAATAAATCGCCTACACTTTGCCACTTGGACTACCTTGTCACTTATGCACCATGTCATTTCTCCTTGTCTACCACTTTGTCATTGTCTTCTTCTGCATCTTTGTCTTTTTTGGCCGCTTGGCCCTTTAGGTGAACTCCTTGGTGGGTCGCTACATTCTGGCTCCTTCTCCTTTTCCATGTTAGCGCTCTTCCAGAATAAAAACCCAATGGCTAAACAGCTTTGTTAAATTTGATGTTCATATGGTCATCATTGCTTTGAACATCAATGACTCTTCTGTTCTTTTAAACTTGATGGCCTCACAGACGTCATTGGGTCCATCGCTGACTCAGCTGGGTCCAATGCCACGTGGCATCTGGGCACTTCTTTATTTCTTCACGGGCATCTTACTTGGTTATTTCCCTTTGGCACCCTCAAAATGTCCATTTTGTCTTGGTCAGAAGTCCCCTTTGTTTTGTTTGTTGCGCCTACCTTTGAAATGAAGTGTCTACCCTCTGAAAGGGCACTTTGACTATTGACTGCCCTTTGGCCAAGGGCAGGCCTTTGGACTAGGCTGCTGAACCAAAATGGTTCAATGGTTTAAATAAGCATGCCGATGAGCCAAAAGGCAAAATCTGATGAACCATGCCAAGTCAATAAAATTTGTTTGAACCGCCACGTTGAACCAAGTAGCTTGAACTAAGCCCATTTGAACCAAAGCATTGAACCAAAACATGAAAGTGCAAACCCGAAAATGACTAGTTTTGAAGCACAGAGGGAAAGAAGTTGACCATAATTTTTCTAGGGGGCAAAAATTGGTCAACAAATGGCAACTCACAGGGGAAGCATGCCTGCTATGCTTAGAACTAGTTGCCTTAAAATCCATTAGGCACAGAGTCAGATGCAGCCATGAAAGAATTAATAACAGCCCAAAAGATTTGAGAATCAAACATGAAGTTTTACCCCACACGCAAAGGGAAACACACAAGGCTAAAAACACTACCTGTGTAACTACACTTAGGGAAAATAGGAAAGACAACTGAAAGCAAACTACTATATACAGCTAACCAGGAATAATTGCCTCCCTCCTGGATCAAAGGGAAAACTTCTTAAGTCCCCTTCTTGGAAAGAAGACTTATGGTGGTAGGAAAGTAGCTAAATAAAAAAGAGAATTGGTGACTTGCTCTTCTTGCCTATTACATGCATTGGCTGGAATCTGAGTGGATCAGATTTAAACATGCTTGCAACATATATGTACTCTATTTGTCCTTGGGAACCTGTTGAACGTTAGTCTTTCATATTAGTGCTCTTCACCAAGAAATCAATGGTTGCTGGCTCATCACCATAAGCCCTTTGATCTGCACATTTCTTTTACAATGTATCATGGTCTAACTTGTTTCCTTCTGCTTCGTTGAAAATCTCGTCAGACTTGTCCTCTGCTTCCTTTTGGCCTTCTTAAAGAAGGGTGACTGTGGTGATGTCTAAAATGGACTCACAAAATAATTGCTTATCCCACAGAACATCACCTCTTTCTTTTAAACTCTCTTCTTTAAAGCATTCCTCTAGGAAGATAGGCCTCTCCTTTACCTCCTCAAAAATCAGGACCTCTAGATGTTCAAAAGTATCCTCCTAATTTTCCTCTAACTCAGGCTCTTCAATGTAGTCAACCTCATCATCAAAACATCAAGTAAGTTCATCAAATAGAGGAGAAGAGAGCTTACCATGCATTTATTCCTCTTTGAATTGCTGGAACATCTGCATATATGTAAGACTTACATCTTCTCCACTACTGATAAGGTCTTCACAAGGAGCATCAATGATGATTTCTTCTTCGTTGTCACTCATGGCAGCTTCTTGAAAGACTAAAAATTGGATCTTATACTCCCCACTTGCCTCCTGTAGAATAGGTTCTTCTTTGAGAAGGGGTGAAGTGGCAAAAACATGTGGAAGAGGAGGCAGTCCTTGAGCTAGAATTGAATGATTCTCCCCTCTCCACTTGATCAGCACTTCATCAATATCAGGCACGGCCTAATAACTCTCTTGGAAATGTGTAGGTGGGGTGTGTTTAGGCATGGAATGTGTTATTTGGTCTAAACCATCCACCACACATTGGCTGAGGAATTTATATTTGGATTCCAACTCTACTATTCTCCTAGCCAGATCTTCTTGGAAAAGCTTTTCTTGGAGGCTGCTAGTATCATCATAAGTAGGCAAAACTTTAGCTTCTTCAAGGTTTTGAAAAAAACCTTGCTCTTCTTCTTCTTTTCTATGCCATGATTTTACTATTTCTCCCCAGTTTAGGATCTCTGAATTAGAATTTTGCTCCTGCGAATAGGCAGCAACTTTGTTTTCTCCAAGGCCCTGGGGCTCCTTCGCAAGGTCCAGAAGTTTTGACTCTCTTTCAAGAAGCAGCTTCATCCTAACCTCTAAATCTTCAATTTGTTTGGCTAGGTTGTCCTAAAAGAGTCTTTCTTGGAGGTCACTAGCATGATCCTCTCCAAAGCTCAGAGCTGGTTCCTGGCAGTCCTTCCTCCAACTCAGAATCTGCACATTATGTTGAAGGACTTGGGGAGGTTAGGAAATGCAAGGAAGAGACTATTGGTGCATTGGAGGAGACTTTAGAGGAGGGACGTGATGGTTGGTGGTATTTTTTCCAATGGGAGATTGATCTGATATCATCTGATGTTGGAAAGCTAGGCACACGAGATTGGGAGCAGGTATATTTGATAAGCTAGAGTGAGCAAGTACAATGTGATAGAAAGGATTTGGTGCAAAAGAGGGGGCTTTTTTCAAAATATGAGGGGGCGCACAAGGCTGGCTACCTTGAAAAGATGGATTTCTCCATTTTGTTACCTCCTCTTCCATGGATTGCAAGGCCTATTCTTGCCTAAACAAACACTCCTCTTTATACATCAGCTCCTATTGATATCTGTACTACTCCTCTAGTCTATTGATATCCATTATCTACCTCTCAAACTCCAGCACCACCTCCCTTATAGTTGTAGGGCAATTAGGAGAGATACTTGAGGGGATTGCATAAATATCTGGAGCCTAATTATATTCATATGAAGGAAAATAAGACCCATGATTTTATGCAAAAGAAGTATACATATAAAAGTGATTTCTAATGGCACCAGGCTGCTTAACCAATAGATTCAACTCAGAGTCACCATTGGTGTTTATGTTTCTAATAGTTTTTGCTTTTCCACATTCAAGAGATGAAAGAAACTAAGTGATGGTCTAGGGTTAGATGTTACCCAGATGAATTCAGCACACCATAACATTGAAGGGACTCCTCTTTGGCTATGGAGGATGACACCTGCAAATAAGAGAGACTTAAACAAGAAGGTTGTTAGATAGATAGGTGGTAGATTGCCAAGCAAAAGCTTGATCCCAGAAGTACAAAGACTTTTTGAAGGGGTGACAGTCTACTGGTTGATAAAAAGTAGAATGTAGCTAGAAATAGAAATGATGAAAGACTGAACAAAAGAAATAGAAACAAATGCATACATGTATGCAGCAATTTATCTTCCACAGTCATCGGCATCAGTTAGTCTACTGACGTCGATAGGTCAAGGTCACCGACGTCAGTTAGTCTGTCGATGTCGGTAGGGGCAATGGTCGATGTCAGTCAGGGAAATCACCTTGGACAGGGTCTGGATGGGTTTATGGTTTGCAAAATGGTCTGAGAGTCTGTTTGGATAGTCTGAGAGTCTATTTGGAGGTCTGAGAGCCTTTTTGGAGGTCTATACAGGACTGTAGGGTAGAGAGTATGGTCTAAAAAGGGGACTAGATAGAGGACAGGGTGATAGGGAGATAAGGATGAGAAAAGGCTTTTCAGCCTCTCCAAGAAGAGCAAGTTGGGTTTGGGCTGGTGATATTACTTAGAAGCAGTAACTAGGAAACTAATCACTAACATAGTCTAAATAATTGAAATGAAAACACAAAAGGAATACTTAGCTGTGGCTTGCTGAAGAATGAGTACAAAAATCTTGTTGCTGATGCTGTTGATGTACCTACAATGTCTTTAACCCAAAGTCTGGAGCTATTTCTATAGAGTTCTTATAGCCTGTGATGCTTGGTGTGCATCTGGGAGAGAGGGAGAGAGAGGTTAGATTCCAGGTGCAAAAGAATTCACATTCACGGGGGGGCCAACAATAGAATTAGAAAATTAGTTTTAAAGGGATCGATGTCAGCAAAACCACCGGCATCGATCGAATAGTAACTGACGTCGACAGCTAAAGAATAGGAAAAAGGGGCTAAAAATAGCCTTTTGCCCATTCTTCCATCTGCTAGGGTTAGTTAGTCATTAGAAAATGGTTGAGGGCAGGTTTTATTAGGCGTGAGGAAGAGTGGGGGAATTAAAATGGGGGTTAAGCATTTAAAACTTGGCATGGAGTGAGGGAGGCATCCAAGGAGAGGTATCCTAGGAGGGGTGAGGTGGTAAAGGGGGAATTATTAATTTATTTTAAATTAATAATTGAGTGGGTTAGAAATGGTTAGGAGGGGACCAAAGGGGACCAAGGGGTGACCAAGGGATAAACACAATTTTGGTGTCTACATTTGCCCCTTTTTGTCTTGTTGGTTGTTCTTGATGAACTGCAAGACAAAAATAGGAGTTGGTTGCCCCAGGTATAGGATAGAGTGTTCCCCCCTCAAAGCGGGAGTTGAGGGAAGGGAACCTAAAATCGGGTGTCGATTTAATAGAGAGATAGATGGAAAGGGTGAAGGTTTGAGTGTGAACGTTGTAAAGGGTGGGATTGCGCATATGCCACACCACACGATAGGTAGGTTAAATTATCATGGTCAAAGGTTGAGGAGTGCCAAAATTGAAATAATTGGGCCCCAGCATTTAGTCATAGCTGATTGGGTTAAATGATCCAAGCTGTATCTCCAATGGTCATCGTGTTCCAAGTATCCCAAGCTCAAAAAGTGCTCTTGGAAAACACAAAAAGGCCACAAGCAAGGGGGATCAATTGGAGTGCAATCCAATACTTGTGGGGGTCGGGGACAATTTGCTAACTAGTCATGAGGTAGCAAGGGCAATCAAAACAACCAAGGCAGAGTTGTCTTGAAAGTGGTCAAAGGAGATAGTCATGATCTCCAAGTTTGGTGGTTGAGTCAGGTGGAAGCAAAAGTGATCTCAAGGGTGCCCCAAGAGGCTAAGATAACTTCAACTTGTGAGGACTGATTGATTGGAGGCATGATTTTGGTCATTGTGAAGAAGGTGGAGGTTTGAAGGCTACCAACATCAGTGATACAACTGATGTTGGTGGCCCAAAGGGACTGACATCAGTAGAAATCAGTCGATGTCAACAGCTTAGGGCACATTTGTGCCAATGTCGGTGGCCTACCAAATCTGACAAAACTGGATTAGTGGCCCACCAAAAGTTATTTGTGATTTTTGTAAAGTCAAAAAAGGAGCTCTAGATTCTAGTGAGTGAAAGTGACTTGGAGTGACTGGATTAGCAGTGTGAGGTGGCAGAGAGAGATTGGTGGAGAGAAGGAGTGGATTAGAGAGTGATTGGAGGTTGTAGAGGTGATTGTGGGCCAGGAGGAGCTTGAGGACAAATCGAGATAGAGGAGATGGTAGAGGGTAGTAGAGGACCTATGGGAGGTCCACCACTAGCGGCACCCATCGTGCCACCATGGTGGCAATGACGAGATGAGGTAGGAGTCAATTTGAACTCATTTGGCTTATTTTTTGAATTTGAATTTGTTTTTGAAATTTGATGTTTTTAAGCTAGGAAATGAGGGGGAGGGGTAGCTAGGAGGGTGGAAAGGGTAGGTAGGCTATGCTAGGGTGATTTAGGAAGGGTTTGGGGGGAATGGGAGGCTATGGGGGGAAGCCCTAATTTTAGGGCTCACCCCATTAGGCCCTAGGGTTGAACTAGTGCTGATGTCAGTGGGGTCACCAGCATCGGGCTCTTGCCTACTGACGTCGGTCATAAAGTGATCAACATCAGTTAGGTAAGTGTTGGTGATGTCAGTTAGGTAAGTGCCATCACCAGCATGCTAACCAATGTTGGTGGCTACCTGGTTAGAGAGAGGGTGAAAACTACCAAGTCGAAGGGGTGAAGCTATGCCAAGGGCCTCCTGAGTGTCAGGGTAGCCATAGATGGTTAGGTAGATAGGCAAGGGAAAATGGCTGAGTTAGGTCTCCCAAAAGGGAAAAAGAGTCATGGGAATTTGTCGTCACGTAGTTAACACAAGTTTGACTAGTTGGATGCAGGCAAGGCAGACACTGATGCTGTGGGACTGACTATCACTGTTGTTGATGTGGATGTGTTGGGACATCACTAGGGAGGAGTGGGCATAGATGAGCACAGTGGGACTCGACGGGCTATGGTAGTACTACCGAGTGGCAAGGGACATGAGCCTAATGGTGTCTCTGATCAAGCGGTGGGATCATTCCACCAACACCTTCCACTTGCTGATAGGGGAGATGATGGTCACAGTCGAGGATGTGTACCAGATTTTATGGTTGTCAGTACACGGAGCAGACCTATATGCATGCTCAAGAAAGGCACATGATATCCACATGGTTACGTTGTTTGGGGAGCATGTCGCTAAGATGAGCTACCACTCCGTGAGTTTTGCATATGAGCCCCTCTATGCTGTGGATGAGGATGCACATCGACTGACAATTCTGATGATGATAGGAATCACAGTTTACGCACTACCAAATGCAAAAGGAGGTAGGTTTTTGGTTTTGATGACCAGGGTTTTGACAGAGATGGTAGAGCAATAGACCATGTTTGCCTGGGTGCCTATCTTTTTGGCCTAGGTATACAGAGAGCTATGGGGCATCAGCCAATGGTGGCAGTACAGCTTGTGCATGGGCCACCTTCTATATTGTTGGGCTTATGAGCACATCATGGTCATGCATCCTCTTAGCCTCTTAATGGCTATTTAGGTCGGCTTCATGGTCAGATTCATATGATGGTGGGAGATGATGGCGCAGGCACGGATGGATGGAGTGGTTAGGGATATTGACCACTATAGAGGGGTACTAAAGGCCCTGATCTCAGTAAACATCATCTAGAGACCTTACTTGGTGTACCCAACCTTCAGAGATGAGGCAAAGCAACTAGTCAGAGTGCAAAGCATCAGGTGGGTCAGGGGCAGGCAAGCTAGTGAGCTTGAGAGAGTGCCAGTAGAGAGAGTGTGGTACCAGTATGGGCTACTACAGGATGTACCACCCACCTTCCCATAGTATATACGGGATGACATAGAGGCACTGCTCCCACTACCAGAGGAGACAGAGGGGCCCAATTTTGAGGAGCTTCCAGTAAGACCTGGGATAACCGACATAAGATGTACAGAGGCCTACTTGGCATGGTGGATAAGATAGTACACAGGTGTGCAGGTGTGGCCACAGCCTGATCTACAAGTTGTGATCAGAGAGTAGGATGCAGCCTGCCAAGAGAGAGACATGGCCAGGCAGGAGAGGGATGTAGTCCAGGGCTAGGTGACCATTTTGTAGGGATAGGTCATAGATTTGATAGGGCAGATGGTAGGGATGACAAGCTAGGTGGCGGCACTGACAAGACAGGTTACCATGCTACAGGGACAGTTGGCCATAGCCCAGGCCTAGGCATTGGCAAGGTAGGTTTTGGGAAGATAGGGCCCAATGCAGCATTCACCTTAGTAGCCAGCTCAGCAGCCCATAGAGTCAGTGTCAGTGCAGCTAGCATTCTCACAGCCACAGGGTTTAGTGCAGAGCACAGTAGTAGGCATAATGGGTCCACCATATACTATACCTAGTACTAAGTACAACACTATGTTGGATGAGATCACGTATTATGAGGGGGCCATAAGAGGGTTCCCTCAGATACAGTGATACTCAAAGATGAGGGTAGAGCTGAGCTGACAGTGGTCGATGTCGCAAGTGATGGCTTCAGGGTCTTGCAGATGATGCAGGTTAGAGGGCGGAGATGATACAGCATCTTCCCAGCTACCGCCACCACCACCATAACCACAGCCTTGAAGCATGAGTTTTGATGTACATACTGGCTTGCGAGCTGATGATGTGAGATGTATTATATTTTTGAGAGAGAGAGATGCATAGATTGTGCTATTGTAAAAACTTTGATATATATATATATATATATATATATATATATATATATATATATATATATATATATATATATATATATATATATATATATATATATATATATATATATATATATATATGATTAGATATTTGATCATGGATGTGTTATGGATGCTTTGGATGTTAAGGTTTGAGCATTTTTCACATGTTTTAATGATGTATGCTTATTATAATGATGATGATTATGATGATGTTTAATGATTATGATGTAAATGATTAATGTAATGATGTTTTATGATGATGTTAAAGATGAGAATGGTTATGTGTTGATGATGTTTAGATTATATGATGTGGATGTTTAATTTTATGATGATGATATTGTTTATGGTTAATGATTATGATGTGAATGATGTAAATGATTATGTTAATGATAATGATATGATGATTATGATGATGGATGGATTGATTGTTATGATGATGTTGTTTTATTATGATGGCTTGATTATGCTAATGATTGTGGAAATATGTGATTAGTTGTGATGTGATTGGCAGGTGACAAAAGAAGGTGACAAAAGGAATGGCCGAGCTAACCCCAGAAGACCCCATGTCAATTGAGTGCTACCTACATAGCCCTTATCCTAAGGGCCTCAGGCCAATGTAGTTCTCCCAAAAAGGGAGGAAGGGTCGAAGTGGTTGATTGTTTTTGGTCGAGGTCAAGTCATGGTCAAAGATAAGATGGTTTGTCCATCAGGTAGATGAACAAACAGATGTGGTTGAGCTAACCCCAGAAGACATCATGTCATCTAAGTGCTACCTACATAGCCCTAATGGTAAGGGCCTCAGACTAATGTAGTTCAGAAGAGGAGTCAAAGTGGTTGATGTGATTGGTCATGAGAATGATTTAGCATGTCTCATATGTCTGATGGTACATGCTCAAAATGGTGAGGAGAAGAAGATGTTATAGCCTTTTCCAAATGGTGTATTCTGTAACATTGGTCGGGGTTTTTAATCCCTAGAAATTGTCCATATTAGGTGATGGACGTATGCTAAAAATGAAGTGAGTCTATTTATGCATCAACAAGTATTGGTTTATGCTGGACATAATTGTGTGGTCGATAGTTTCCATGGGTATTGGTGTCCATAGAAACTTATGTGAATAGGCTATGTGAGTGGTCTAAAAAGAGATTTGGTTGGGTTGATTTGGTTTGAAAAATGATGTGGTTGAATGTGACCAAAGTGTATGAGCAAAAAGTGAAAGGCATATTTGCCCTTTCATTGACAAGGACCAGAATGATAGCATAGATAGGGGTTGTTAGAACAAAAAGGCCCATTCATGCATTACATCATTGACCATTGGTTGTGTTAGATAGGTAATCAAATCACTTTGACATTAAAATGAACTCGAAGTCCCTGGAGTAGGTGATGTGATAGGGGAGGATAGGGTAACCCTTTTGAGTAGGGATAACTTTGCCCCTTTTTATAGGAGACCCTGAGACGACTACAAGCCAAGTCCATGACTTTTTTTTTGAGAAGACTGATCAATGTGGGAAGTCTACATAGAGATGTCATTTTGCTTTATGGTCATTTCTGAAGCTAATTGATGTGGGAAGCTTCTAAGAAAGTGTTGTTTGTAGCAAGAGTTTAGTCATAGCCATCTTTCGAGGGAGTGGTCTATATTTTTGCTTTATATATATAAGGGCTTTGAATAGTTGTCCTTCGAGGGTGTAGTCTATTAGCTACAACAATGATAGTGTAGTTGTCCTTCGAGGGAGCAGTCTACTTTTAGATTTTGTGACCTTGGATATTTTGACATCTTGATTTATTTTTGGCAGAATTTTGAGTCATGGACAAGACTATAGAAGTTTGAGGGCTCCCTTTTATTAGGACAATGCATCCATACTTGATAAAAGGGTTACATAGTATTTGTTTAGGGGAATAGGGTTGAAAGGAATGAGGATTAAGAGGACAGGGATTGCTCAAGGGACGAGCTCAAGTTAAATGTCAAGTGAACGAGTACTTGACTAACAATAAAATGGTCACAAATGCAAGGCATTAAGAGGCTCAGGTTCTGGTCATCCATCGAGGGAAGACAGACGATAAGTCCCTGACCCATACTTGTGCATGATGATGAAAGGTTTGAGCTAATTAGGGGCAAACTTACCTCGTTTACTTCACTCCATATTGGTCACATGTTGATTTTCTTTGAAGATGAGGTCTCCGATGTTGAAATCTTGTTCTCACAGATTTTTGTCATAGGCTCACTTGATGCGATTTTGATAGACATGGAGATGGTTGAGGGTAGCAAGATGACGTTCATCGAGTAACTCAAGTTGAGCTAAGTGATCTTGACAAAAGTTATTGTTAGAGAGAATGTTATGCAAAGAGATATAGAGAGATGGGATTTGTACTTTGAGAGGTAGGATAGCCTCTATTATGTACACTAAAGAGAAAGGAATAACACCCATAGAGGTTCAGATGCTAGTGCATTAGGCCCACAAAGCGAAGGGAATGTGAATGTGCCAGTCCCTTCTAGTGTCATGGACCACCTTCATGAGAATTTTGGTTAGGATTTTGTTGGAAGCCTTGGCCTGCCCATTTGCTTATGGGTAGTAAGGTGAAGAGAAACTGAGATTGATGCCAAATGAGTCACAGAGTTTCTAGATAGTTTATTTTTGAAGGACTTGTCGTTATCGGTGATGATTTTGTGAGGGACACCGAAATGACAAATGATGTGGGTGTTGATGAAGTTGACAATTTTGTCTACTTTTGTGGAGATGAGAGGAATGGCTTCCACTCATTTAGTGAAATACTCAGTGGCGGTGATAATGGATTGATGACGAAGAGATGAGTGAGGGTTAATCTCATCGATGAGATCTAAGCCCCACTGTGAAAAAGGCCAAAAGTCTTGAGTGACTTGTAAGGCATGGCTAGGGAGATGAAGCAAGTTAGCATGCTACTGACACTTGATGTAATGCTGAACATAGTCGCTACAATCTTGATGAAGAGTGGGCCAATAATAGCCCAAGTGAAGGATGCACTTGGCAACTGAGTTACCACTGAAGTGTCTGCCACAAATCCCATCGTGGACCTATTTAATGGCATGAGATGCTTTAGTGGAGGTTAGACAATGAAGAAGGAGGCTATTGAAACCTCTTTTATAGAGAAGACCCCCTAGCATGGTATAGCGAGCCATGCATTTGATGAAAGCCCATCGTGCATTGTTAAAGAGGTTAGGAGGAATGATAGAATGAGTCAAGTAGTCCACAAGTTGTTTGTACCAAACATCTCATGGACTAGAGTCTATGGTGCTGACATGGTTGATGTTATGAGAAATGTATGAAGGCAATGGTACACGATGCACCATGACAAAAATTCTTGATGAAGATGATGAAGATGGAATATGCGAGGCGAGAGAAGCCATGGTGTCAGCAAACTTATTCATGGAGCGCGGAACAGTCTGCAAGAGGTAATGGTCGAAAGAGGCTAGGAGGGTGTCAACAGGATTTTTATACCTTTGCAAAATTTCATTTTTACAAAGATAAGAACTATTGACTTGATTGATGACAAGTTACGGGTTGCCAAAGATGTTGATGGTCTTGATGTTTAAAGAAAGGGTGGTTTAAAGTCCCAAAATTAAGGCTTCGTATTCAGCCATATTATTGATACATTCAAAGTTGAGCTTGAAAGACAAGGGCATGGGCTCACCTTCATGTGGGATGAGAATGACTCTTGCACCCCCACCAAGTTGACATTTGGAGCCGTCGAAGAACATGGTCATTTGATAGACTGTCATCGGTGGAAAGCACGACGATAGATTTGTCAAAAAACTCTCACCGAGAAAGTTGATTGTTGGGTAGAGGGGCATCGGCCAGTTGGTTGGTGATTGTTTGCCCCTTGATGGATTTCTACTAGATGAATTCCAATTCCAACTCAGCAAGAAGCATGAGCTAATGAGCCATACACTAGTTTTGGTATGGCTTGGAATGCATGTACTTAAGAGGGTTAGTATGAGTGATGACAAAGGTCTTGTGATTGAGAAGATAATGGTAGAGCTTAGTAGTGGCAAAGACTAATGCCAAACAGAGTTTCTCGGTATGAGTATACTGAGTTTCATAGTTGACAAGTGTTTGGCTTATATAGTAAACTGCCTACTCACGGTGTTGCTCATCTCAGTGCGCGATCATGGCACCTAATGAATGGTTAGTCACTGAGATGTAAAGGTAGAAGGGTTGGTCGTCTTTAGGTGGAATGAGGACTGGTGAAGAGACTAGATAGCATTTGAGGGCTTCAAAAGCCTCTTGATAGTCCTTATCCCATTTAAAGGAGACGTCTTTCTTGAGGAGATGATGGAAGGGTTGGCAGCGGTCAAAAAGCTGCGAGATGAAGTGATGGATGGACTGGAGCTTCCCTTGTAGACTGCGAAGTTGCTTGAGATTGGTCGGGGGTGACATCTCGAGTATGGCCCAGATTTTAGGGGAATCTATCTCGATGCCATGAAAAGAAATGATGAAACTTAGGAGCTTGCTTGAGAGGACCCCAAAGATGCATTTCTTGGGGTTAAGGCGAACATGGTATTGAAGAAGGTGAGAGAAGATGATCTTGAGGATGGTTAAATGGTCACGGCAAAGCTTGGACTTGCCTAGTAGGTCATCCACATAGTCCTCCATGATTTTATGGAGGAGATCATGGAAAATGTTAGTCATGGCACGCTGATATGTGGCACCTATGTTCTTTAAGCCAAAAGGCATGACCTGATAGTAGAAAGTCCCCCATGGGGTGATGAAGGTAGTCTTGTGCTAATCTTCTGGTGCAATCAGGATTTGGTTATATCCTCAAAACCCATCCATGAGTGATAGCATCTCATGACCGGCCATGAGATCAATAAGTTTGTCAATGTTAGGAAGAGGAAAGTCATCTTTAGGACAGGCCAGGTTGAGGTCATGATAGTTCATGCAGATTCGAATCCCCCCAGTTGCCTTGGTGATAGGGACAATGTTAGACACCCACTGCAGATAATCAATGGGTTGGATGAAAGAGACAAAGAGAAGATGTTGAAGCTCCTCTTTGACAAGGAGTGCAACACGAGGGTGCATCTTCCAAAGCTCTTGCCTAATAGGCTTAGCCTCTAGTTTGGTGATGATGTTATGAATGGCAATGTTGGGGTTGATGCCAGGCATGTCACTGTAGGTCTAAGCAAAGGCCTTGCTATGGTCTGAGAGGAACTCGGTGTAGTCAATCTACTCCTGGGCGTCTAGAGATTGACCAATCTTTAAGATGTGAGGAACACCAGAAGATGGGAGGTTAATGTCAATGGTTGATTCATTTAACATAACCTGCATTTCAAAAGGGAGGGAACACTAGATGAAGGAGTCATCGGCACCCATGTAGGTGAGAATGGCATCGTTGTCTATGTAGTGGATGGTGTTGATGGTTTCCGACTCATCGTCTATCATGTTAGGATAAACAAGAGGGAGAGACCTGGATACCTTGTTTAGTTGATAGGTTAGGTGTTCCAGGCGGATGGTGTTTATGCAAAAAAAATTAGGAGGGATGGAAACCACTGACTCTGTAGGTGAAGAGGGAAGAATAGGTGAGCTTGGAGGAGATTGGTCGATGGTGGGTTCAGGGCAAAAGTCTGCAGAAGCCTGAGTAGGTTCTTAGAAACCTAGGCCATGTTGTTTCTTGGTATTGTCATCATTTGATAGTTTGATGGGCTGATGGGAGCCTTGCTCGTAGCGCCCAAAGCCAAAACCCTTCCATGTACACCTATAAAGGTATGTGTGAGCAAAGGTGGGGTTGCCAAGAAAGAAGAAGTCAGATGTGAATGGCTGAGGTGAGGAGAGAGGATTCCCGTTAGTAGGAGCTCGATTTAGCCTCCCATAAATGAGATTGGTTTGGAGGTTAGGAGGACCGTAAGGAATGACCATTCTGATCCTATGGTCATAACTTGGACTATGGTGAAGCTTTCCATACTCTTGCAGAGTTTGGAACATGTCTAAGGTAACTAAGCGATATTCCCCAAGTGAAAGTCAGAAGATATCTTCCATGGGGTCTTTAGTTGTTGCTTGAAGAGGTAGTGTGAGGGCGACTGCCATTTGTGAACTGGTTGAAACTTCCATAGATGGAGGTGGTGTCTGGGCTGGTGTCTTGAGAGGAATGAGAATGTCATTTAGTCAATAGGTCATGTTACAAGTCTTGAAAGGGGATGGGTCAGTAGGAATGACGTGGACTTACCTGTCATGTTTGAATTTTACACAATGGTGCAGTGTAGAAGGGACACATGCCATGGCATGGATCCAAGGTCATCCTAATAATATGTTATATTGAAACTCTCCTTCAATGATGTAGAAGAGCTCCGGGACTATCCGCAGGCCAATGTGAATATGGAGGACGATGGTGCCAATGGTAGTGGCAGTGGTGTCATTAAAGGATCGAAGGATTGCATCAGTTTTTGATATGCAATTCTTAGGGAGGGCTAATTGATCAAAGGCATGAGTAGAGATGATGTTAATGCTAACACCTCTGTTAATCATAACGCACTTAATGTGGGTGCGATTGACATAGGTTGTGATGAAGAGAGCAGCGTCCTGATCTTCTGAGTTAGAGGTAGGAATTTCAAAATCGCTAAAAGTGATAGAGGTAATAGGGGATAATGAGTGGACCAAGGTAGCTAGTGGTTAGGGGTCCTCAGGTTGGACCTCCACTCCTTGTAAGGCTCTGATCAGAGCTTGACGATGTTGGGGTGAGCTTTGGATGAGGTCATACAAGGTCATCTTCACAGGCATTTGGTGAAGCTGTTTTAAAATAGAGTCATGGATTGCCCCTGAAGAAGAGGGTTGGGATGCACCGAGGATGGAAATTTTGGGTTTTTTTGGTTGAGGTGGCTTGACAAAGGGATAGGTCCAAGGAATGGCAGCTTTTTCTTTTGCCTTATCCTTTTGTGACCTTGTGGCTACACTAATGGCATTGATTTTGAAGAGAGGAGGTGAAGGAGAAGGAGGGACCATAGTCTGTTGATGAGATGTTGATGTCGATGAAGAGGTTTGAGAGATATGGGAAGTTGTCAAAGGTCTATTAATGATGTCCTCAAGGAGAAGAGTGTCTTTCTCCATGTATCAATGAATGACCACCTTGAGGGCACAACAATTCTCAGTGTCATGTCTTGGCATGCGATGATATAGACAAATCTTAGTATCATCAAACTAGGAAGGTTTTGACCCGAGTGGTTGGAATGGTTTGATAGGCAGAAGGGTTATGCTAGAGGTCTGTAAAAGTTAGTGCAATATCAAGGCATACAAACCCACTAAGGGGTCTGTGCTTGTTGATGCACGAGACATTGGTGACTTTAGCTTGGGAGGCATTGAAGGAGGCTTATGTACCACCTTTTGGTTTGGTGGTGCGTCCACATGTGTAGACGACACTTTCTTTGTGAGAGGTGCCAAATTTTTCAGAGGTAGTAGGCTTGTGGTAGGAAAAGGAAGCAATGGAGGTAACTTGTTTTGGTTAGAGGTTAGAGCAGGGAGCACTCCTATTACAGTCGAAAGGTGAGGGCCCAAAATGGAGGGCAATGATGATGATGGAGGAGGAGTTTGCCATCGTGGTTTAGCAGTCTTCTTTGGTTTGATTTGAGGACTACTATTGGGTGAGGCCTGGTTCAAGTCTACCTTCACTTGCGAGTGAGTGAGGTTAGTGACGGGGTGAACACCGAGTGACTTGATTGGTTTTGATGTTGTGGATGAGGGTTTTGGTTCTAATGTGGTTAGTTGAGGTTTTGAAGGTTTAGATGTAGAATTATGGTCTTTGTTGTAGATTTTTGGAGATTTTGTGATGAAACGGTTGGTGGTATGAGATAAGATGGGATGAGCAAGGTGAGGAGATTTGAGTCGCTCTCACAATGCCTGATGTTCCAATTTCCTCAAATGGAGAAGTCCTAATTTCTCCACTAATCGAGAAAATGGTTGGGAAGATGTCAGATGAGGCTTTGGTCCTCTAGATGATGTGGATGGTTATGGGGCCAAAAATGGTAGGTGTAGCAATCTCAGACCCAAGGCATGAGGGAGTCATAACTAGATCATCTTTGGTCGAAGAAGGCCGAGAGACAGGTTCTTCCCTTAGTGGAGAAGAAATCAGAGAATGTGGCTCTTCAAGAGGGTAGAGGGCAGGGATGATTGCACCTTCTACTTGCAGTTGAGGAGTAGGAAGGGTAGGGTCCTCCATTGGTAGCAAGAAGGAGGAAGGTGGGACTAGTGGTGCCGGTATGGTCGAGGCGTCCTCCAATATAAGGGAAGTCGATGGAGAACTAACAGGAGAAGAATGTTCATCTATGTGTGATGGACTGATGGGTTAACTAACCTCTTGAGTCTATGAGAGAGGTTGGCTAGGGATCAGAGGCGAGATAGTGTTGGTTGTGTGTATGTTATGCTCTTGAGAGTCATCAGTAATGGTCTGCACATTGTTTTGGCTAGGCAGATGGTTAGGAAAGGGTTGTTTGAAGATGTCTATGTTTTGATTGGGTTGCGCATTTGGGTTGTCCAAGACGAGGTCACATTTATCGAACATGTCTTGAATGATGTTCTTGAGAGTCTTACAGTTGCCCATGTCATGGCCTTTGACACGGTGATAATTGTAGAAGTCATTTTCCCTATACCACGCAGGGATGGCACATGAGGGATCAAACTGAGGAGGTAGTCAGATTTGGGGGAGATTGAGAACTCCCTATTTGACAATTTTGTCCAGCATAGATGCGTATGACTCTCCTAGTGGAGTATACTGTCACTGCACATATCTTTGCTAGAATTATCGTGTGATACTTTGGGATGTGGATGGTTCAGGCTGATTAGTTGTTGCTGAAGATGATAGTCTAACAACTACAACATTTGTTGATGCCTTAGATTTGGGATTAGAAGAAGAAGGTTTAGAGGAAGAGTCATTGGACTTGGTGTTGGGGTTTTTACTCTATAACTTGACTTTGTTTTCTTCAATGGCACATAGTTCAAGCTTCTTCGCCATCATGAAAGCTTCATCAAAGGTGCAGAATGTCTAGACCTGTAAGGTAGAGAAAATATGTTTGGCACACACCTGAGAGAAGAGTTTGATGAGCTTGGGTTGGGGCAAAGAAAAGGAGAGCTGGTTGATTATGCCTCTCCAACAGGCAATAAAATTAGCTATGGATTCATCATCAAATTGTCAGATAGAATATAGATCTGTGATTGAGACCTTTTTAGTGATATTGTTTGAAAAGTGGTTGAGGAAAAGTTGGGCTAGCTGGGTGAATGTGAAAAGAGAGTGACTAGTGAGAAAGATGTACCAATTGAGAGCAGCACCAGAAAGTGACATGGGGAATGTGCATAGCAGTAACGCATCATCATGGGCTATCAAATAACAAGCATGTCTAAATGCTTGCAGATGCTACTATGGGTCTTCCTTACTCTAGAAACAAGTGAACTTAGGAAGCTCCCACTGACTGGGATATGGCCGGATTGGGACAGAGGGATGGATGGGTTCATTACAAATCTAGTTGTATGATAGGATATTTCTTGAGCTTGAAACTGAGGTCTCAAGATTAGACATTTTATCCATCAATATTTTGATTAGGTCTATTGATGGATTTGTGGGTGGGGCACCCCCCAGGTTGTAAGGCACTTGAAAGGTGCTAAAAGGGGCATATGATGTAGTCAGTTGCACTTGTATGGGTGCAACGTATTGATAGGCAGCCATTGGAACAAAAGTGGAGGCCAAGGGTGGTTGCATCATGAAGGTAGAAGGCATGACTAGGCTTGATGTTGCCATGGGTGGTTGGATAGTGGCAACACTAGCCAATGGATGAGTAGACACCCTAGTGTTGATAGGGGTGAGAGTAGGCAGGATGGAGACAACTAGATTTTGGAAAGGGGTAGAAGTCTGTTGGATAGTCTGCGGTTGATGGGGGCCAAATCCCCAATGGAAGTGGGCCTAGAGATGGAAGGAGAAGCCACACTTAGAATATTAGTCATGAGTTGGTTATTAGTCAAGGCGATAGCCTGAGTGTCTATGGGTTGAACCACAGACACTATCGATATGGCTGTTATCTCGACTAAGGAGGTTGGCATCCCATAAATTGGGTTGCCTAAGGAGTCTCACATTTGACTTCATGCAAGATAATGTTGAAGGGCTTTGACATTGAGGTCTAAGAATTTTTTGAAGTCTTGGTCCCCCTCAGGGACAATGGGAGGCTGAGTCGGGGTCAGTTGGGTAGGAGTTCATTCGGTCTCTGAATGAAACTCCATTAGGGGACTGGTTATGGTCGGCGAAGGTGGAAGTGGTTGTTGCCTCACATGGTCAACAAGAGTCTTGGTTTGACTACGTGTCAAAACCATTCAAGGCAAGGTAATACGTCCTTATTAGCTCAAACAACCAGATAAGAATAGAAAAAGAAGATGAAGACAAGCAGACCCTAAACGTTAAATTCCTAGGAATAAATTTTTAGGATCGTGTTGGCTTATGCCTTAAAGTGTGTTTGGGAAGTTGGATTTTAGAATGGGTCCTAGAAGAAGTAGTCTAAGGCTAGTTTTAGGTTAGTTTTGGTGCTCAAGAGTCTGTGTTAGGTTCCGTATGTGGCCTGGTGCTAAGGAGCAAGCTCCCCTCACTTCATGAACCCAGTGATAAGCTAGGCTGCTTAGCCAATATATACTTCCCCTAGAGTTTATCCTCTACCAGAGAACAGAGTGGGCTTTCCCCTTGGTAGTGAAGTCCAAGTGGGATTGCTAGGATGGGTAAGGTATCTGCCAGGTGATGAAATCCTAGTTGGGCCTTGTCTCAAGTGTGTTTAGATGTTTGATTTGTGAAAGTGGTTTGGTCGTGTAACATAAGTGGACTACGCTTTATTCATGATGCGATTTAATTATTAGATGTGTGGACTAAATATGCAATCAATCAGAAATGAGATGCAATAGATTTTAAGCCCAAATAGAAATGTGTGTTCGGATGTAGACAAATGGAGAAAGGGTTGAAGAGTATGAATTTTAATACTCTAAGATGCAAGAAAAGAAAGAAAAAGAATGATTCTTTTTAACTTTGCTAATGGTGTCTTTTGGAAGAGATAGAAGAAAAAGATGCAAGGAGAGACCTAATGCACCTATATGAAAAGTTAAGAAATGAACCCAAGGAAGACCCTAAGGTCCCACCGGGCATGCCAGAATATTTCTAACAGTTTTTGCTTTTCCACATTCAAGAGATGAAAGAAACTAAGTGATGGTCTAGGGTTAGATGTTACCTGGATGAAGTCAGCGCACCATATCCAGACATTGAAGGGACTCCTCTTTGGCTTTGGAGGATGACACCTACAAATAAGAGAGACTTAAACAAGAAGGTTGTTAGATAGATAGGTGGTAGAATGCCAATTAAAAGCTTGATCCCATAAGTACAAAGACTTCTTGAAGGGGTGACAGTCTACTATTTGATAAAAAGTAGAATGTAGCTAAAAATAGAAATGATGAAAGACTGAACAAAAGAAATAGAAACAAATGTGTACCTATATGCAGCAATCTATCTTCCACAGTCACTGGCGTTAGTTAGTCTACCAACATCGATAGGTCAAGGTCACCAACGTCGATTAGTCTGCCAAAGTCGGTAGGGGCAATGGTCGATGTCAGTGGGGGCAATCGCCTTGGACAGGGTCTAGATGGGTTTATGGTCTGCAGAATGGTCTGAGAGTCTATTTGGATGGTTTGAGATTCTATTTGGAGGTCTGAGATCCTTTTTGGAGGTTTGTACATGACTGTAGGGCAGAGAGTATGGTCTAAAAAGGGGACCAGATAGAAGATAGGGTGACAGGGAGATAAGGATGAGAGAAGGCTTTTAACCCTCTCCAAGAAGAGTAGGTTGGGTCTGGGTTGGTGATATTACTTAGAAGCAATAACTAGGAAACTAATCACTAACATAGTCTAAATAATTGAAATGAAAACATAGAAGGAATACTTAGTTGTGGCTTGCTGAAGGAGTGCAGAAATTTTGTTGTTGATGCTGCTGATGCACCTACAATGTCTTTAACCCAAAGTCTACATCTATTTCTATAGAGTGCCTGTAGCCTATGATGCTTGGTGTGCATCTGGGAGAGAGGGAAAGAGATGTCAGATTCTAGGTGTAAAAGAATTCACATTCACGGGGGGGCTAGCAATGGAAGCAAAAAATTAGTTTTAAAGGGACCGACGTCGGTGAAACCGTCAGCGTCGACCGAATAGTAACCAATGTTGGCAGCCAAAGAATAAGAAAAAGGGGCTAAAAATAGCCTTTTGCCCATTTTTCCATCTGTCAGGGTCAGTTGGTCATTAGAAAATGGTCGAGGGTGGGTTTTATTAGGCGTGAAGAAGAGTGGGGGAATTAAAATGGGGGTTAAGCATTTAAAACTTGGCATGGAGTGAGGGAGGCATCCAAGGAGAGGTATCCTAGGAGGGGTGAGGTGGCAAAGGGGGGATTATTAATTTATTTTAAATTAATAACTGAGTGGGTTAGAAATGGTTAGGAGGGGACCAAGGGTTGACCAAGGGATAAACATGATTTCAGTGTCTACAGTTTGATACAAAGCCTCTAAAGGCTGGTCGGTTGAAGAACACACCAAAAATTCTTCAACTCTTTGGACAAAACCTGTTCCAGTTGGTCCCACTAAGTGTACCAGAACTATTGACACAAGAGATTGCACCCAGGGTAAGGAGGCCTAGCTCTTGCCTTCTCCTCACAACATGGAAACTCTCCTCTTACTTGTGGGACTGGCGAAGCTGGAGGAGAGAGTCTCTAGATAAGGGCTAGCTCCCTTTAATGCATCGTGTTTCTTCTAACAAGTGCTAACATACATATATATACTTATAAAAGGGGGGATGAAAAGGGAGAAAGAGGATGTAGGAAAAACAAACCTACTCTAAAAGAGGTGATGCACCAAAATAAATATTGACCTTCACACATCCACTCTCAAAACTAGACAAATGCACACATACTCTACACACTTGGCAAAAAGGACCAGGCTACAAAAAGACTGGTAGGGAGGCTTTCATGAAAACACAAGAAACCAAAAATCACTGAGGCACTATGAAATGCACACTATAAGTATTCCTTCTATTTTGGTCTTCTCAAATGTTAGCTCTTCTCCTTTCAGCTGTAGAAATGGCACCTTGTAGATGACAAGTTTGCTGGTGTTGAACCTGTGAGAGCGTCAAGAAACAATGACTGGACACAAACAAACACTCAAGGCATACTCTAAAACATCTATCCAAATGGAGGTAACAGACTGCATTTTATTTGATTCAAGTGAAATTTTTCCAAGGCTGCACCTTAGCAAAAGTGGAAGAATTGATTCTTCTCAAAAATGAGAAGTTACAATATATAGAAGAAAGGAGAAAGAAACTTGGTGCTTTTTTGACAAGTTGGCCTGTCGTGTCCCATTGGAAAGAGGAAACACTATTGAGTTTTCATCATTCTAGAAGAAGCCTGCTGGAACCATGCTATATAATCACCAAATTTGACTTTAGCATTCGAGCTTTAATGTGGAAGCGTGGATCGCACCTCTTTTTTGCCAACAGACTAAAATTTGTCCCCTTTTCAAAGCATGGGTCATGTTGCTTGCTATTTGGGGGACTATCAGGCAATAAATCACCTACACTTTGCCACTTGGACTACCTTGTCACTTCTGTGCCATGTCTTTTCTCCTTATCTGTCACTTTGTCATTGTCTTCTTCTGCATCTTTGTCTTTTCTAGCCGCTTGGCCCTTTAGGTGAACTCCTTGGCAGGTCGCTACATTCTGGCTCCTCTTTTTCCATGTTAGCGCTCTTCCAAATTGAAAACCCAATGGTTAAACAACTTTTTTAAATTTGACATTCATATGGTCATCATTTCTTTAAACATCAATGGCTCTTCTATTCTTTTAAACTTGACGGCATCGTGGACGTCATCAGGTCCATTGCTAACTCAGCTAGGTCCAACGCCACGTGGCATCCGGGCACTTCTTTATTTCTTCATGGGCATCTTAATTTGTTATTTCCCTTTAGCACCTTCAAAATGTCCCTTTTGTCTTTGCCAGAAGTCCCCTTTGTTTTGTTTGTTGCACCTACCTTTTGAAATGAGGTGTCTACCCTCTGAAAGGGCACTTTGACTATTGACTGCCCTTTGGCTGAGGGCAGGCCTTTGAACTGGGCCATTGAACCAAAATGGTTCAATGGTTCAAATAAGCGCACCGATGAGCCAAAAGGCAAAATCTGATGAACCATGCCAAGCTGATAAAATTTGTTTGAACCACCACATTGAACCAAGTGGCTTGAACTAAACCTGTTTGAACCAAAGCGTTGAACCAAAACATGAAAGTGCAAACCCAAAAATGACTGGTTTTGAAGCGCAGGGGGAAAGAAGTTGACCACAATTTTGCCAGGGGGCAAAAATTGGTTAACACTAACCTTTGATGAATCTTTTACCATGGCACATAAGTTAGAAAACTGAGCCATTGATGAAGGAAAGCTAAATCTCAAAAACAAGAATTCAACCTATAAAACCAATGAAGCTTCTTCCTCTAAGTCAAGAAACCAGTCCAATACCAACATTAAGAGCAAGGGAACCATGAATGTGGTTATCCTAAAATCCATTCCTCTACCTTTTTTCAACCAATCTAATTCCTCTAGTTCATCAAAAAAAAACACAAAGGGTCAAACCTAAAACAACCAAAAGCAATTCACTCCACTTACAGATGAATCCTATTCATCTATCTTGGAGAGTTTATTGAAAGAAAACAACATTCAACTTCCTCCTATCAAGTCACCCTATAAATTTGAATCTTCTTATCCTACACCTAGTTGGTATAATGAGAATGATCTATGTACCTTATATTGAGTGATAGGGCATGATGTTAGTAGGTGCAACACCTTTAATAGCCTTGTCCAATCCCTTATTGATAAGGGGAGCTTACATTAGATAACCTCAATGCACCATCAAACCAAGACCTTGATATATTAAGGCAACCCTTCCCAAACCATGGTACTACCAAGAATGAGAGAAATAATGTTGAATTCTCTCATGATACACATATAGTTAACATGGTTCTTGACACACTCTCTACTAAAGAGCCTATTGACCAACCTATTTGTCCCTCACCCTCTCCACTTATTGAGGTAGTAGAATTACCTTCTCCTCCTTTAGAAACCCAAACTAAGGAAACACCATCTTCTTACCCTCCACTTATTGAGGTGGTGGAGTCCTTAACCACCCTTTCAATAGATATATTATAACAAACAACCATCACCTCACCTTTGTGATCTAAGAAATTGACTCAAGAGAGGATGGTTAGTATCCTGTTAGTTTTAAAATGAAAACAAAATGAAAGAAACACACTAACTAGCATAACCTCTCTAGGCCTAGACACTAGGGAGAGACTAGTTAATAAATATGAAGAAAACACACAACTAAAATGCAAAATAAACCTTCTTTTACCTCCCTTAGATGCTACAAAATGCTTGTTGTAGTGGCTTGCTCAGCTTGTGCTCATGAAGTCTTCATCAAATGAGGCTTGACTATCTCCTCTTCTCCATGGCACCTTATGGCTTTGGATTGGATTGGCTTGGAATCAATTTGTAATTGTAACAATAATTACTTGAATATTTTGGAACTAATCTTTCATTATAACTTTGCACTATCAAGCCTTAGAAATGATGTTCATGGCCTCTTTATTTATAGATTTTTGTAAATGTCTAGAATCAACCTAAACCGTCCATCTCAAGATTGAGATGTGTGGTTGAGGATTAATTCAATTTTTGGAATTAATTTTATAATTATCCTCATCATGACATTGGAATAATGGGAAATTAAGAGGCATGGATGGCATCATGAAAGGCATTAATGAGGCATGGAGGGCATAAATCTTGATATTTATGGCATTTATGGCCTAGGGATGTATTCCCAAGAAATGAGGTCACCTGATGATGTAGATATTCAATACTCATTTCCAAAATAAATTGTTCAACAAGTTTCCATGAAATTATTAATTATGCCTTGATTTGAGTTAATTATCTCTTAAGCATGTTTAATCACTTTGTGCACAAATTACTCAAATTGATGAGAATGTCTTATTATTGGTCTAAAATTTGATTGGATTAGAATTGGAAGGTGATGTCAAATGCATTGGAACCATATTCCCATTTAGGATGTTACTAATAGAAAATAATAAAGGCACTTGTCTCATGCAAGATATCTAAGAGAAAAGAGAAATCAAGAGCACCTAGGTACAAATTGGCATTTTGACTCAGAATGATCTAACTAAAGTTAGTTATCCCACAAATTGTATTACCCCATTTAATGATACCCTAGCCAAAATTGGCACTTGAATATGTCAGTTTCACATCATTTAGTGTGTTTTAGTGTTTTTAGGCCAAATTGTGCATTTTGAGTGGAAATTGGCCAAAATCTTGGTTGGAGGTTATTAGTGGCCAGATTTAGGTGTCTAAAACCTTCACCTTTGACTACTAAGCAAATCACTCCCCCTTAAGAAATCATTCTTGAGGAGGAAACCCCCATACCTAGTCCACCCGTAAAGGAACCACCTATCCCAACCTTGCATCCTTTTATTGAGGAAGAAGATGAGGTTACCACTCTTATGTCTCCACCTAAGGGCTTATCTTTTAGGTCTACTATTTAGGGAATCAAACCTACCTACAAACCATTCTCTAAGCTAGTGAAAAAATTGAAATTTATCTCCAACCCTAACATGAATCGAGCCACCTTTTGGCATTAATTAGGGATACCTTATATCACCAAGAAAGAACCTCTAACCATACCTTTAGTAGACCAACCCATCCATTCCACCATCCAAACTTCTACCCTATCAACTACTTTTACCAATCCAATAATCCCTCAACCATCTAAGACACCTAAGCCTCAAAAAATTGAGTCTCCTTCTCACACCAAACTAACCAAATTAATTTAAAAACTTTGGTATCCTTCCTACACTAAGCCTCAATCACCTTTTGATGAAGGTAGACCTAACCTCTTCAAACCCAACCATCAAACACTATATCAAAGAAACTAAAGAGGTGAGAGCACATAAAGGCCAAAAGGCCTAAATTTTTCCTCCCTCAATCTTTCCCTCCATTATGGGGCCTCATCCTTCTACTTTGAGAAGGAATCCAATAGCCTCTACAAAAACCCCACCACCTATTTTGGTTACACTTTCACAATTGCTCTTTGATGCACCTCTTTTCACCATGATAACAATACTTAAGATTCATACCTTACAATCTTCCACCTCTATCTCATCAAACTCCTTGCCTAAAATAAATATGTCAACCAAATTCACCACCCTACCCAAAATAAATACCACCAAACCTATTTCCAAGCAACCTCCTACCTCAACCATCAAAGCAAAGACCACTACACCTCCATAACCTTTAGCCAAATCCTACTCAACCATTCTTGATAGGTTATTACAAACTTTATGTTTATCCTTACCTCCCATCAAACCCTTTAACCCTCTTGCTTCCAAACCCATCTAGTAAAATGACTAGCACATGTGTTATTATCATAAGACACCTAGCCATGACATGAAGAACTACAAATCTCTCCAAACTATCATCCACTAGCTTTATGATGAGGATGATCTATTAAAAAATGAACCTCCTATGATCCCCATACCAATCCAACCACCAACCATACCTACCCAACACTCACCTACTCCTCCACTCTCAACTTGGAGTGAATACAAGTCTGACCAATCTACTACCTCAACCTCTCTTTCTATCCATACTATCAATGTGGTCACAAGATCATAGTAAAAGGATAAAGGGAAGGCTAAGTTATCCATTCTTTAGACGTACCCCTATTCAAACTTCCAATCAACCTCTACCCAACTGTCTCTATCCTTGACCAAACCTAAGGTGTCTATTTTAGGTTCCTCCCAATCTAACCCCTTTAAATCCATCAAGGGAGTTATCCTCAAGAAACTTCATTAGACCCTGATAAAGATGAGCTTGTATGAGTTGATATATACCTCTCCCCATCACCACCAAACACTAATAGACTCTTTACAATTCATTGAGGTTTAACCTAAGGACCCAAACTTCTATCATCCTTTATTGGTGCCCTTAAAATTTATAAGCTTTTTACCTTTAAGGATTCAAAAATACCTTCCATCCACCCCGAGGACCTATATCCTCTCTTTATCACTACCTACATCAACCAAACCTGCATTAAATGGGTCATGATTGATGGAGGAGCTACTATTAATATTATCTCCTCTCATGCCTACAACTAAATAAATTTGTTGAACAATGTCATGTTTGAATCTTCAGTTATCCTTCATTCTTTCAATGATATCATGGTCACTACCTTGGGAACTATCATCCTTCATATCTATTTATGACCTCGCATACTTCTTGAAATTTAATATGTTGTAGAAGGTAAATTCTAATACAACATCTTTTTAGGATGACCTTGGATTCACTCCATAGCTTGCATTCCCTCTACCCTCCACTATTGCATTACTTTTGAGCATGAAATCTAGGTAATCACCATCTAGGCTGATGCAATTCCTTTCTCAACATGAAACATGACCTATCACCTCAAAGATGTCCCCATACCCACATCTAGCACACCCTCAGTAGCTAAAACCAAACATTTAACCACCAAAGTATATATCATACCTCCTTCCACTGATGAGGCATCAAATAGTTCCTCTATACCTTCACACCAAATCCCCACCTTAGACCCTTTGGAATCCACATTCCATCACCTTTCACTAGGGGAGTATCACCTTTTAAAACCTGATGCTTTCCCTACTCCTCATTAGTATGGGTAACTTATTAACCAATCAATATATGACCCCAATGTCAGAACTATCATTCCTTTTAGACCTCCCCACTATCAAACCCATTTTGTCTATAGGGGACTTGACAAATCCCTTGGTGCTTTTACTACCTCTCTTCCACCTCAACCATTCACCATCAGTTTCTCATACCTAGATAAACCAAACTTCACCAAGACATACCTCCATCATTGTGTTTAAAAAGGCTTTGATCTTGGCTAGTATGAGTATGGACCATATGAGTTAGTCACCATCAAAACTAGAAATCCACGAGAAGCATGAACTTGGTTTTATCTTACCTAATAAGAAGAAATCCAAACAACCCACCACTACCATTTTTGAAGAAGATGACCCTTCTTCACTGACCTCACCTCTACTTTTGTGTGAGGATGATAACATCATCCAACCTAACATTTTTTTCATCAACATGATCAGCCTTAGACCCCTAACTTATCAAAAGGAGGGGGAGACTGTAACCATCCCTTTGACCCACCTTAAAATGATAGCATAAGACTCTCCTACCATTAACACTATTCAGTGCCAACATGATGATTCTATTCTCACCTACCTTGGTGCCCTAGATTATTCAATCCACAAATCTGATCCTCCTAAGTCTTTGACCATGTTGAACAAATCCATCATGGATATCAACTTGGGTACTCTAGACAACCCCTACATTGTCAAAATCATCCAATCATTGAATGTTAAGGAACTTCTAGACTTCCCCTCTTTCTTCCAAGACCACAACATAGCCTTTGCTTGGTCTTATAGCAATATGCCTAGAATTGACCCCATCATTGTTACCCAAAACATAGTCACTCACCGTGATGCCAAACCTATCAAATAGAATCTCTGATGCATGTATCCTTACATAGCCCTTCTCATCAAAGAAATTATGTGCCTCCTATTTATCAATTTCATTCAACCCATTAACTATCCCTAATGGGTCTTGAATATCATGTCTATCATCGAAGACATAGGGGGACTATGCCTTTGTGTGTAATTTCATGACCTCAACCTTGCCTACCCTAAACATGACTTCTCTCTATTGAGAATCGACTAGCTTGTTAATTTTGTAGTCAACCATGAGATGTTATCTCTCATGGATGGGTTCTTAGGTTACAATAAAATCTTAATTACTCTTGAAGATCAACATAAAATCAACATTACCACCCCTTGGGGAACCTTTTACTATAAAGTCATGACTTTTAGATTAAGTAATGATGGTACAACCTAAAAACATGCCATGACCTATATCTTCCATGACCTCATCATAAGATTGTCAAGCACTATGTGGATGACCTTCTCAAAAAATACAAACTTTGGAAGGATCACTTAGTTATTCTTATGATCATCTTTGAATGCTTGATCCATTATCATGTCCGCTTAAACCCCAAAAAGTGAATTTTTGGGGTCTTGTCAAGAAATCTTCTTAGATTTATTATCTCCATTCATGGAATCAAAATAGATATTATCAAAATCAAATAAATCCTAGACATGCTTCCTCTAACCAACCTTAAGTAACTCTATAGCATGTAGGGGAAGTTGCAATCCATTCATCGTTATATCTCCCAACTTTATGATTGGTGTCAACCATTCCACCACCTTTTGAATAAGGATGTGTCTTTTAAGTAGAATAATGATTATTAAAATGACTTTGATTCACTCAAAATGTAAGTTTTGTCTCCACCTATCCTCACTCCTCCCAAGGATAACCAACCTTTCTACCTATATATCTCTACCACTAACCATTCCCTAGGGGTAATTCTAGCTCATCGAGATGAACAATACAAAGAGAAATCCATAGACTACATTAGCTACATGCTTGTAGAGTACAAGACTTAGTAAACCCATACTAAGAATTTTTTATTAGATTTAGTCTTCATAGCCACCAAACTTTGCCACTACCTTCTTAACCATAAAACCTACATCATAACCAAAACTGACCCACTCAAGTACATGCACTCTAAACCATACCTAACTATAGTATGGCTAAGTGGTTCATGTTATTAGTAGAGTTTGATCTTGATTTCCTTCATTAAAATTAAATTAAAGGGAAATTCATTATTGATCAATTGGCTAAAGCCCTATTAGTAGACAACAAACCTCCTCCTCTTGAGTTCTTTGATGAGCCCATTGTGGCCCTCTCTTAGGTGACCTTTACCTATCAGGTCACCATGTTATTTAATGGATCAAGTGTCAGTGTGGTGGGGGAGTTGGTATCAACCTCATTCCCTTTGAGGATGAATCTCTACCTTTGTCCTTCAAGCTTGATTTTGAATGTACCAACAACATGGCTAAGTATGAGCCCTAGTGATAGGCCTTCAGACTACCTTAACCCTAGGAGTCAAAATGATCAATATCTTTGGTGAATCCCAACTTATGGTCAATCAAATCAATGTCTCTTATTAGTGTAATAATGAGGTCCTGCAATAGTACAATCAACTAGTTGACAAACTCCTAGCATCATTCAAACACTACCACATCTATTCAACCCCACGATATACTAATAATTTTTCTAACACCATGGCTTCCCTTGCCTCACAAATCCCATCTACACCCTTAGACTCTAAACTATCTATCATTATCCATAGGCTTACCCAACCTTCCTATGTCAAACTAGATTCTCCCACCATTTTCAATGTGGAGGAGACCCAAATTGACATTTGATATCAACAAACCTTTAACTATCTTAACCTTGGCATAGTTCCCTCTGGCCTCTTTAGGAATGCTCTAAGAGTTTTTATCTAGAGAAACTCTCTCTATACTATTATGGGAGGAATCCTTTATAAGTATGGGTTCAATGGTCTTCTCTTTCATTGCCTATGTAGTTAAAAAACCTCTCATGTTATCAAGGAAATGCATGATGAAATCTATGGTAGTCACTTTAGTGGCCTCATTGTAGCTAAGTGCATCCTTTGTATCAACTATGACTAGCCTACCCTTAACCAAAAATATTGTGATTATGTGAAAAAGTGTGTCAAGTGTTAATAACATGCTAATCTACATCACACACCTAGCCATAACCTTCAAGTTTCTACTAATTTTTTACCCTTATCACAATGGGTTCTAGACTTCATTAGTGAAATTAATCCCCATTCTTCATCATGACACCACTCTATTATCACTGTGACTGGGAATTTTACCAAGTGCGTAGAGGCTATTCCTTTAGTCTCAACCAAAGTGGAAAATATTATCGATTTTATCAACCATCATATCATCTACTGATTTGATGTTCATTATAAGAATATCATCAATAATGGTAAATCCTTTAAGAATAAGCAATTATAGGGTCTATTTGATGCATTCATCATTAATTTAATCTTCTCCTCACCCTGTCACCCTTAATCAAATGGATAGGAAGAATCCTCTAAAAAAACTCTTAATAACATGCTAACTAAAATGGTCAACACATCTGGTCAATATTAGCATCTACACATCCCCTTCACTTTATAGGCATATTGTACTAGCATTAGAACCCCCATGGGTGATACACCCTTTTCTCTTGTGTTTGGAGTAGAGGTCATCTTACCTCTTGAAGTCCAAATCCCCTCTCTTTGCATATCTTTGTAAGAGATTATTTCAAAGGATGATTATCATCAACACCATTTATCCCATCTCAAGCTACTTGATGAGCATCATCTAGTATCCCTTACCCATTTCCATGTCTATCAAGAGCATTTCAAGCATGCCTACAAAAAATACCTTAAAGTTTGAGACTTTAATATCAGAGATCTCATCCTAAAATAAAATCAACGTGTCACTAATATGGAGAAAATAAAATGAGGTAAGTTTACTTTCAATTGGCTTAGACCTTATATCATAATCCACAAGTATGGATCAAGAGCTTACGGGTGGTATTCTCTCAAAATCCACCTAGAACCTAAGCCCCTCAATGTTTTATATCTATGTCTATTCTTTTTTTGAGAAGGATCACATTCACCTTTTGTCTAACTTAAGCTCATCCCTTGTTATCTACCTGCATTCCATCTCCTTATTTTAAGGGTAATTGATTAAAATTGAATCATGTGACTAGATATCATTAACATATCCTTATCTTAAACAATGGGTATCATGGTTCTACCCAAGGCATGGTTTTCATGGTACTTTCCACACCTTCACAAGATAGATTCCCATGGTCATTGTCACCTAAACCTTTTCACACCTAATCAACCTTCTTAAATTTATAATTTTTCCTTCATAAAGGTGAACCACTAAGTTGGCATAAGTATGTATATGTCTATAAAAATCAAATCAAAATGACAAAAATTTTATCACTAGAAATCATGGGTCATTACTAGCATTCACAGATTGCTCCTTTAAAGGATAGCTATCAAAAATTTATTTGAAATTACCACAACATAAGGTATATTGATCCCTTAAAGGACAATTATCATAAAGCCTTAAATAAGGCACATAAACTTAGACCACTATCTTGCAGGATGTCTAAGTAAGTATTTATCAAAATCATAGTAATTTCTTGGAAGCTTCTCACATCGATTAGCTTCCCATATATAGCAATCAACAAAAGACCCATTATCAAAATCACATCAAAATCAAACTAATTTTGAAAGCTACAATCAGCTCTCAAGCAGCAAACTAAAGTGGAAGCCACAATTAGCTTTCACAAGTAGACTTCCTGCATTGATCAGTTTACACTTTACATGGCATAAACTTGTTTATACTGACTCTTTGGACACCTATATAAGAGGCATGCTAGTCTCATAAGTAGGTTACATTTTCACTCATCTCCTTTTTATACTATATGCAAGGGATTATTGAGCTTACTTGACATTATGTGGTTAAAACACCTTTTTAACCCACTAATGAATGCTTATGTGAAGCATTTGAAGGGCTCATATTCATTAATTCAATCCAATTTGGGCTTTGTTTTAGTCTTTGTCAACAAAGAGGCAGCATGCCCTCTTTTCATCCTATTATGACTAGTTGATCTTTTCATTGTGACATTTGTCACCTAATTAGATTCTTTAGTCCCCCACTTAGTGTTGTTAATTAAGCTATCCCAGGTGTTTTATCTTAAAAACATGAACAACATGCATAACCATAATAAGTATAATAAAAAATAACATCTATGAACATTTAAATAATCAACCATTTTCCATCACATGTTTAAAGTATATAATAATGTAGTATACTCATTAAAACTTATCATGTCATCAGCATAGCCATATATCAAAGCCATATCATGCCTATAAAGTCAGGGTTAGTATCTATAAAGTCAACCTTAACATAAACACAATTTATGATCACATATAAACATCACATCATAAGCATTAAAAGTCAACATCAAACCATAAACCATCAACATGAGCATAAATAACCATAACATATATAAACTCATGAGTCAAATAGCATAATAATGTGTACAAAGTAGATTGACATGCTTCTCTCTCAAAAATGTACATCTCACCACATCAACTCATAGGCCAAAATCAAAATGATACACAAAATGTCATACCCTATCTATATTTATGACCTAGGGGCACCACTACCTCTTGGAGCACTACTAGATCTTGGTGTTATCCCACCTATTATGCCTACCAATCCCTTGGTTTTCCTTGTCTATCTAGATATAGACACTGCCCATTACTGTAGTGTTTCTACACTGGCACCACCTATTAAGCTAGCTCTATACTCACTCTATTGGGGCTCATCTAGACATTGTGTTGATACAATAGCTTCATAATACCATAGCTCCTCTATTGTATCTAGGTATCATCTCATAAGAGTAAAAACTAGTGGCATTGCCTATCCTGCTACTCCTCCTCCTCCTCTCTACCTCAAAGAGTCCCTCTCCTAGGTCACTAAACCTAAAGAGGTCCTATCTTGATCCCTCTCACCTATGATAGTAGCAAGCTAACATTGTAATGTCACAACCTAACCCTATAGTGTGATAATCTAGCCCTACAACATGGCCACCTATCCTATAATACCTATACTTATCCTTATATAGTAGCTAAATCCACCCCTACCTATCCATCATAGCTCATCAGATCCATGGCCATTAACCTCACACATCCATCATCTCCACCAATGTCTATAGCTATGTATATGGGTTGGTACCATCCTATGTACCCATATACAAACTTGATATCATCTATCAGTGCCCTAGTAGGTAGCTCCTCAAACTCTAGCAAAGTAGGCATGGGATGTGGCTATGGTAGCAAAATCTCATAGTCCTCTCTCCTATACCTCAAGATTGGACTTGGGATGCCCTATACCAAGACAAACTATTAGCTTACCCTATCAAATACAATCATCTCCACCTCCCCATCTCACTTTCCAAATATCTATCTATAGCTTTGTAGTGAGAGTGTCTCCCTCATGTAACTAGACTATACTAGAAATTGGATGTATGGCCTCTAGGTGATATTTCCTATCACCAGTGCACCTAATTCACCCCTAAACCACTCCATGTCATGGGAACCACCCCTGCACTTGATGTAGCAAAATCACCCCTCCATCACATAAATCCAATAGGGAAGTCAATCTATGTAAAACTTGCCCATAACAATCTGATTGGCCTCAATACCCAAATGTGCTCATAGTCCTAGCAATGCAAAACCAAGTCGATGTTGAAAACATATCTCCTATGGGCCCTAAACCCCCATAGCTCCTTATATATCTATACAAGTAAATTTAGCACCTAACCAAATACCATCTGACCTAGCAATAGCTTGACTAGCACCCCTAATAGAAAATAAGGAAACCTCCCACTACTCAAGTGAGGGAACCCAAAACATGTAACTATAATCATGAGCATGGTCATGAATCTACTCTCGACTAGAGCCCTTTAATACAAAGCATTGTACATAAACCCCCCAACATGCCATCTGACCTAATCATTCTCATCTCCATATAGTATCTCGACATGATCATCTCACTCCTCTTATTGTATGTGATATATCATATCACTGTAGATTAGAATTCAAGTGATCATATGCACATCCTCAGGCAAGATAGTCTTCTCATCAGTTAAATTAAGAAAGTGTTCATATCAAGATCCCATATCTCAATGAGAACTATGACCATGGATGTATCTCAAGGCACATGATGATAGTGCCTCATCTTTCCTAGCCCCACCTCCTCTATGTGGGCCTAATTAGTTGGGGTCATCCCCTACTAAATATTGACAAAGATACATGGCTGTGCAACTTTATCTACTCACTATCTTGTACCAAGTTAAAAGCATAGATTAATCCCCTATACCAATATCATATACCTTAACCTTTAAGGGACTAACCTATTCCCTTATCTATCCTAACCACCTACCCACTAACATTGCCCTATGGACCTACATTTCCAACCTATGCCTAATGCACAAACTTTCCATTTCCCCTAACTTTTTAAAAATTTAGAAAAAAACTTCCCAAAACGTATCAACTATCGATGATCATAGTGATCATCAATGGTTAGGCACCTATTTTAATATGGATGTCAACCATCGATGGTCAAACCTAACAATCGATAGTCATTATAGGCATTCCATAGTTAAAATACTCATACCCTCCCTAGCCTAAAAAACTACCCAAAAAACAACTGAACACCTTAATTTGTTACCCTAAAATATTTTAACCACCTAATTTACCTACCTGCCCCACCAATTCCTATTTCTACTCGCAATTTTACCCACAACCCACCAAAACCCTACCTAGGGCATAACAAACCCAACCTAAGAAATTTTAACCTACCCTGACCTCCCAACCTAATACAAATGCAAAAAATTGTGCCTATATATCAAAATCAAAACACCCCTACCTCATTTCATGACCTCTACCATGGAGTTAGCCACAGACCCACTCATCCTTTCCCATGCCCATATGTTCCTTGCATCCTGACTGGTCAACATGTTCCACCTCAACTCAATGCCAATTGTTCACCTTTGCATAGACCCTCAACAAATGCCTTCACCATAATTGACAAATTTTCCCAAAGATAAAATTCAACTCAAATCACAAGTACCAAATGGTAAAAAGTGATTCAATTTTCACCAATAGAATTTTATTATTTACACCCTAACCATTGACGATCAGGGTGACCATCGATGATCACCCTTAAGTACCTTAATTATCAATGGTCAAGATGCTCAACTTGTTGCATTTCCCTGAGCAATCCCCCTTTTAGAAAAACCAACCTTTTTCTTACCCACCCATGGAGATTACCCTCTCCAACCACCCTGACCACCTCGTCATCTTGTTATTGGTCCATTTTGGCCAATCATGCATGTATTTTGAGACATCTTTTGCTTGGCCCTTCAACCATAATGATAACATTTCCATGTTTACCCTTTTTTAACTTGCACCACCTCACACTTACCTAACCTACTTATGTCTTCTTTGGAGCACTTCCTACCTTAGATACCCATGACACTCTAATTATTTGTGTTTTCAATAAGAACACTTTCTACCTTGGATACCCATGAAAACACTCACCTTGTCTATGAGACTAATAGATGTACCTAGCCACCATGCCTATATGCAATCACATGGTACACTAGTCACTTGTCCCTTAGCATCAACCTTTATTATTATCAACTATGGAAACCTCATCTTTATGTGATCTTGGCTATCATACCTTTTATCACACTTTACATGCATGTTTGTGTTTCATTGCCGAACCTATCACCCACCTTCCTTCACATTCATCATCAACCTTGTCAAACCTGCACCCATTTTTCCTTTACCTCATCACATCCTATTTTGAGGGGGGAACACCTCCTCCCATACTCAATATAATTAGTAGACCTTTGACCAACATCAATTTTTTTTGTAACTAGTTGATTCTATTCGACATAACAAAAAAGGGCAAAATGTAGACACTAAAAATATGCATGTTATGATTCTAAGTGTTGAAATACCCCTTGAATGCCTTGGGACCCTCTTGGAACCAACCTAACCCTTTGACTCCTAATAGAGTTTACCTACAAATATTTTGGCTAAATTGACTCAACCTAACCTTTTACCCCTTTTTACCCTTAACCCTTGACCACCGACAGTCAGGTTGACCACCAACAGTCAGGGTCCACCTCTTTAACTAAGAGAATGTAAACTACCCACCTTGATTTTATAAATATAAGTTGTCTAAATACTATTATGAGCCATTAAATGGATGATTTATAATTAGATAGCCTAGTCAAACCTTCACTTCAACCTCTTGCTTGTGCCTATAAGAAGAGAGGAGTCTGAGGGTGAAATCCATTTGCAATTGTTATCAAGAGATTATGTATTCAAGAGCTTCTTTTTTTAGGTAAATAATTATCATCAATATAGTGAACCAACAACCACATCAAAGAGTCAATTTTATTCCACCTTTCTACCAAGTCTTTAGGTACCGTTACTTTGTTAGAATCAAGCTAGATTTTACCAATAGGTTAACTACCTCAACCATCCACCCAATCAACTTCTAGTAAGACAAGTACTTATTTATCAGTATTCATTTACTTTATTTCCATTTTTCAATCAATCCAAGCCTTACCCATCTCTCAAAATCCATCTTTGGATCTCATCAACCACTTCTTTTACAAACCTAGATTCTTGCACAATAACCATCAATGGTTGACTCAATTGTTAATGGTTTATCTAACCACTAATGGTCACATTAACCATTGATGATCACCTTAACTATTGATGGTTATCTCAACCACTGATGGTCACTATATTATTGAAAACCAACAAGCTAATTTCACCTACCTACACCGAATCAAACCTAATTCTCTATGTTCTTGCCTGTTCACAGACCCCTTTATGATTTTTTGAAGCATACCCCAACCCTATATCACTAGTATTAATTAGTTTATCACTAATTTAATCATTTCTATCATATTTATTATCAAGCATTCTTGTGTTTAGTTTTAGTATCTTTCGATTATTGATGAAAGAACCTTCTATTCTATTTTATAAACTTAATTTTTTTAAACATGGATTGACAGCCCCTGAGGAAGCTCTTACTTCCAAGATCTAGCTATCGATATGTAATCCACTCAAATATTTGTATAACAAATAATTTTTATCTATTTTTTTCTTATTTGTAGGTCATCCTACCAAGCCAAAGAAGATCTCTTCATAATATTTTGATTTCAACGTGCACACTATCAATCAAGTTTTTCAACCATACCCATATTTAGTTTCTTATTTTCCCTCTTTCGATAATAATAAATAAATAAATTGAAATAAATATCATTTCAGTATGAATGAGAGATTAGAAATAGGCTCTAACATGCATTGGATGTGTCTGTAATCATCAATATTCTTTTGGATGAGTGTTCTCACTACCTATAGTCATAATCACCCTTCTTTCACTCGCCTCTTACACTTGACATTAAGGTGATATTTAATTTATCAAAATTATCCATAAAAGGGGTGATGTGACACTTTTAAATAGTCCTCATGTCCTTAGATTCATCAAACAAACCTTAAAATGCTTCCCAATTGAAGTTATCACCTTCTCACTTGATGATCATGCTTCATTCACTTTGCCATTCTAGACTGGGTAAAGTGAAGGTGCTTGTAGAGATACTTATATGATTTATAAGGCAAGAAATGTATATGAGTAATTATATTAGGTCTCATTCTATCTCTCAAAGTGATCCTCATCCTTTGAAACCCTTTTGTACTTGAAAAACATCAAAAGATATCAAGAAAATCCTTTTTGTACCCTATCCATACAAATAAAGTACAATTCAATATGATTGTAAAAATACTTGGGGAGTTTTATGCAATTCAAATTGCTTTCCTATCCAAACTAGCTCATCTAGATGCCTTTCTATTAGCTTTTCCCCATTGAGTCCTTAACAAGGATTTTAGAGGGTTTTAAGTAGTTTTTACCTCTAAAGATTATTCATAAAACTATGACATTGAACTTACGAAAAAATTCCATTAAATCCTTGTTTATGACCCTCTCTAACATATACTATCTCCTCAATCTCCCACGTTATGCATACGTACTAATGTGAGCTTCCAAACTTGGCCTCTCGAGCCCTTTAAGGCATTTTATGTAGGTTGTCATGTTCTTGAGCTAAGAAATGGCTTCTTTCTGACCTTATCTATAGAATAAACATTCTCACACACCTTAAAACTCCACATGAATATTTTCCCATACATTTCAATGTTCACTTGGTGTTATAAATTATATTAGAACCCCTTGAGTGCTTTAGGCCTAGTTTATGCCTAGTAGGCTTGGTTGAACCTATGTGGTTTTAGGCCACCATGTTTGGATTCTAGCACTTATGAGTTTTTTTTCATGTTTTTATATGTCCAACACATCTCCATACATCCTTATTCAATTTTTACATATCTTTCAACTCACCTTACCATTTTATTACTAAACCTATAGGGTATACCTCTCTTGGAGTACCCTCTGTCTGAGATAGAACAAAGGGAATATCCCCTATTATCTCATATAAAAAAATTCTATGAGAGGCTTTATCAAGTGATGAGGATTTTTTTACCATTTTTCATGACTAGATAACATCAATATCCCCTCCAAATCTTAAAAAACCCTTAAGGCAGACTATGTAGAGCATTGACTATGTGTAGGATTTTGTATGCTGACTATAGGTTATATGTTAGGACCCTCCATGATATATTTAGATGTGATGATAGTATAATGAAATGGTAAATTATACTATTAAGTCATGTCAAACAATTTTATCATTCTAACCTTTTCCAAACTCTTAATGTAGACCCTCCATTTGGATAGGCCTAGTTGATAGTCAATTGTGACTATGTTGCCCCTCAGAAAACGGGATGCCTATAGGTGTATTTTTAGTGTTAGGTCTTGTGTATTGAATTTTATCCTTATTTTAGTCCTTAAGGCTCACTTCCAACTCATTTTAACTTACTTTGTGCTTAAAGACCCATGACAAGACCAAACTGTCATATATTAGTACACTATCCCCTACAACTGATTATAGGTGACTTCTCTATGAGCAACATAGGTCTTGAAGATGAATTTCAACTATTATACCTTTCAATTCACACCCTAAGATAATTTTTATACCTTTTAATCAATTACAAATGTAAAATATTCACGTTTGTATGTTTCCATCCTCTAAGGTTTATGTCATGAGACTGTAGGTACCTACAGTTAATTTTAGGTGACCTTTTTTGGAAGCAAAGATACACCTATAGGTGATGGTACAGATCAAGACCTTGTAATTTCACTCCCCTAAATTTTATTTAGACTAAAAGTGTCCATATTATCTCATTAATATCACTTATTATGAAAACATGCTCTTATCATTCTACTTTTGACTATGAGGTCACTTGACGTTCAAGATACTGCAGAGAACACTGACTTTCTATAGTATAAAAATGTTAGAATGGAGGCCTCCTTTACATAACTTATGGGACCAAAAACCATATCATTTTTTGAAATTTATTACCCATACATTAGGGATACATGATAGGATCATTTAGATTCATCTAGACTCCATGTCACGTTACTATATGGCACCACCAAAAGTGTACAAGGCTCTATTTTAGACTTTTTAATGTAACAGGTCCTTGAAACTCATTCTCCATATATAAACATGACTTATAAATTATGCCTACTACTCAATATTTCTAACATGATTATTATAACACCTTAAACATTTTAAAACTCTATGGAGGTATCCAACAATCTTAGACTTATTCATGCAACATCTTCAAGCCTCTATGAGAGCCACCTATAGGTGCATATGTAGGGTATACGATAGTGAAAAGAGATATGAATAATGTGCATGGTGTAGGAGTCTTATACCTATTCTAAACTTTATAAAATTATTAAAATGGATCGTTTCCTCATTGAATAACTTGAAACCAATCCTAATGTTCTCATTTCAATGTGATTGTCCTTTTACATGGCACCTATAGGTGTCTATCAATGGTGTAGGATTGTGTTAGGATTTGAATTGGTAGAGAATGCATTCAAAAGATATTATTTATAAATTATATCATGTTTATTTATATTTTAAGGGTTATCACCACCTTGTAACTTCCTCCTTACATCACCGTGAATGTTCTAAAAACCTTCATACATTGCATTCAGCTAATTATAAGTGGATATGTATAGAGAGTTGACTATGTTGTTTGCTTGACTATAACTTCATTGATGTTATAATTTGATATTTATATTATAAATAAGGTGATTACCATGAAATTTTATAAACATGAAAAATTAATATACCTCTGCTTGAAACCACTACAAGAAATGATAACCTCTATAGTTGATGATCATGCCTGTAATTTTACTAGTATACTTAACCTACAAATTGATACGTTTTAGCTCATAAAATAATATCCAAACATTAAAAAAAGGATGGAAACAATTAAATACATATGTTTACATCCTTTGGAAGAAATTTAATCCATTGGTTTATACATACCATCTCAAATAATAAGAAAACATGTAAGGTGGGGGGATTAGTATGTAGAAAAGAATAATCATATTATTAATAATGGTTCATAAAGCATGGGAAACCAATATTTGAGATCCTAACATGAAATGTAATTTAAATAATTTTACTAACACCCCACAAGATCATTTGACCTAAAAAATTTCCTACTAGTCATACCATGAGAAAACTTGTTGACCAATTTTGTATGCCAAGAATGGAAATGAAGAAGTGAAATGGTTTTCAATACATTTTGAGACTTAAAAAGTATATAAAACATAAATATTAGTTTATATAAGTTTAAGTTTCATTGTGTGATCTTTCCACACATGCCACACTCCTCTATAGGTTGTACAACTACCCAAATCCTCCTTTTTCAACTATTTTCTTGATATCAGTTAAAAACTTGCAAGTTTTTAAGTTATTAATATCATTATTGATAATATATGACATATTTTACATTTAAAGGTAGTTTATAACACTTTTCTTCTATGTGAAGTTGTACAACCTTCATTAATGACTATAAAAATGACCCTATGTGACATAAAATGACTTAGAACTAAATTTGACTATGACCAAGGTTAATAGATAATTAAATGACATAAAATTTACCATGAGACACCATATTATATCATTTATGACCCACATACAAGTCTTTTTCTATAGGGAGTTAACTTGTTTTGACTTGTGGTCAAAATAATCAACATTCTTGGCAATTTTCTAGGGGTGGTATGCTTACTATGCTAAGACCACTAGATTAATCCTATCCATTTGGACATGGAGTCACTTATGCATAATTTTTAAACTCAATTTTCCTTTTACACCATATCAAATACAAATAAAATACACACAAATAAGACACACCAAAGGAAACAAACATGTGTTCTCAAGAACACTTGTGGAACACACACACAACTGAAACAAAGACACACACCTAATCTACTATTTACAAGACCTCACTCTTTGAGGTGAAAGGATCTTACCATGCTTCAACTAGGGTCAAATATGGTTCTTATTGCATCTTTTTCACTCCATGCAATCAAACTATCATGTGAAACATGCTCATCATCAATCACTCGACTACGTAAATGGTGAAATGACTTACCATACCTATATTTTCTCATGTTTGCACGTGAGTTAATTTGGGATTTCATGAATTATTATTTTTATTTCCAAATACCTTTTTTTTTTGGAGTTTCAACCTTTTTTATCTCTATCATATCCACTTGATATTCTTCAAACTATAGATTAGGAGACATGATAGTTACCTCAACTTTTTTCTCTTTTGAGATAGATGTACTTGATGTGAATGTTTACCAATTTCCTCTTCACCATGTTCTAATACCTCTAAATGTGATTCTACATTAGGTTGGGTTCTTGATTGTTCTTTAGGTACAAATACTCATGACTTCACTCCACTAGATTTCTCTATGACTGCAGACCCTTGGATAGTAGATTGATGTTCATCCTCATTCATAACATGACACTCTTTTTTATGCTTGGTGATAAATTCAAAAACCTATTCATTAGGCTTATGAACAAACATATCATCAAATTCACACTTATTAGGTAGAGAATTAGTATTACTTAACTCATTAAATTCTTGACATATGCCATTGAACCTTTGCCATAAGTCATCTTTTTCCTCATGAGTGTCATCTTTAAGGGTTAATTAATCAATTATAGGTAATATTACATGGTTCTTCTCATCATAGTGATTTATCATGTTATTTAATCTATCATCATCATATACATGAATCAAATAGTTTCCTTCATCTTCTTCTAATAAGGAGTGCTCAATACTTACCTCAGCTTGTTCAAATTCCCTTCATGGATGATATAGGTGCCAAGGTTAGTTTTCTCAAAGTATGTATAAGGATCATGTTCACAATCATCTATACCAAACTCATCTGGAAATAATTTAGATATACCTTCAAGATTTTAATAATCACAATCATCTAAAATAGACTCTTCCTTCTCATTTATGACATAATTCAATTTGCAGTTTGCTTCTACTTAAGGCTCAATGTGGAACCTAGTAAGTGGATGAGTTCTTATGGTCACCTTTATTCCATATATTATCTTAAAGGCTATGAAGTATCAATCAACTGAGAGGTATCCTCCTATCCTATATGTAAAATCTCTTGAAAGATAGATTTCAAAGTGGGCAGGCAAGTCAATAACAATAATGCCTTAAAGGATGGGGCAACTATGACAATCATGCAAGAAAACCTTCAACCCTTTGATCAGTAGTATTGTCTTAGTAGTTGTACCATCTAACTAAATCCCTTATTTACTATGTGGTTCATACTTAAGGCCCATTTTATCGACTACAAATTTAGGCATCACTAATGTAGAGGTTCTACTATCAACTATGCTATTGTGAAATAATTTGTCTCCCATAATGAGAGTGAGGTAGAAAGGTGGAAGATTTTTATATTTTGCTAATGTTTCAATAATTTTATTAGGGTAATTAATAAGAGATACATGTGTTTCACTTGATTTCTTACTCTAATTATTTTTTCTTGAAAGAAGAGGAAAATAATAAGAAAATGGGTGTTTAGGGGTACCTGGTAGAAAGTGTGTGCATTGATATCTAGATGAAGTGGGAAATCTTCTTTGGTGAGGGAAGAATGACCTAAAAATCATGTGAACTCACAAAAAAAATGTTAATAGAAAGGTAAGGGACTATTTAGTGAGAAACCAGTCCCAAGAAATGATCCGAACAACAATTCAAATGACAATTCCGGTGATGGGTCCACCCCATTTGATGGCAGAACTTCCGAGAGCCATAACATTTGCACCGTAGCTCCAATTGACTCATCATTTGAACCATTGAAAAGATAATAATGAGGGGAAAGTCATGAGATGCCATGATCTTTTCTCGATGAATTTTGACTCCCTAAAACCCAACGAAAGTGTCCCAAATTTCAATTTTATTAGTCTAGTCCAAAAATAGTAAGTTTCTAAAAATAGTAATTCCTCGAATTTTGTATTGTTCTAAATCGTGGAAGTCGAACCAATTCATCTCCCTCAAGATTGGTGACCTTCAACATCCTCCCCACACATTCAAAAAATGTATAAATGAAGATGTAACCTGAAATGGAAATCAGACATCTCTTCTCAGAGATAAGCATATGTTTGGGTCTGCAATTTTGATAAATAAAACATCTATTTTTAGAGATAGCATTATTTGAATTGTGTTTTTATTATTTATGAATTATCTTTGAACCAAAGCTTTCGAGTTTTAGATCAGTGGTATCAGAGCTAGGTCTCAAGGTTGAGACCCGTGGAAGCTGGTGGGCATGATCCACATCCCTTCTCAGGTATACGTCTCCCCATTGAGGCGATCATCACACGCCACGTGTCTGATTAGGAATCACCTCAGGTGCTTCGTGACTAGCCATATAAGGATCAGGAAGAAGACCCAGATCACTTCAGAGCTTTTGGCATGACAGCCAGTCCTCTAGTGGTATCAGAGTGGTTTATCTTTAGAGTGTATGATCCTGAGGATGAGGTTAGATTACAGGAAGCTTGGGTGGAAAATAGAACCAACAAAATATCCACCTATTCACTCCAAATGACTTCAAATGGTGGACAACACTAAGGCATCTGATCCTTTCAACGAAATGGTGAATGAAGCCCTCCAACAACAACAAGCATAGATGCTACAACATTTCACTCAAATTCTCCAAAAAATCTTGATGAGAAATTCTGGCTCCTCATTTGCACCTACACATCCTTTCAGTGCCCCAACAACTTCAAGGTTCAGGTGAATTTTGACATCCCTACATTTGAAGGAAAAATCAATGTTGATGCAATAGAAAATTGGTTGGATTAATTTTCATCTTATTTTTTTATAAATAAATTCACTGATAAAGAGAATATTACTTTTGCTCTTCTGAAAGCATCATTGCCTGTCAAAAATTGGTGGGAAGTGTACAAAAAGAGATTCAGTGCAGATGATATTGGCCTTGAGAAAAACCTACATGAGATGATTTCATAGATGCTGTAAAGGAAGAATATTACCCAATTGGAGCATATGATGATTTGTATATAGAGTGGCAATAACTTTGCCAAGGTAAGGAACAATCTGTTCAAGATTACACTGACATTTTTCATTCTCTATCTGCGAGATTGGGCATCCAAGAAAGTGAGAAACATAAGGTTCTCAAATATCATGGCGAACTACAATGGTACATTCAGGGAGAAATGGAACTCTTCAATTTAGAAACCATCGGTGAGGCATACAAGTTCGTAGTGAAGATTGAGCAGAAGCATGGAAGAATGAATATAAAGAATCAGTCTTCAAAATGGAAAAGTGACAAAGAAGGTCAAACACGAGGCCAAAATTGGAAGCAAAAGGAAGGAAAGACTGGGAAGTGGTGTGATTATCACAAATCTAGAACTCACTCCAAAGAAGAATGTCAAGCTATCAAATCACTACTTTTTGAGTCACAATCCTCTGCTCTACCTCATACAGACCCTGCAGTCGAAGAGGTTGAAGAAGAAATTATAGATGCTGATCCTGAAGCCATTGTTGCTTCATCACAAACACATGAGAAGATGCTAGATGACAAGGAAAGGTTGTTTCACTCTAAGTTATGGGTGAAAGGTAAGCCTCTACATTTCATTCTTGATAGTGGAAGTCAAAAGAATTTAATCTCTGCTGATGTTGTGAAAAGCCTAAATCTATCTATGAAGCCTCACCTAAAACCATACAGTATTGGATGGTTGAGTCCAAGGAGAAACCTCTGTGTTACCCACTGATGTCTTCTCTCATATGTAATACAACCTTTCCAAGATGAGGTCTTATGTGATGTGGTTAATCTAGATGCTTGTGATGTACTCTTTGGTCAGCCATTCATGTATGATCGACATGGTATATATGAATCAAGAACTAGAAGGATCACTCTCACTCTTGGAACACGACGCTACAGGGTACCAAAAGTACCACCTTCTACATCTGTCTCTCTGATTAGTGCCAAGAAATTTGTTCTCATGGTGGTCAAGCCATAGGAATAAAAAAGGGCTGATGTTACAGGCTTGTCTACACAAACAACACAACAACAAAAGCAAAAAGATATTGAGCTGAAGAAGTTCACAGCCTTCCATCCACAGACTGATGGTCAGACAGAAATGGTGAACAATCAAGTATGCAACAAGAATCAAATCAAAGTAAAAATACCACACTTGATGAAAAATATTGATGCAATGGGGACAATTGCTTCTCAAGGAGGGAGGAATGATCCAGACAACAATTCAGATGACAATTCGGGCGATGGGTCTACCCCATTTGATGGCAGAACTTCTGGGAGCCATAACTTTTACACCGTAGCTCCAATTGACTCACCGTTTGAACCGTTGGAAAGCCAATAATGAGGGGAACATCTTGAGATGGCATGGAGCTCTACTCAATTAAGTTTGACCCCATAAAACCCAATGTAAGTGTCCTAAATTTCAATTTTAGTAGTGCAGTCTAAAAATAGTAAGTTTCTAAAAATAATAATTCCTCAAATTCTATATTATTGTAAATCATGGAAGTCAAACCAATTCATCTCCCTTGAGATTGGTGACCTTCCATATCCTCCCCACACCTTAAAAACATGTATAAATGAAGATGTAACCTGAAATGGAAATCAGACATCTCTTCTCAGAGATAATCATATGTTTGGGTCTGCAATTTTGATAAATAAAACATCTTTTTCAGAGATAACATTATTTGAATTATGTTGTTCTTATTTTTGAATTATCTTTCAACCAAAGATTTTGAGTTTTGGATTAGTCATGATCCACATCCCTTCTCAGGGATACATTTCCCCGCTGAGGCGATCATCAGACACCATGTGTCTGACTGGGGATCACCTTGGGTGCTTCATGACTGGCCATATAGGGATCTGGAAGAGGACCCAAATCACTTTAGAGTGTTTGGCATGATGGCCAGTCCTCTAGTGGTATCAGAGCAGTTTGTCTTTACTGATGTAGTAGAAAATTGGTTGGATCAATTGTCACCTTATTTTTTTGTAAATAAATTCACCGATAAAGAGAAGATTACTTTTTCTCTTTTGAAAGCATCATTGCCTGTCAAAAATTGGTGGGAAGTGTACAAAAAGAGATTTAGTGCAGATGATATTGGCCTTGAGACAGACCCTACATGGGATGATTTCATAGATGCTATAAAGGAAGAATACTACCCCATTGGAGCATATGACGATCTGTATAAAAAGTGGCAACATCTTCACCAAGGTAAGGAATAATCTGTTTAAGATTACACTAACATTTTTCATTCTTTATCTATGAGATTGGGCATCCAAGAAAGTGAGAAACATAAGGTTCTCAAATATCGTAGCGGACTACAATGGTATATCTGGGGAGAAATGGAACTCTTCAATTTGGTAACCATCAATGAGGCATACAAGTTCACAGTGAAGATTGAGTAGAAGCATGGAAGAATGAATATAAAGAATCAGTCTTCAAAATGGAAAAGTGACAAAGAAGGTCAAAATTGGAAGCAAAAGGAAGGAAAGACTGGGAAGTGGTGTGATTATCACAAATATAGAACTCACTCTAAAGAAGAATGTCAAGCTATCAAATCACTAATTTCTGAGTCACAATCCTCTGCTCTACCTCATACAGACCCTGCAGTCAAAGAGGTTGAAGAAGAAATTATAGATGTTGATCCTGAAGCCATTATTGCTTCATCACAGACACATGACAAGATGCTAGATGACAAGGAAAGGTTGTTTCACTCTAAGTTATGGGTGAAAGGTAAGCCTCTACATTTCATTCTTGATAGTGGAAGTCAAAAGAATTTAATCTCTATTGATGTTGTGAAAATCCTAAATCTATCTATGAATCCTCACCCAAAACCATACAGTATTGGATGGTTGAGTCCAGGGAGAAACATCCGTATTACCCACCAATGTCTTCTCTCATATGCAATACAACCTTTCCAAGATGAGGTCTTATGTGATCTGGTCAATCTAGATGTTTATGATGTACTCTTTGGTCAGCCATTCATGTATGATCGACATGGTATATATGAATCAAGAACTAGAAGGATCACTCTCACTCTTGGAACATGGCACTACAGGGTACCAGAAGTACCACCTTCTACATCTGTCTCTCTGATTAGTGCCAAAAAATTTGTTCTCATGGTGGTCAAGCCACAAGAATCCAAAAGGGCCAATGTTATAGCCCTGACTACACAAACAACACAACAATAGAAGCAAATAGATATTGAGATGAAGAAGTTCACAACCTTCCATCCACAGACTAATGGTCAGATAGAAATGGTGAACAATCAAGTATGCAACAAAAATCAAATCAAAGTAAAACTACCACACTTGATGAAAACTCTTGATGCAATGGAGACCGTTCCTTCTCAAGGAGGGAGGAATGATCTAGACAATAATTCAGATGACAATTTGGGTGATGGGTCCACCCCATTTGATGGCAGAACTTTCTAGAGCCATAACTTTTGCACCGTAGCTCCAATTGACTCATCGTTTGAACCGTTGGAAATCTAATAATGAGGGGAATGTCATGAGATGGCATGATCTTTTCTCAATGAAGTTTGACCCCCTAAAACCCAATGGAAGTGTCCTAAATTTCAATTTTATTAGTCCAATCTAAAAATAGTAAGTTTCTAAATATATTAATTCCTCGAATTCTATATTGTTTTAAATCATGGAAGTCAAACCAATTCATCTCCCTCGAGATTGGTGACCTTCCACATCCTCCCCACACCTTAAAAACATGTATAAATGAAGATGTAACCTAAAATGGAAATCATACATCTCTTCTCAGAGATAAGCATATGTTTGGGTCTATAATTTTGATAAATAAAACATCTCTTTTAAGAGATAGCATTATTTGAATCGTGTTTTTATTATTTTTGAATTATCTTTCAACCATAGCTTTTGAGTTTTGGATCAGTGGTATTAGAGTTAGATCTCGAGGTTGAGACCCATGGAAGCTAGTGGGCATGATCCATATCCCTTCTTAGGTATACGTCTCCCCACTGAGGTGATCATCACACACCATGTGTCTGATCAAGAATCACCTCAGGTGCTTCATGACTAGCCATATAGGGATCTAGAAGAGGACCCAAATCACTTTAGAGCTTTTGGTGTGACGGCTAGTCCTCTAGTGGTATCAGAGTAGTTTGTCTTTACATTGTATGATCCCAAGGATGAGATCAGATTACAAGAAGCTTGTGTGGAAAATAGAACCAACAGAATATCCACCTATTCACTCCAAATGACTTCAAATAGAGGACAACACTGAGGCATCTAATCCTTTCAAGGAAATGGTGAATGAAGCCCTCTAACAAAAACAAGCATAGATGCTACAATAATTCACTCAAATTCTCCAATAAATCTTGATGGAAAATTTTGGCTCCTCATCCACACCTGCACATCCTTTCAGTGCCCCAACACCCTTCAAGGTTCAGGTGAATTTTGATATCCCTACATTTGAAGGCAAAATCAATGTTGATGTAGTAGAAAATTGGTTAGATCAATTGTCATCTTATTTTTCTATAAATAAATTCACTGATAAAGAGAAGATTACTTTTGCTCTTCTAAAAGCATCATTACCTATCAAAAATTGGTGGGAAGTGTACAAAACAAGATTCAGTGCAAATGATATTGGCCTTGAGACAGACCCTACATGGGATGATTTCATAGATGCTATAAAAGAAGAATACTACCCCATTAGAGCATATGATGATCTATATATAGAGTGGTAACAACTTCGCCAAGGTAAGGAACAATCTATTCAAGATTACACTAACATTTTTCATTATTTATCTATGAGATTGGGCATCCAACAAAGTGAGAAACATAAGGTTCTCAAATATCATGGCAGACTACAATGGTACATCTGGGGAGAAATGGAAATCTTTAATTTGGAAACCATCGGTGAGGCATACAAGTTCATAGTGAAGATTGAGTAGAAGCATGGAAGAATTAATATAAAGAATCAGTCTTCAAAATGGAAAAGTGATAAAGAAGGCCAAAATTGGAAGCAAAAGGAAGGAAAGACTGGGAAGTGGTGTGATTATCACAAATCTAGAACTCACTCTAAAGAAGAATGTCAAGCTATCAAATCACTACTTTCTGAGTCACAATCCTCTGCTCTACCTCATACAGACCTTGCAGTCAAAGAGGTTGAAGAAGAAATTATAGATGTTGATCCTGAAGCCATTATTGCTTCATCACAGACACATGACAAGATGCTAGATGACAAGGAAAGGTTGTTTCACTCTAAGTTATGGGTGAAAGGTAAGCCTCTACATTTCATTCTTGATAGTGGAAGTCAAAAGAATTTAATCTCTTCTGATGTTGTGAAAATCCTAAATCTATCTATGAAGCCTCACCCAAAACCATACAGTATTGGATGGTTGAGTCTAGGGAGAAACCTCCGTGTTACCCACCAATGTTTTCTCTCATATGAAATACAACCTTTCCAAGATGAGGTCTTATGTGATCTGGTCAATCTAGATGTTTGTGATGTACTCTTTGGTTAGCCATTCATTTATGATCGACATGGTATATATGAATCAAGAATTAGAAGGATCACTCTCACTCTTGGAACACAACACTATACGGTACTAGAAGTACCACCTTCTACATCTGTCTCTCTGATTAGTGCTAAGAAATTTGTTCTCATGGTGGTCAAGCCATAGGAATCCAAAAAGGCCAATGTTACAGCCTTGACTACACAAACAACACAACAATAGAAGCAAATAGATATTGAGCTAAAGAAGTTCACAACCTTCCATCCACAGACTGATGGTCAGACAGAAATGGTGAACAATTGGGTATGCAATAGGAATCAAATCAAAGTAAAACTACCACACTTGATGAAAAATCTTGATGAAATGGGGACCATTTCTTCTCAAAGAGGGAGGAATGATCTGGACAACAATTCATATGATAATTCGGGTGATGGGTCCACCCCATTTGATGGCAGAACTTCCGAGAGCCATAACTTTTGCACCGTAGCTCCAATTGACTTGCCGTTTGAACTGTTGGAAAGATAATAATGAGGGGAACATCATGAGATGGCATGAGATTTTCTCAATGAATGTGGCCCCCTAAAACCCAATATAAGTGTCCCAAATTTCAATTTTATTAGTATAGTCTAAAAATAGTAATTCCTTGAATTCTATATTGTTTTAAATCATGGAAGTCAAACCAATTCATCTCCCTCGAGATTGGTGACCTTACACATCCTCCCCACACCTTCAAAACATGTATAAATGAAGATGTAACCCAAAATGGAAATCAGACATCTCTTCTCAGAGATAAGCATATGTTTGGGTCAGCAATTTTGATAAATAAAACATCTCTTTTCAGAGATAGCATTATTTGAATTGTGTTTTTATTATTTATGAATTATCTTTCAACCAAAGCTTTTGAGTTTTGGATCAGTGGTATCAGAGCTAGGTCTCAAGGTTGAGACCCGTGGAAGCTGGTGGGCATGATCCACATCCCTTCTCAGGTATACGTCTCCCCACTGAGGTGATCATCACACGCCACATGTCCGATCAGGAATCACCTCAAGTGCTTTGTGACTGGCCATATAGGGATATGAAAGAGGACCCAAATCACTTCAGAGCTTTTGGCATGATGGCTAGTCCTCTAGTGGTATCAGAGCAGTTTGTCTTTAGAGTGTATGATCCTGAGGATGAGGTCAGATTATAGAAAGCTTGGGTGGAAAATAGAACCAACAAAATATCCACCTAATCGCTCCAAATGACTTCAAATAGAGGAAAACACTGAGGTATCTGATCCTTTCAAGGAAATGGTGAATGAATCCCTCCAACAACAACAAGCATAGATGCTACAACAATTCCCTCAAATTCTCCAACAAATTTGGATGGGAAATTATGGCTCCTCATCTGCACTTGCACATCCTTTCAATGCCCCAACACCCTTCAAGGTTTAGGTGAATTTTGATATCCCTACATTTGAAGGCAAAATCAATGCTGATGTAGTAGAAAATTGGTTGGATCAATTGTCATTTTATTTTTTTGTAAATAAATTCACTGATAAAGAGAAGATTACTTTTGCTCTTTTGAAAGCATCATTGCCTGTCAAAAATTGGTGGGAAGTGTACAAAAAGAGATTCAGTGCAGATGATATTAGCCTTGAGACAGACCCTACATGGGATGATTTCATAGATGCTATAAAACCCAATGAAAGTGTCCCAAATTTCAATTTTATTACTCCAGTCTAAAATTAGTAAGTTTCTAAAAATAGTAATTCCTTGAATTTTATATTTCTGTAAATCGTGGAAGTCGAATCAATTCATCTCCCTCGAGATTGGTGACCTTCCACATCCTCCCCACAACTTCAAAACATGTATAAATGAAGATGTAACCCAAAATGGAAATTAGACATATCTTCTCAGAGATAAGCATATGTTTAGGTCTGCAATTTTGATAAATAAAACATCTCTTTTCAGAGATAACATTATTTGAATTGTGTTTTTATTATTTCTGAATTATCTTTCAACTAAAGCTTTCAAGTTTTGGATTAGAGAAAGGAATGTGGTTCCTTAAATAGATGTCAACCCTTGCTCAACATTCAAATTTATTGATAAAAGAGAAATTATAAATGGTAGATATGGAAATGATAATGATGAACAATATAAAAAATATCTAATCTAAAGTGGGATTAATATTATAAAAATAATGATTCCAAAATGTAGTAGCTTCATCAATATCCTCTTGGATTATAGCTAACTATTCTTCTATGTCCTCTAGGTTGGGTGTGAAAATCATAGTACAAAGGGAAAGCTCAAAGGCAATATCACTTTGATCAGTAAATAGAGGTTGTGGGACAATGGGAAGGTTAAAGATGCTATCTATCTCATGTGTAAATCCTAGTAAGGTCATCTACATGAAATAAATAGATTAAGTTCAAGTTCAAAAAAATAAAAAAAGAGTTCAGGGATAGGTTAGAGGGTAGAAAGAAGTTTGGAAAGGTAAAATGGAGGATAAAATAAAAATCTATAATTTTATGTGATAGAAACCATTGGAAATCAGTGTGACCATCAAAACTTGTCGTAACCATTGATGGTTGGGTGATCGATGGTGGTTTTTATAACCGTTGATGGTTATGGCAACTATTGGTAGTTACCTATCAATAACTTCCTAGAGAGTGAAGGTGAGTTATAAATAGGTAGCTAAGGAGTGAGAAGGGTTGTATGGGTGGTGTAAGTAGGGTAAAAATGGTAATGAGGTTTAATAGAAAACACACTATTAATAAGCAAATAATGATAAAATAAAGTTGAGAAAATAAAGTAAAGTACCTTTGCTTTGAAGAGCTAAATGGTTGGATGTTTGGAGGGATAAAGGTAGTGTAATGGTACTTTAGCTTGAGAATCACATGGATAGAGATTCAAATTGTTGAATGCCTACAAAGTAAATGAGAGAGTATAGATGCATGAATTTAAGTTCCATATCTCCTATAAGAGCCTTGTACTTATAGCACAAAACTTATTAAATGAGGAGAGAAAGTTGCCAAATTGAGGGAGGGAAAGTTACTAAGTTGGTTCTGGATAAGTGTAATGGATTGGTAGAAAGAAAACTATGAGTTTGTTTATGGGAAAGTTGTTGATTTGGTTATTGTAAGCCTTTTCATGGTTGAAAGTTTCAAAGTTTTAGGAGTGGGTTCCTAACCATCGGCAGTCAGGCTAACCATCAACGGTTAGGTTGACCATCAATTATTGACCCTCTAGGGAAAAAGAGGTAAAATACAAGGTGTTAAGTGATATGTTTAAGAGGATGTCTAAATTAATTTAAAGGGGATTTTTAAAGGTTTAAAAGGGATTTAACTAGGTTAATAGTTAAGTCAGGGTTGAGAGATAGGTCATGGTGATACAACCTTAAAAATGGTTTAAGGGACATTTTTAAGTGTCTATATTTTGCCCTTTTTTATTGTGTGGCTCTAAGTCAATAAGTTGTAAAACAAAAACAAAAGGTTGATAGTTCAAGGTCAGTTGCCCTGAGTATGGGAGGAGGGTATTCCCCCTCAAACCAAGAATCGATGAGGTAATACAAAAATTGGGTCATGGTTTGATAAAAGAAAAGAAGGTGTAGATATTGAAATACAACTACATGTACAAGGTGTGATGAGATGTTAAGGGCACAAAATAGTTAATGTTGATAATAGTAAGGTTGGGTTTTAGAAGAAGTGACAAGGTAACTAGTCCCCAACATTGGTCATAGTTGATTAAGCTATGCATATCAAATTTCCTAGAAAGGGTCAGTGTTTACTTAGGTAGTCAGGATAGGAAGTGCTCCCAATAAAAACATGAATGGTCAAGACATGCATGAGGTGGTGTGAAAAGAGTTAAACAAGGCCAAATTGGTGGAAGCAGACAATAATGACCAAAATAAGGTCATCACAAGGTGTATGAATAGGTTTGTTCTAAAAGAGGGTCAACATCATGATGGACATGGGAAAATGGGTGAGTTGGTTGGGTAGGGGTGGCCGAGCTGACTCCTAATGCACAAGGTAAGAGGGCATTGCCTACATAGTCCCATGGATAATGCATCTAATATGGACTTTATGCCAAATGTAGTTCTTGGGTTGAGGAGAGGGTGACTCCTGAAGAAGGTCAAGAGTAGGGGAAATAGGTTGCCCATTGGGGTTGGTCAAGGTAAGGGTAAGGTGAAGAAGGAAATAAGTTGAAGGGGTAAAAGGTAGGGTGGTTTGAAAAGGAAGGGGGAAGGAACTGACCATTGATAGTTACCTAATTATCAATAATTAGGGTTAACCAAAAATGTTTACCCAAACATCGACAGTTAGGCCAACTGGTGACAGTTAGATAGCCATCAATGGTTTAGATCAAAAAGCCCTAAAATTGTGACAAAAATTAAATTGGTCAGTGAAAAAAAGTCATTGTTGTCTTTCTGTGCAAAATTAGATGAGTGTTATCATTTTGTGATTTTCTTCATATGAAGAGTGAAAGGGATTATTGAGAGATGAGTGAAGTGTCGAGATGAGATTGGTGTTGGAAAGCATGATTGTTAGTGAGATGAATCTAGGAGATGCACCAATGGTAGGGCACAGTTTGAGGAGGCACCATTGATCATAGAATGAGGTGGGTACTATGTTAAAATTGATAGAGTAGAATTAGATATTGAAATGAATATTAAATTTTTTATGTATTATAGATAATTTTGTGTAGAATTAGAAAACCTAGGGTTTAAATAATTTTGATTAGTTTTGTTTCTAAGAGGGAAAAAGAAGGGGGGTCGGGTAGGAAACTGAATAAAAGGGATGAGGGGAGTGAGAAAAATGAGAGAAAACATAGGGGGAGGGGGATTTTTTATGTTGTTGTGTGTTTTAGGGAGGTTGGGGGGTCAAAGCCCATGTCCAACGGTCACCCATAGGTAACTATTGATGGTTGACCCAATTGTCGATAGTCGACCCTAGGGTTATAAAATACCCCAAGGGGACCATTGATGGCTGGAAGAATCAGTGATAGTCAAAAAGGGCGTTAAGGTTTTTGTGGAAGATTTGTGAGTGGGTTTCAAATAGCATGTGGGTGGTTATATACAAGGAAGAAGATAGTAAAGAGGTGGGGTGAAGGGTGGTGGTGAAGCTAATGTTCATTTTTTACTAAAATTATTGATAAGTATAATTGGTTAGAGATAATGTTTTTTTTTAAATGTGAGTTTTGTAATATTTTAAGTTTGTGGTAGAGTAAAAATCCAGAGTAGAGTAATTATAGACATTATTCAGAAGTTGAAAAATGATGTTGTGTTTTTAATTTTTAATGCTTAAGAATGTTAATATTATGGATAATATGTATAGTAGGTTATGGAATAGTTTTTAGTGATAATAGGTTATATTACGAGTGGTATAGATAATGTGTGGAAGAACATTTTTTAGAGGAAATAGTTAATAATAGGGTGGTGAAGATATATAGTTATTTGTCTTGGATAAGTGTAATGGATAGGGGAAAGTTCTTAGAGATGTAAATGCTTGTTTTTGGATTGAGAATCTTATAGGGTGTATAAATGGGATGGATAGTCAGTACTAGGTTAGAAAATAAAAGGTGGGTAGGTGATTTAAATAGTGTTGTCATGTAGAGGATAGTAAAGAGGTAGGGTATAAGTTTATTGGGACCAAATAGGGGTATAAGAGAGAAAATAATTAATTATTTTAGTTTTCATGTTCATGGGGATAAGTCCTTACTTTAATTCTTAACATGTTTTTTTGTAGGTGTGAGAGCAAATTTAGTTAAGGGATCATATTCCCAAGATATTCCCAGTAGTACAAGATGTGATGATGGTCGAAGAGTGGCATCATATGGAGGTGGTGGGTTTAAATGACATGTGCCACTACCAACATATTTCAAGGGATGCTACCATGATATTCACCCTCATCAAGAGATGGGACCTAGTGACTAATACTTTTTGGTTACCAAGAAGAGAGATGACTATACTATTGGAGGATGTTCACCAGATCACACAGCTACTGATCTGAGGGGACCCTATATACCACATCAAGAGTGAGGATATCGATGAGTGTATGGATTTCTTATATGGGGATGATAAAGGTGATGCACGCTTTCATTCAAGGGGGTTTAGAATCATGTTGTTGTATAGGAGGGCTTCTAAGGGGAGGCGTCTATTAATGATGATGTAGCTAAAAGTGACATGTTATGTGGTTCTAGATTATATTAGGACATATCCATGTGTTTTTTTAGGAGTTTTGGTGGAGTTTATCCTTGGTAGGATAGTGTTTGGATGGGCATAGGTACTACTATTATAAATATATAGGGAGTTATGGGGCTTTCAAGCACGTAGACAGTATGGCATCAATATGAGGTTTGTTTTATATTATTGGGCATATGAGCACATATAAGTGTTGTAGCCATTGGGTTTACCAGTTGAGGGGTATCTATCTATGGATTATAGGGTTAGTTTTTACTGATAGAGGAGAGATAGGGCCATGATAGGGGTTGGTGGTGGTACACATGACCTAGACTAGTTCAGAGAGATACTAGAGGGTTTAGTGGATGGAGACATAGTATGAAGGCCATATATAGAGTGGCTTGTATGGGAGGGATACCACTGTCATACATTATATTTATAGAGCTAGAGGTGGGTCTATGGGCAATGGGAGGGAAAGACTGGGTGTATCTCATTTGAGAGGGTACAATAATAGTTTGGATTGTTATAGGGGATCCCTCTTGATTTTATATAGTATAAGAGGGAGGATTCAAAGTATGCACTTATAAATACATAGCCACAAGATAAGGTTTTGGATTTTGAGGAGCTATCATTGATGGGAGGTGATGATGCAGGGGTGACACCCAACTACCCTACATGGTTTTAGGGTATATATACTATGATAGATTTTGGTTTTGGAGATGGTGATCGGCCTCTAATGGATGTGGATCAGAGATATGGGCTAGTGTAGGGGGACCCATAGGTGGTAGCGACACTAGCAATAACTCAAGCCTAGATATATGTGTTATAGGGGTAGGTTATAACTCTTTAGGGTTAGGTAGGAGGAGTCACAATGGATAGAGACTAGACCTGTGCATAGGTCATATCTTTATAGGGGAAGGTTGTCATCTTATAGGGTTATGTGATTGCATTGATAGGGGAGTGAGACTAGGCAAGGGTCTCTCTTGGTGTGATGACCTAGGAGAGAGACTCCTTATGATGGGTTAATGGAGTAGTGATAATTATAACACCCTATAAATATATCACACAAACCAAGTATCATGTAGTGATATAGGAACTGAGGTATTATGAGGGCATTGTGTTATCATAGTATCCTAATGAGCTAAGGTGGGGAGAGTATCAGCTAATATTTTTAGGTGGGGTAGGTTTAGGGACCCCAGGGTAGTGGGCTATGGTAGTGGGTCAACAACAAAGGCCTCAACCTAATATAGGTGTAGGTATAGGTATAGGTATAGGTACTAGTGGGGCTAGCAGAAGTGGTCTACCAGGGCCATGATATGTATATGATGCATTTTTGATACTGGTTTACACGTCGAAGATGCGAGATGTATTTTGAGTGAGAGTTATGATGTATAAACATTGTATAATGCATATATATATATAATGTATATATATATATGTATGTATATGATGCATTTTTGATACTGGTCTACATGTCAAAGATGTGAGATGTATTTTGAGTGAGAGTTATGATGTATAAACATTATATAATGCATATATATATATATATATATATATATATATATATATATATATGATATGGTTTCATTTTGAGATGTTGTGTTGATGATGACTAATGTTTATTTGATGGTCATGTTTGTGGTTATATCATGATGTATTTGTTATTTTGACACCAACGTGCGTACTGAGACACAAGATGTATTTATGAGAGATAGATATGTACATTTATTGATACATGTAGACCCACATATATGTATTATGGATATAGATGTGTTTTGAGATGAGTTGATGTTGTTCATGCTTTGTGAATGTTTATGCTTAGATATCTATAATGTTAATAATTATTTTGGATAGTTTAGATGATGCATATATTTTGATGTGAAACCTTGAACATGACATTATTTTATGGATTATATTAGGCATGATGTGATTCTCATATGATGTTTATTATTTTGATGAGAATTTTGTATTTTTTGTTTTGATAGTATGGTTAATGGATTTGTTTTGGATGATTAACACATGATGTTAAAGATAAAAATGTGATGTTTGATTAATGATATGAGGTTATGATTGTGTCATGTATAAGGGTAGTATTGATGCCCATATGCTTGGATAAGACAATGAGCATAATGACTTTTACTAGTGAGTTTCAAACAATAAGAAGCCATAGATGGATCAACTTAGTGAATACAAAACCTATAAAATGTGTCACAAAATTATGTTTCATTAAGAAAACCAATATACCAACTACTTCATGCCAAGTAAACTCATAATTCCTTAGATTCATTTTTAGTTAACATGTAGGGATTTGAATTTATGGGTAAAGGGAAATGGATTTTGTGGGCTATAGGATGATCAACTTTTCCATAGGTGACCAAAGAACCCTAACAGATAAGTCCATGGAATTAGTATGCTATATAATGATGTGTAGACTGATCAATGAGGGAAGTCTACTTGTGTTGTAAAATTCAATTTTAGCTTGATTGAATAATAGGTAAAATGATCAATGCAGGAAGTCTACAATGAACATACATATAAGAGGTAATTACTACCTATTAGTTTTGGATTTTACTTTATTACTTTATCATTTGTTGAATTTGATCAATATGATAAGCTTCAAATGAATATTTTTGTATGCATCCTTTGAGGGAGTGGTCTAAGGTTTGTTTTAAAATAGTCATCCTTTGAGGGAGTGATCTATTTTAAGAAACTTTTGATTTGATATTGTAGTTATCCTTCAAAGGAGCAGTCTGCCATGTATTTTGAAGTATGGATGTATTATGTAATTTAAGCATGGATAATTCTATTTAGGTTTGAAATTTCTACCCATATAGAAGAAGGATCTATACACATTAGTTATAATGGAAGGGGTTTTGAGAAACAAATGATCATGGGATTTTGTCTATTAAAAGATGGAAAGTATCCATAAGAACCAATGCTATGGGTAGGGCTAGGGTAACCATATTTAAGATTAGGTTTTTATAGTGATGGATAAATAACATGGTTCTATATAATCAATTGATCTCAAAATGATGGAAGGGAAGGTTAATGCACCCAAGGATGAGCTTAAGTGAGACACAAAAGTGCGGTGAACCTTGTTTTAATAATGAAAGAGATGCAAATGTGATTCATTGATGGGTTCAAGTTTTGGCCTACCCTCAAAAGAGGATAAATGATAAGCACCTGATCCATATTTATGGGTTATAATGTAAGGTCCTAACCATTTAAAATCAAACTTTCCTTTTTTGTCCTTTTCAATGTTAGTCACATGTTGGTTTACTTTGAGGACAAGGTCTCCAATGTTGAATTCTCATATTTTTAGATGTTTTTTGTATGCTCATTTGATACGATATTGATAGATATGAAGGTAATTAAGGGCAACAAGGTGATGTTCATCAATGAGTTCTAAGCATGCTAAGTGTTCTTGATGACAGTCACTTTCAGAAAGAATCTTATGCAAGGATATACAAAGAGATGGAATTTAGACTTCAAGATGTAGAACTACCTTAGCTCCAAAGATAAGAGAAAATGGTGTATCTACTATAGCAATGTAGATAGTAGTGTGATATGCCCATAGAGTAAATGGGATATGGAGATGCCAATCCTTGTCAGAAGCATTGACTACTTTGGTGATTATTTTGATGAGATTTTTGTTGAAGCTTTGGCTTGCCCATTGGCTTATGGATGATAAAGGGAAGAGAAGCTTAAGTCAATGCCAAAAGCCTTACAAAGTTCTTGGAATTTTTATTCTTGAAGGATTTTCCATTGTTAGTGATGATTTTATGAGGGACATCTAAGTGGTAGATGATGTGATGGGTAATGAAATCAATGATTTTTTTAGCTTTGATTGAGATCAATAAAATGGCTTCCACCCATTTCGTGAAATACTCTATGGCGGTGATGATATATTGGTGACATTAAGAGGAATGAGGATTTATTTCTCTAATAAGATCAAGACCCCATTATGATAAGGGATAATAATCTATTGATACCTGGAGACCATGAGGAGTTACATGATGGAGGTTAGCATGTTGCTAAAATTTAATGCATTTCTTGGAATAGTCACAATAATTGATTAAGTGTAGGCCAATAGTATCCCAGGTGAAGAATACATTTTACAACAACCAAACCATTGAAGTGTCCTCCATAGATGCCATCATATGATTCCTTAATGGTGTGAGAGGCTTCATTATTATGAAGGAATCAAAGAAGGAGGCCATCAAAGCCTCGTTTGTAAAGAATGTCCCATAGTATTAAGTAGTGAGAGGTGATTTAAATGAAAGCTCTGTGAGAATTTATTGAAATATTGGGTGGAAGGACACCAAGATTAAGGTAGTCAAAGATTTGGTCATACCAAATGTCTAAATGTGATGTTTGCACTTGGTAAATGGTAAGAAGATTGGGAGTGAGGCAAGATGAGGTGACAAACCAGTGTATGGTGAAAAATAGTTTAGAGTCAGTAGGTTGGGATGGAATTTGGGATGCAAGGGAAGCCATTGTGTCTAAAAATTTGTTTGTAGGGTGAAGGACTAATTGAATGTTATAATGGTTAAAGATGATAATAGTTTGTTAGCAAGTTGTTTATACTTTATAAGAACATCATTTTTACATTGATAGGCTCCTATAACTTGGTTGATAATAAGTTGATAATCTACAAAGACACATATAGCTTTGATTCTTAAAGCTAAGGTAGTTTGGAGACCTATGATCAAGGCCTTATTTTCAACTATATTACTGGTGCATTCAAAATCAAGTTTGAAAGAAAGAGGGAGAGGTTCTATGTAAATGGGAATGAGGACTATGCTGGCACCTCCACCATTTTGAAATTTGGAACCATCAAACTACATAGTCATTGGATAGGTGGGTTCTTCTAAAGAAAGATTAGCTATAGACTCATTTGGAAAGGAAAAAGGAGGAGTTTTATTATAGGGAGAGGGGCTTTAACTAATTGGTCCATAATGCCTTATCCTTTAATGGACTTTTGTAGAAGAAACTCAAGATCAAACTCAACTAGAAGCATGAGCCACATAACCATACATTGGTTATGATATGGATTAGAGTGTATATACTTGAGGGGGTTAGTGTTGGTAAGGACATAATTTTTTTGGTTAAGAAGATAGTGATGAAGTTTAGAGGCAACAAAAACTAAGGCAAGGTAGATTTTTTTTGGATGGGTGTATCAAGTTTCATAGTCAATGAGGGTGTGGCTTATGTAATAAATAGCCTGCTCTTTGTGTTGGTCAATACGATAAGTGAGCATGGCTCTAAAGTAATCATTAGTGATAGATATGTATAAATAAAAAGGTTGATCTTCTTTTGGGAGAATAAGGACATGTGGAGAAATAAGATACTCCTTGATTGCATCAAAGGCTTGTTGACACTTCTTGGTCCATTTAAAGGAGATATATTTTTTTAAGAGGTGGTAAAAGTGTTGATAACAATCATATAGCTGAGAGATAAAATGGTAGATTGATTGAAGTTTTCCTTGTAAGCTAAAAAGTTATTTTAAGTTAGTAGGAGGCATTTCTAGAATGCCTCTAAATTTTTTGGGGTCTATTTCTATTCCATGAAGGGAAATAATGATTCCCAAAAGTTTTCTTGATAAGACTCTGAAGATCCATTTCTTTGGATTGAGTCTAACATGATAATAGATAAGTCTTTCAAAAATGATGGCTAAAATGGTGAGGTGATCCTAGTGATGTTTGTATTTTCCAAGCAAATCATCAACATATTCTTTATCTATTGTATGAATGAGGTCATGAAACATGTAGGTCATGGCTCACGGATATGTGGCTCCTACATTATTTAAGCTAAAATGCATGACATGATAGCAGAAAGTTCCCCATGGGGTGATAAAAGATGTCTTATGTTGATCTTTGGGGGGGGGGGGGCAGTCAAGATTTTGTTATATCTTAAAAATACATCCATGAGGGATAACATTTCAGGGCTAGTGGTAAGATCAACAAATTGGTCAATGTTAGGTTGGGGAAAGTCATCTTTGGGGCATGCAAGGTTAAGATCATGGAAATCCACACAAAGGTGGAGTCCCCCAATGGGTTTGGTGATATGAATAATGTTAGAGACCCATTGTAAATAGTCAATGGGTTGAATGAAATTAAAAAATAAAAGGTTTTGAAGTTTTTATTTGTCAAGGAGAGATATATGAGGATGGATTTGATGAAGTTTTTGTTAGACTAACTTAACTTTAGGATGGGTGATGATGTTATGAAGGGAAATGGATGGGTTAATATTAGGCATATCCTGAAAAGACCAAGCAAATGTTATGCTACTATCACAAAGGAAGGCTATGTAATTTCTTTGTTCCTTAGGAGTTAAGGATTATCCAATCTTGACACTATGAGGGTTCTCTTGAGTACCCAAACTAATGTATGTGGTTGATTTATTTAGCATTGTTTGGTTTTTAAGAGGGAGGTATTTTTGAAAAGAAGAATCCTTCACATCTAGATAGGTAAGAATAGATTTGTCATCTTGACATTGGATGGTGTTAATGGTGGGAGAATCATGTGTGATCATTTTAGGGTTGATGAGAGGAATGGTTTTAGTTTGACCTTTATGTTGATAAGTTAGGGACCTGAACTAATGGTGTTGATTAAAAAAAAGTTCAGTGGGATGATGTCACTATCTTCAAATGGATTTGGTGATGGTAGAGGTTCTTCAAATTAGAAATGTGAGGTTGATAAGGGTAGAAGTTCCTCAAATAGGAGAGGTGAAGTTGGTGATTCCTCAAATGGGAGAGATGGAATTGGTAAGATTGGTGGTTCTCCAAATGGGAGAGGTGGGATTGGTGAGATTGGTCTAGGCTCTTTTGGGGGAACATACCCTAGGCCAAAGAACACATAAGGTTTATGAGTTTTGATAGTAGGAAGTTCATGGGGTCATTATTCATAGAGGCCAAACCCAAACCCTTTCCAAGTGCATTGATGAAGATACATTTTGGCAAAGGTTGGGTTGCTAAGATAAGAAAAGTTAGAAGCAAATGTATAAATACAAGGCATGGTGGTGGGTGCAAGAAGTGGTTGATCAAGTCCCCTCAAAGATAAAATATGTTATATTATTAGGAAGGCCAAAGGGGACAAGGGTACCAATATTGGGATCATAAGATGGATCATTCTAAAGGTTCCCAAATTCATGTGGAGAGAGAAAAGCATCTAAATCTAAATTTTGATATTCCCCAAGTGTAAGTAATTGGAATATGTATTACAAGGGGTGCTCAACTGGGATTTGTGATGAAGATATAGTTGAACTAGTGGATGCTTCACCATTTTTTAAAATATAAGTGTTGGTGTGTTGGTTTGATGTAATGTTTTGGCTAGTGGTTGGTGGTGAAGAGGGTGAAGGTGGAATAAGAACATCATTGGGTTGATACATCACATTACATGAAGTAAAAGGACTTGGATCATATTTTATTATAATGACTTGTCTCTCATGTTCAAACTTGATGCATCAGTGAAGGGTAGAAGGGATGCATTCCATGGCATAGATCCATGGGCAACCAAGTAACACATTATATTGAAATTCACCCTCTATAATGTAAAATAGTTTAGGAATGGTTTGAGGCCCCAAATGGATGTGGAGAATAATTTTCCCTAGAGTAGTGTCCAAGGTATCATTGAATGATCAAAGAACCATCGAGCTTTTCAACATGATGTTTTTAGGTAGTTGAAGTTGATCATAGGCATGAAAGGAGATGATATTGATACTCGATCCCCCATCAATCATGACCCTTTTGACATGTGTATGATTGATGGATGTTGTGATAAAAAGAGGGGGATCAATATCTTCACTATGATATGGTGGGATTTTAAACTCTTGAAAGGTGATGCTAGAAATGTGTTAGATAGCTCCAATCAAAGATGCAAGAGGTTGTGGATCATCTGGTTGAACCTCTATGGAATGCATTGTTTCAATTAAATCTTGATGATGTTGATTTGAGGTGATAATTAAGTCATAAAGACTCATTTTGATAGGAATTTGGTGGATTTTTTTATCACCAGGCATTGGATGAGTGAAGGTGCATTGGAAGACAAAGGGGCTCCCAAAATGGAGACGTTAGGCTTGCATGGTTGTGAATGTGTAGTCTTTTGGGTTTGGTTGGTTGGTTGAGGAGTTAAATGGTAAGCCCATGGAATGGTGGCCTTGGCTTTAACCTTTTTATTTTTTTGGACTACTTTACCCTTATCCTTGTGTTGGGCTCAATACTGAGTTACCATATGAATAGTATGCATAAGAGGAGTAGTTACTTGCTTTGGTTCCTCTGTTTCACTCCTAGGTGGGAGTAAAGATAGAGATGATTGGTAGGAGGATTGTATAGGTGGTAAATGAGGTAAATTTCTTAAATAAGGTTCATCCAATAGATCATCCTCCTCCAAAAGGCCATGAATGATAGTTTGGACAACTTTACAGTTCTCTATATCATGCCCAGGGGTTATATGGCAAAGAAAAATTAGATTGTCATTGAACTAGGTTGGCTTTTGGTGAGTGGGGTAAAAAATCTTGATGGGAAGTAATTTAATGGTAAAACCTTGTAGGAGAATTTGTAATATAATTATATAAGACTATGATAAGGATTTTGGAGATGGTGGAGTTTGGGTTTTTGGTTTAGGTTTCTTTTTGGGTAAGGGATTTTTAACAAGAGGTATGGTTGGTGGGGTAACCCTAGTTGGAGGTTTTGAATGAATTGGCTTAGCTATAATTACTTTAATAATTGGGGATCTAGATGATGAGGGTTTAATATATGGTAAGGTGGATGGGGAAAGGTTGGTGAGGAATGGTGATGAACTAAGAGATGGGCTTGTTATAGGTAGAGAAAGGGGAGATGGTTTTTTGAAGGAAGAGTGGATTATGGGACTGATGGAAGGATGTGGTCCTAAAATATAACGTAAAGGAAAAAGAGTTGGTATGGTTCTTCCTTGAATTTGAGGTCTAGACAATCCCTCCTTAATTGGATTAGGTTTTGGTTGGATTGGTGTAGTTAGATCCAGTATCAAAGGAGGGTGAGAAGGATTTGGCATGGGAGGGATCCCCAAGGTCTTGATTGTCTTGGTAAAATAATCATAGGGTGATTTATCAATTTTAGATAGGGGTAATTGAGGTGGTTCCTTGGTAAATTTAGGAGGAGTATTTGGTGGAGGTGTAATAATAGGTTCTAAAGTGGATTCCAATGAAGTAGAAGGTTCAGTCTTATTTTGATACGGGAGGCCAAGCTGATGCCAAAAGGTGGCTCTATCAAAGTTAGGTTGGGAGGTGAATTCGAAACTTTGAACTAAATGAGAGAAGGGTTTATAAATAGGAATTGTTCTTTGATCATTAGCTTCAAAGTGTAACCCCTTTGGGGATGAAGAAGGAGCAATTTTAGTATTGTTATCCTTGGTGTAAGGTTGCAAAGGCAATGGTTGGGTAGATAGGGGTATTGTCTCTTAAGAAATGGATTTTAAGGAAGATATGGATGATTCTGAAATTAGTGTGGTAAGGGTAATGGTTTCAGGTGGAAGGGTTAGTTTAGCTTGCTCAATTTGATTGTTTAAAAGAATAAGTGGTTTTTTGAGTTGGATTAAAGGATTGAATGAAATGGTCAATCGAGTGACCATATCTTTAGGTGGTTCTATCATAAGAGGGGTGGGTGAAACCATGGTTTCATCTAAGGAAGTGGAATGGATAGTTACTTCCTTCATTTGGGCATTTGAAGGGATGGGCAGTAGGTGGTTCTCCTTGACTTAGTTGATATAGGTAATAACTTCTTTGATAGTGGGCACATTATTGACAATATTGATTACATGTGCCTCATGAGAATTGGAGGATTTGGGTTGGTTTTCATGGTGTTGGGTTGAAAGTGGATGGTTTGGAAATGGTTTTCAAAAAATATCAAGGGATTGGTTTAAAGGAGCATTTGGGATATCAAACACAAGATCCCCTTTATCAGTTAGGTCCTAGACAATGCTTTTAAAAGTATTGCATCTATTGGTATCATGTCCAACAACTTGATGATAGTCATAATTATCACTCTCATTGTACCCCCTGAGAAGGGGGTGAGAAGTATCAAATTTTTAAAGGGGCTTGATGGGTGGAAGTTGGATTGGATTATCTTTGAGTAGTTTTTCCAACACCGATGCATAAGATTCCCCAATCAAGGTAAATGGTTTCGAAGGAACCTAATTTTGAGTATGGTTTTGGCTATTGCAAGGTTTGTTGGTTTGAGGTGTTTGGTTGACAAGTAGAGGAGATATAGTTTTAAGAGTGAGTGAATGTGTTGATGCTTTCACTTTAGAATTGGTTGGGTTCATGGTTTTGGTGGAGAATGACTCAGTGGATTTAAAACTAGAATTTTTATTTTGAATCTTCAACTTCTCTTCATCAATAGCATGGTTTTCTAGTTTATGAGCCATAGTAAAAGCTTCGTCAAATGTCCTAAAGTTTTAGACTTGGAGATTTGGAGAAATGTGTTTAGCACAACCCTAGGAAAATAATTTGATTAATTTAGGTTAGGGTAATGGGAAAGTGAGTTGATTAATGAGACCTCTCCATCTAGAAATGAAATCAACAATGGACTCATCTTTAAACTATTTGATGGAATATAGGTCTGTAATGGAAACCTTTTTAGATATGTTTACAGAAAAGTGTTCTAAAAAGGTTTGTGCCAATTGAGAGAAAGAAAAGATAAAATGAGTGGGAAGAGCACTATACCAGTCAAGGGTGTCCTTGGATAATGACATGGGAAAGGTTTGGAGAAGAAGAGTGTCATCATAAGTGATCAAATACCATTCATATCAAAATACTCTTAAGTGTTATTGAGGGTCCTCTTTACCTTGGAATTTATAAAATTTGGTAAATTCCCATTGAGAAGGGTAAGCATGAATAGGTATGAAGGGGTGATTAGGCTCATTAAAAATTTGGTCATAAGATAAAAGATTGGTTGAGGCAAAGATGGATGACTCTAAATTAGTCATTTTGCCCATGAGTAATTTGATTAGGTTGGGCTGGGATTGAGAAACTACATAATTAAGAGATACATTTTATTGAGGTTGGTTCATGGAAATGTACGAATAGGTTACAAATGGCATTGATAAAGCCACATACTAATAGGTGGCACTAAGAGGTTGAGATGGTGGCACATAAGAAATGCTTGGCATAAAAGGTTGGGTGGTGGTCGATATGTACCCTTGTGGGTTAGGGACATACTGGTAAGTTATCATAGGAACTTGTTGAGTAAAATATGTGGTTGGTGTGCTTGAGGTAGGAGGAAGTTGGTGATGAGCTCAGAATATAGCTCATTCTGACACAAGAATTCTTTTGAATCATCTCAAATAGGATACTATCTTATGAAAATCATAGGTTGTTAAGTAATTATTATATGGAAAGTAGGTATTTGTCTTGTTTATGATTAACCAAAGACTAAACCTACACTTTGCCATTAACATCTAACACAATTTCATGCTTTAGTGATTGTCTGATTAAAAGGAATGCTCAAAGATAGGTGATTCCAGTAGCATATAAAGGAAGTTTGATTTTGATTTCTATTTGACAAAGTTTTAGACTCACAAGCAACGTCATTCCTTGGAAAGAACAAATCTATGGACTCCACAGGCTCAAAACTATGGACTTCATAGGCTCAAATCTATGGACTCCATAGGCTCAAAACTATGGACTCTACAAGCTCAAAACTATAGACTCCATAGGATCAAATCTATGGACTCAACAGGTTGGAATCTACAGACTCCATAGGCTGAAATCTATGGACTCAACAGGCTGGAATCTATGAACTACATAGGTCACTTCTTCCTACTTTACAAGGTCAACTCTAAGGACTCAATGGAAACAAGGAGTTGAATGAGCCATCTGGAAACTAAATAAAATGAGAAGAATCATTCCAGCTGGTGTTTTCCAAGAAGATTGATTTTTTGCTATTTTAAAGGATTTGTTCATAGTATTTTAAGACATCTAGATTCTAGTTCTATTATAAATTGATACTCCTATTTTATTATATAATTAGATTTCTAGGAAATCCAATCTTCTATATTTAGATGATCGAATTAACTAGAAATCCCTATTTTACTGTATATCTATTCTAAGTTAGTTGTATCGACATATAATGAAGAACATGTTACATTCAAGGATATAACAAATAATAGAGAATACAGAAGATAGTTTTAAGAAGGCGTGTTATAGAATACAATCTAGCTGTAATTGTTTGTATGAATTATTATTAAGGTTGATTAAGTTCTATTCCTGAATCTGAAAGGAGCAAGGGCCCACTCTGCTCAGACTCAGGAATTGCTACATGTATTTAGGTAATCTTATGTTAATTCTTGAATTTAAGTTAATTAGTATTTTGGTAATAATTGAATTTATTTAATACAATTAGATTTATAAAGCATAAAGTATTCCTTTATTCAAAGTATTTCCTTTCCAACAAGTGTGTATTTCTTTTCTAGAAAGTGTGTATTTATTTTCTAGCAAGTGTGTTATTTCTTTTCTAGTAAGTGTGTTATTTCTTTTTCAGCAAAGTGTGTCATTTTCTTTTTAGTAAATGAGTGGCTTGTCAAGTTCTTTTATTTGTTTCTAGCAAGAGTAAATTCATTAGTTTTAGGAATATTTATAGATAAGGATAGATTAGAACCAGCACAACACCCCCATATAGTATACATCTAGATCTATTATCCTTAGCCTTACTAAAAATAGCTTCAGACACTAGCCCTAATTGATAAGGCATCAATCTAAGTATTGATTAAATGAGAGTTATAATGATAGCTCATCATTTTTGGCGTCATTGTCAGGGATCACGGTGTTAGTAAGGTAACCATTATTGGTCTAGAGCAAAATAAAAAATATATTGAAAACCTACAAAAATTCCAAAAATATTCAAGTTGATGAACTGTCCCAAAGATTCTAAAGGATGATTCATTCCAAAACCTCCACCAGAACCATAGGTTGAGACTCCTTCAACATCTTCACATAGTAAATCAGAAAACATAAGTGAAACTCATCTACAGGGATCTCCAAAAATAAGGATAGAAACCAAGATACTGCCACAAGCAAGCCCAATTGGACAAATTCCTGAAGATCAATCTCTCATAGGAAAACATCACTTAGGATTTGCCAAAGATTTGAAAGAAGCATTTCAAAGATCCATAGCTAAGGAATATTTTGAAAACCTTGAACAACCCACAATAAACACTACAAACATCTAGTGGGAAGATAACCCTAGTTTTGAAACTTCATCTGAAGAAGAGAATATGGCTCTTCAAAAAAATCTACCAAATCCACAACTGGCACAGGGAAGGACTTTCTCTTTTCTTATTATTACAGATCCTACTGATCAGACCCCCATGAAAAATATTTCACTTGCAAATTTTCCAAATTTCTGGGGGAGATCTACTAAAGATCTTGATCAGTTTTTGTTTGAGTTCAAAGTGTTGTGTCAAACCTATGACTATACCATAGATAGCCAAAAATTAAAACTGTTTCCATCTACACTTAAAGATTTAGCCATGAGATGGTTTATGGGATTACTTGGTAATTCCATTAGAACATGGGATGACATGGAAATAGAATTCTTAAACAAATACCAAGATTACTGTAGGGTTTGAGACAGAAAGGAAGACTTCTTCAAAATTAAACAGAATGAAGATGAATCTTTAGAGGATTATTTGGACAAGTTCATATTCACTCATAAAAGAAGTAGTTATCCACTCACTGAAGAAGTCTAGAAATTGGTCTTTTTAAAGGGATTGGATGAAGACACTAGGGATGCTTTAAATTTGATGGGAGGAGGATACATAAATAAACTAGCTTTTGATCAGATTTTTGAGTTGTGTACCAACTATTCTTGAACAAAACCTAGAATTAGGAGAGGGAGAGCTTGGAAATCTAATGAAGTTGGAAAACTAATGGAAGAATTTGGAAATCTAAAGACAAATATTTTGGTAACATTAAATAGTGCTTTAGATGGCCTTCAATCTAGGGCTAATGCAATAGAACCATTATAAATTTATTGTCCTAAGTGTAGGCAAAAACATTCACTTAGAGATTGTCCCTTAGACAAAACCAACATTTCATCATGTGGGATCTGTGATACCACAGATCATGATACTAAAAACTGTTCATTATTGCTTGCTTTGAAGAATCAAATGAAAACACAAAGCCAATCTATTGATGAAATAAATTATATATAGAGATAAAACTTTGTCCCACAAAACCAAGCACAAAGACAATTCAATGCAAGAAACCAAGTTAACCCATGGATGGCACCATAGAATGTTCTAGTCCTTTCACCCTTTTAGAATCAACCTCAAATTCCACCAATCTAAAACCCATGGGTGGGACAAGAGTAGACACCAACATCTCCTTGGATGATGCCACCATCACAACAATAATGGGCACCATAACAGTAGTGGATGCCACAGTAATATCAGCCATGGAATCAATAATGGAACCTATAGTGGGGTCCATAACATCAATTTTCCCAACCAAGGAAACCACCCCAATAGAAAATCATTATGCCACCTCCAGTCATTCAGCAACAAGGGCAAGTAAACCAACCTCCAATGCCTGCTCAACCAATAGCAAATCCAAAAAACAAACAACCAGCACCTGTTTATGTCAATGAAAAGGAGGAAACAATAACTATTGGAGCTATTGAGTGTTATGATATACACTTAAGGTGGGGAAAAACCATACAAAAACCTTTAGTCATCATTTTTGAGATACTTCATGAAAATTAAAAAACAAATTTATCTCAGCCAAGTACTCAAAAAATTGAAAGCAAGATGAGTCCTGAAGAAAGGAAAGAAAACACTACTATATCAGTAGTTCCTTTTCCTAAAAGGTTAAAAGAAATCAATATTCAATCAAACTCAAACTTGGTCCATGAATTGCAAAAGATCAATAGTGAGGTACCCCTATTGCAAGCTATTAGGGATATACCTAAATTGAACCAGATCATTAATAATCTCTGTATTAAAACACCTAGAAGGAAAGCTAAGTATCCAAAACCATCCATGTAGATGGCAAGGTCACTGACCTATTGGCAGGGAAACTATTAGTTCTGAAGTATGCAGATCCAGGAAGCCTAGTCATTACAGTCACAATTGGAGGGAAAGAAATTCCCAACATCCTGGTGGATTTGGGAGTAACAATTAACATCATGACAATTGATACCCTTCAGACATTGTCTCTGATCAGAATGTAACCCATAACTACCATTTTACAAATGGTAGATCAATTAGTAACCAAACCCGAAGGGATAATAGAAAATGTGGAAGTGTTAATAGAATCTTGGAAATATCCAGTAGATTTCATGGTACTACAACCTAAAACAAAAAACTTGGGATATCCCATCATCTTAGTTAGACCATGGTTAGCTACTATGGTAGCTTTCATAGATTGTAGATCAGGAGATATGACCATCTCCAATGGTTTAAAGTCTAAGTGTATCTCTTTGTATCCTTCTACAAAACCATCAATTAATCATATACAAGAATTGTGGGCGGATGAATCAGATAACACACTAAATAATGTGTCATCTTTAGCCATGATCACGGTGAAAAAGCACTTGGAAGAACTAAATGAAACCATATATCTAGAATCTATAGACTCTACCAGGCTAAAATCTATGGACTCTACTAGACCAAAATCTATGAACTCTGCTAGGTCAGAATCTATGAGCTCTGCCAGGCCAAAATCTATAGACTTTGCCAGGCTAGAATCTTCAGACTCTGCCAGGACCACATCTAAGAACATTTGCAGTATAGATTCTACTGAAAACTATAGAGCTTCCACTTCACATTCTACTAACACCTCCTCATTTTATGACCACAAAATGATTCAGGAAAGTGTGAGAGAACTAGATGAACAACAACAAACACACTTCTTAGACATGTTCCATTGTTCTTTAGCATGAGTAATCCCTCTTGGAGAAGAATTTGTTGATAACATTGCCATGTTCCATAAATTACTTCCTCATTTGTGTCCTCTAAACTCATTAATGACTAAATTCAAACAAATCAAATCTAGTCATCTAGACACTAAACAAATCATGATACTGCCCGGGAAGATTCTAAACATCAATAGCTGATTGACAAATGAGGAAGAAGAACAACTTTTTGAAGTATTAGAAAGACATACCAAAGCTTTTTCTTGGGATTATGTTGACATGAAAGGGATCCATCCTAGCATCTGCACTCATCACATTTTTATAGAATCTATCAAATTAATAAGGCAACCACAAAGGAGGATAAACCTAGTATTAAGTGAGATAGTTAAAATAGAGATCCAAAAACTGTTAGAGGTTGGATTCATCTACCCCATCTTAGATAGTTAGTGGGTTTCACCTCTAGTTATCATACCAAGAAAAATAGGAACTTAAGGGTATGTGTAGATTAAAGGGAGCTAAACAAAGCTACATTGAAGGAATATTTCCCTTTACCCTTCATTGATCAAGTACTTGATAATCTATCAGGAAAAAAATAATTTGCCTTCCTAAATGGGTTTAGTAGATACAATCAGATAATAGTAGCAGCTGAAGACCAGGATAAAACTACATTTACATGCCCCTGGGGAACTTTTGCTTACCGAGTACTTCCATTTGGACTCTGTAATGCCCTAGCTACTTTCCAAAGAGCAGTTCTAGCAATATTCTCTGACCTTACACATGATTGTGTTAAGGTATATGGATGATTTCACTATTCATGGTGAAACATACAAAGAAGCTCTTACCAATCTAGAGAAGGTACTAATCAGATGTGAAGAACATCAGTTATCTCTGAGTCATGAAAAATGTCTATTAATGATGAATGAAGGGATAGTGTTGGGACACCATATCTCTACAAAAGGCATTCAAGTAGACCCAAAGAAAATTGAGATTATCTCCAACTTGCCCTTTCCACAAAACCAAACTAAAATTAAAAGCTTTTTGGGACATGTTGGTTATTACAGGCGTTTCATAAATAACTTCAGTCAAATCACTGCCCCCATGTTTACCTTGCTTATAAAAGAGAGTAAATTTGAAAGGGATGATAGATGTCAACAAGCCTTTGAGGCTATTAAAGCCAAACTCATCACTGCACCAGTGTTGAGGGGACCAAATTGGACTTAGCCATTCCACATCTATACAAATGCTTCCAACATAGCAATAGGAGTTATTCTTGGATAGAAAGATGAAGATGACCACATGTACGCCATTTACTATATCAACAAAAACATGACACTTGCAGAAAGAAATTACACCACAACTAAGAAAGAATTATTGGTTGTAGTCCATCTAATAAACAAATTCAGACATTACATAATGGGCTACAAGGTATTTGTCTACACAGACCATTCAGCCATATGATATCTTACAAACAAACCAATTGTAAGAAGAAGAATTATCAGATGGTTGCTAGTTTTACAAGAATTTGATATTACCATTATTGAAAAACTAGGTAGATTTAATGTGGTTACAAATTTCTTATCTAGTATGAACACTATAGGTGAAGAAAAACTAGTAGAAGATGACTTTCCAGATGAACAGTTATTTTTTGTTTTAGCAAAATCTCCATGGTTTGCAGATATAGCTAATTATCTAGCCACGGGGAAGTTTCTTATACATTTTTTAAAGAAAGAAAGAAAATGATTAATTAGATAAAGTTCTTCTTTTAAATGGATTAATGGAATGTTGTTTAAACTTGGTCCTGATCATGTGTTCCATAGGTGTGTGACAGATATAGAAACTTATGATATCATGAGAGCATGTTATAATGAACCAAGACGAGGCCACTACTCAGCTCATCAAACAATACCTAAAATTATAGGGGTAGGATATTATTGGCCTCAACTCCATTGGCAGGTGAAGAAATATGTGAAACACTGTGATGCATGCCAATGAATTGGACAACCAACTCTTTCAATGGAAATGCCTCTTCATCCTCAGCTAGTTTTAGAACCATTTGAGAAATGGGGGATCGATTTCATAGGCCCTGTGGATCTGCCATCTAGAGGAAAAGAGTATCTACTGGTATGTAATGATTATGTAACTAAATGGGTAGAAGTGGAAGTCCTAACCCATGCAAGAGAAGAAACAGTAGTTGATTTCTTGTACTTTAAGATCATGCAACGGTTTGGTGTTCCAAGAGAAATAGTTTCAGATTAGGGACCCTAGTTTATGTCCAATATGATAAAATATTTCATGCAAGTATATCATACTAAGCACAAGAAGACATCCCCATATCATCCACAGGCTAATGGACAAGTTAAAGTCACCAACAGGGAACTGGAAACCATCTTGACCAAAATTGTTGATTCTAGTAGAAAAATTTGGGCAGACAAAGTACCAAATAATGTTTGGGCCTACAACACCACTTGGAAAACAATAATTGGATTTTCACCATATGAACTGGTTTATGGTAAGAAACCCCTCTTTTCTATAGAATTTGAATTACAAACTCTAAAGACTGCTCTTGAAGTAGGAATTGAGTTAGAAGACATGCAAAAAGAAAGACTATTATAGCTCAATCAATTGGAAGAGATGAGGATGGAAGCATTGCAAAGAATAGAAATGGTACAACACCAAAGAAGGATTTGGCATGATTCTTAGATCAAAGAATGGGAATTCCATAAAGGAGATTGGGCACTTTTATTTGCTTCCAAGTTTTAGTAATTCAAAGGGAAACTATGAACTAGATGGTTGGGACCGTATCAAATTGAGGAGATATTTGACAATGGATCTATTAAGTTGATTCATATTGATGACAGTAGAAAGGCCATGATTGTGCACATAGGTTGAAACTTTATCAAAAACTTGTCAATAGAGAAGAATTTCTCCATGAAATAAAGGATTAGGTGGTTGTTCTAGAAAAGCTTATTTCTTCAAAAGAAATAACCACTGATCTGGAAGGCTCTACTTCTTCCAATGACACTTGGTCTTTGAAAAAGTTTTAAGAAAAAAAACCAACAATGAAAACCCTCAGGCATTGTTGGCATTCTTGGTTTGAAAACCAGCTTGCTGGTGAGCCAAGTACTAGTAAAATAAGCCTTGTCTAGAAAACTAGTTTTACTAGCTGGGCAAGGGCAAAAAGACCAAAACAACAATGCAATAAACACAAATAAATTATGGATGTCTAATCATTTCCTACACCTAGCTTCCTTAAAATTATTAGAATATTCATTTCTTATCTATAACTGATCCATGTGATTTGTTGTGTAGGATAGATGGCGGGAAGGGCATACATCTGAGGTAAAGGTACATAGAATATAATATATTTATCCATAATTAGTTAATTAATAGCTTTTTATTTGAATAAGATTCTTTCTATTGAGATGACTAGGCCTTGAATTAAATTTGATCCCTTCCAAAACTAGAGGAACCGTCAGATCGGATAAACATTAAAAGTGGATGGTTTGGTAATGACTATGTGTAATGATTTAATGGACACCTCATGTGCCTAATGATGATGATGTGATGCCCTCAAGTCACTTTCAAAAAAAAAAAACTGCCACCACAAACGTTAACGTCACCATACCCCGTCGACATTTCATTATATGACACAATGTCTAGCACACTTCATAGAAAATCAATGTAGGCTATGGAGCAGTGCATAACAATTAGCCCTATGAACTCACTCATAATTGCTACACTATTTTCCCTCCAGCGAACAACATTGTTATCATTCTCAAGAAGGTTTAAACCCTACTTTGAAAGAGAAAGCCATTTTTACTGAATCACAATCAGCGTAGGTATTTCATTTTGAATCAAAACAAAATAATGGGATAGAAGATGAGATCGGAACCAAAGAAGGCTACAAAATTTAACAAGGACAAAGCTTCTGTGGAGGTATTCAGGGCAAATGAATGGTTAGCCTTCATCAACAAGTTTTAGGGGTTTCATCAAGAGATGATAAGTGAATTTGTTGTTAATCTCACTCCTGATAACTCAACTGTGCATGGTGAAGTAATTCCAATCTCGACTCAGATTATAAGTGAAGTGATTGAAGTTTCAGAAGAGGGAATGAAGGTAACAGGGAAGACCTCATTTAATGAGTTAATCACCCAATTCAATGGGAATGAACAAATTGGCACTTCTTATTTATTTGATTTAAGGGGAAAACTAAGGGGGTCAGTAGAAATTCACTTCCTAAACCTTGGAAGTCAGTCACCAAATGGGTGATCAAGTATGTTAATGTGAGGGACAAACTAGTTTGTTAGGGGGCGAAGCCATGAAAATATTGATACACCTAAAGCATGGATGCCAGAACCCTCAATGTAAAATGAACCTAGCATACTTTTTGTACGGAGCCATCCAAGTCTTAGCCATAACTCTTAATGCTACCCTAAGACACCATGGTCTCATCCACCTGCTCATTCAACATCATTTCCTTCAACAAAGAACTGAAGCCTAGGAGACATTTCTAAATAATGTAATACTAAATGTTTCAAATTTACCTGTACCTAAATCTATGGACTTACCTCCATCTACTCCATCAATAAGTGGTACAATTCTAGAGAAAAAATCACAAGCTAAAATGTCTTAGGTCATTCCTTCTACTTCCTCAAGGAGGGTTACAAGGTCTCAAAGTCAGCAAATTGTAAAACCTTCTCAGTCACCACAAGAACCTTAGGTATCCAAATTATAGCCAACTCCCCTGTCTGGAAGGAGAAAATTGAAATAGAAGGTTACTTCAAAACCTTAGAAGACCAAAATCCCTATAAAAAAAAAGACACTCAGCCAGTGTGGCACAAAGGGTAACCAAAAGATGAAGATGGTTGATTTTAGTTGATGATGATGAACAAGAAGCTACAGATATCTTGGATAGCCTTAAGACAACATCTCATTCTATTGAACAACCAAATTTAGATATTGAAATAATTCTTGTTGGACAAAATTCCCCACTTACCATAGAAGATGTTGTAGATATGGCCCAAGAATCAAAAATGATGGAGCCATCACATGTTTCAATTGACATGCAAAGTACTAAGGGAAAAACTATGTATGAAGAGAAAGGAGGACCATCTAATCCAAATGATCTAATTATATAGTTAACTCTGGAACTGTCCCAACTTCAAGATCTAATCCAATAACAAGCACTTGAAATTATTGAGGTAAAAAGTCAACTTCAAACCAAAGAACATATCACTTCTTTGTTACAATAGCAACTAGATATTACATTTGAAAATCACATTACAGAAATACAATAGTTGAAGATAATATCTTCTAAACATGAGGAAAAATTTTAGAGATTGAGAGAAAAAGTATAGATGCAAGATGTTGATCAGGTAGATGTTTGGGTATATGTAGAAAACCTAAAGAAAGAGAATAGAAAATTGCAGAGTATGATAACTTCTTTTGAAAAGCCCTGTAGCACTACATCTATTCCTTCCAAGACATATGTTGACCAAGGATGCCAAACCACCCAAATTGGTAATTTTTCTTTGCAAATACTAGATCAAATTGAAGAAGAGTACCTTAAACTCAAAAAAAAAAAAAAATCTGCACATTCTTCAAACAAAGAATTAGAAAAAGAAAAATAGCCATTAGAAATTCAAGTCCAATAATTAGAAGACAGATTACAAGATGCATGCAGACTAGGAGAGTCTCTTTTGGCCTATAGAAATCCTTCTCCTGCATACAGTCTATTCTTGTTTGAATAGTTTTATAGATGGAAACTCCTTAGAATTTCATACAATCTTCCTTATAAAATCTTGTAGCCAACCACATTCCTTGAAATTTTCAATGATTCATAGCCTGATCAACAGGATTTACTCTGTGAATTTTATCTGCATGATTTCCTCTTAGGAGACCATGACCACAACAAGTTCCTGATAAATTTTCATGTGGGGGAAGTTTAGTTGAGGGCATTGCACTCTAATTTCAAGAACCAGATTGCATGGAAAAGCTAATTTGAGGAATATAAGAACCATGTCAAAACCACAGGATTGTGCATTAGGCCAGCATTCTCTCTGCCAAGATTAGTTAAACAAAACTTCATCTATGCTTACAATAGAGATGAAGTAAAGACACATTATTTGAAATATTTGTATGACTGCACTATTTCCTTTGATTTATTTTCTAGATAGCATTTTGATGCAGTAGTTTCTATAACTATAAAGAGATGGGATCAATTATCAGTATCCCTGAGAAGAAGAGAAGTCATGTCTCCAAATAATATCAGGTGGAGCATGTGAAGAGAAACCTCAATCCTTGAAATGTATATTGAAGTCATAAACTCAAGAGGTGAAAATAAATGGATTGGAATGAGATATCGACACCCTCTGTTCATTATCCCTATTCTAGGATGGCAAAACTGGTCTCCACAGTCTGATGAATAATTTGATATTTGGAAACAAATGATTCAAGAGCATCAAGACTTTACTAGCAATGCAAATAGGCACATCATAGATGAATTTGAAGATTATGACTTGAGTAAACATTTTGAAGATAGATTCAAGAATCAGCACCAAAGATAATCAGTTTGTAATGGGACTTGCAAAAGGTAAAGTCTGGGGTAAATGATGAGCTCAGAATATAGCTCATTCTAACACAAGAATTCTTTTGAATCATCTCAAATAGGATACTATCTTATGAAAATCATAGGTTGTTAAGTAATTGTTATATGGAAAGTAGGTATATGTTTTGTTTATGATTAACCAAAGACTAAACCTACACTTTGCCATTAACGTCTAACACAATTGCATGTTTTAGTGATTGTCTGATTAAAAAGAATGCTCAAAGATAGGTGATTCCAGCAGCATATAAAGGAAGTTAGATTTTTATTTCCATTTGACAAAGTTTTAGACTCACAGTCAATGTCATTCCTTGGAAAGAACAAATCTATGGACTCCACAGGCTCAAAACTATAGACTTCATAGGCTCAAATTTATAGACTCCATAGGCTCAAAACTACAGACTCTGTAGGCTCAAAACTACAGACTCCATAGGCTCAAATCTATAGACTCAACAGGTTGGAATCTATGGACTCCATAGGCTAAAATCTATGGACTCGATAGGCTGGAATCTATGAACTATATAGGTCACTTCTTCCTACTTTGCAGGGTCAACTCTAAAGACTCAATGGAAACAAGGAGTTGAATGAGCTAGCTAGCAACTAAATAAAAGGAGAAGAATCATTCCAGTTGGTGTTTGCCAAGAAGATCAATTGTTTGTTATTTTGAAGGATTTGTTCATAGTATTTTAAGACATCTAGATTCTAGTTCTATTATAAATTGATACTCCTATTTTATTGTATAATTGGATTTCTAGGAAATATAATCTTCTATATTTAGATGATTGGATTAACTAGGAATCCCTATTTTACTGCATATCTATTCTAAGTTAGTTGTATCGACATATAATGAAGAACATGTTACATTCAAGGATATAACAAATAATAGAGAATATAGAAGACAATTTTAAGGTGTGTTACAGAATACAGTCTAACTGCAATTGTTTGTATGAATTATTATTAAGGTTGATTAAGTTTTGTTCCTAAATTTGAAAGGAGCAAGGGCCCACTCTGCTCAGAATCAAGAATTGCTACAGGTATTTAGGTAATCTTATGTTAATTCTTGAATTTAAGTTAATTAGTATTTTGGTAATAATTGAATTTCTTTAATACAATTAGATTTAGAAAGCATAAATTATTCCTTTATTCAAAGTATTTCCTTTCCAGCAAGTGTGTATTTCTTTTCCAGTAAGTGTGTATTTCTTTTCCAACAAGTGTGTTATTTCTTTTCCAGCAAGTGTGTTATTTCTATTTTAGCAAAGTGTGTCATTTCCTTTTTAGTAAATGAGTGGCTTGTCAAGTTCTTTTGTTTGTTTCCAGCAAGATTAAATTCATTAGTTCTAGGAACATTTCTAGATAAGGATAGATTAGAACTAGCATAACACCCCCACATAGTATACATCTAGATCTATTATCCTAAGCCCTACTGCAAATAGCTTCAGACACCAGCCCTGGTTGATAAGACATCAATCTAAGTATTGATTAAATGAGAGTTATAATAACAGCTCGTTAGTTGGGAAGGTTGAGGTTGGGTGGTTACCCTAGTACTAATTAGAGGAAGGTTTTGAGGTATGTATATCACTAAGATTTGAAGTGGAACTATGGTTGAAGCATTTAATGCAACTAAAAGGAAGCTAGAATCTGAAGTGGGAGATAATGCCATAATAGATGGGGTATCGTAACTAATGGTAAGGTTTAACCCCATGGGGTGTAACTGGTGGTGTTTGGTTGGGAAATGGAAGGTTGGTTTGGGTTTGGGTGCATGGGATGTTGGAAGAGGTCTAAGTTAATGGTTGGGTTGAAGTGGTTCCTACCATGAGGTGGGATGGCATACCAAGAGAAAGTTTATAAGAAGGAACTAAAGCAGGGGGTATGATGAGGCAAGGTGTTGAGGTAATGTTCTAAGGCAACTAGATTATTTTTGAGAAAGGTAGTGAAGTATGGATCTCCTTTAGATATAGTTGGGATTCTAGAAGGAGATGGTGGTGGAAGATAATGGTGAGGTGAATAATGGGGATATTTATCCACATCTAAGGTATAATGCATGGATGAAGATGAAGGTGATGGTTGGTTATTTTGATTTTTCACTTATTGTCTAGTCAAAACCTTATGAAAAATTTGGAAGTGGATGATGAACCTTTTGCCTCAAACAATGAGCAATCAAATAAAATCCCAAAGAAAACAAAACACACACTAAAAGTGAAAATAATCCTAAGATTTATTTTAAATCACTTTTGGCTTATGCCTTAAAGAGTGTGAAAGGGAAAATTGGTTTATGATTTAGGTACTAAACAAAATCCATCTAAGGATGGTTTTAGGTTAAGTTTTGGTGCTCAAAGAATCTATACTAGATCGAGTACGTGACCTTGTATTTAGGGATTTCTCCCCTCACTTCATGAACCCAAAGTCAAGTTGAGCCACTTAGCCAATAGATACTATTTGTCTAGAGTTTATACTCTGCTAGAGAATAGAGTGGGTCATCCCCTTGGCGGTGAAATCCAAGTGGGATCTTTTGGTAGGGCAAGGTCATCTAAAGTGTGATGAAATCCCAATGGGACTTGTCTCAAATATGTTTTGATGTGTTTTTTGGTGCAGTGATTTGGTAGTGTAACATATGTGCTCTACAATTTATTCATAATGTATTTAATTAATCTAGGTGAGATAAGCATTAAATAGGAAAATAATGGATGTTTTTAATTTTAACATGAAAGGAAATTTTTAGTTTCTTTGAATGCAAAAAAGGAACAATGAAATAATTTGAGATGACAATACAACCTATCTCTAGAATGAATTTTGCACTTTTTTTTATTCATTTTTTATTTTATAACAAAAAATTAAAAGAAGTTTTGTATTTTTTAGAATTTAAAGAATTGTAGAAATGTAGTAAACATGAGATTCACTAATACAACTATATAAAATAAACAAAATTATGCACCCTTAAATAAGTCCCACTGGGTATGCTAGAATGTTTCACTTGATTTCTTACTCTAATTCTTTTCACTTGAAAGAAGAGGAAAACAACAAGAAAAGAGGTGTGTAGGGGTACCTAGTAGAAAGTGTGCATGTTGATATCCAAATGAAGTGGGAACTCTTCTTGGCAAGGGAAGAATGACTTAAAAATCATATAAACTCATAAAAAATATGTTAATATAAAGGTAAGGGGCTACCTGGTGAGAAACCAGTCCCAAGAAAAGAATGTGCTTCTTTAAATGGATGTCAGCCCTTGTTCAACATTTGAATTTATTGATAAAAGATAAATTACAAATGGTAGATATGGAAATCATAAATATGAATAATATAAAAGATATATAATCTAAAGTAAGATTGATATTATCAAAATAATGATTCTAAAATGTAGCAACTTCATCAATATCTTCTTAGATTACAACTAACTATTCTTCTACGTCCTCTAGGTTGGGTGTGAAAACCATAGTGAAAAGGGATAGCTCAAAGGTAATGTCACTTTGATCATTAAATAGAGGTTTTGGGATAATGGGAAGGTCAAAGATGCTATCTATCTCATGTGTAATTCCTAATAAGGTCATCTACATGCAATAAATAGATTAAGGTTAGGTCCAAAAAAATTAGAAAAGAGTTTAGGTACAGGTCAGAAGGTGGAAAGAAGTCTAGAAAGGTAAAAGGGGGGCTAAAATAACAATATTTAATTTTATGTGACAAAAACTATCAGTGGTTAGTGTGACCAATGGTAGTTGTCCTAACCATCAATGGTTGGGTGATCGGTGGTAGTTGTTATAACCATCGATAGTTAGGGAAACCATTAACGATTACCTATCAAGAACTTTTTGGGGAGTGAAGGTGAGTTACAAATAGGTAGTTGAGGGGTGAGAAGGGTTGTATGGGTACTGTAGGTAGGGGAAAAATGGTAGGGAGGGTGTTTAACAGAGAACACGCTACTAATAATCAAATAATGATTAAAAAAAGTTGAGAAAAAAATTAAAGTACCTTTGATTTGAAGATTTAAATGGTTAGATGCTTGGAAGGATGTGGGAAGTGTAATGGTAATTTAGATTGAGAATCACATAAATAGAGATTTAGGTTATTGAATGCCTATAAAGGAAATGAGAGAGTCTGGATGCATGAATTTTAGTTCCATATCTCCTCCAAGATCATTGTACTTATAGCATAAAACTTCCTAAATGAGGAGATAGAGTTGCCAAATTAAAGGAGGGAAAGTTGCTAAGTTGGTATTGGATAAGTGTAATGGAATGACAGAAAGAATATGATTTTGGCATGGAAAAGTTGCTAATTTGGTTAGAGTAAGCCTAATCATGGCTGGAAGTTTCTAAGTTCTGCGATTGGGTACCTGACCATTGATGGTCAGGCTAACCATCATGGTTAGGCTAGTCATAGATGGTTAGGTTAACCATCAACAGTCGACCCTCTAGGGCAAAAGAGGTGAAATATAAGGTGTTAAGTGATATGTTTAAAAGGATGTCTAAGTTCATTTAGAGGGGTTTTTTTAAGGTTTAAATGGGAGTTAACTAGGTTAATAGTTAAGTCAGGGTCAAGAGCTAGGTCATGGTGATATGACCTTAAAAATGGTTTAAGGGATATTTTTAAGTATCTACAACATGACCATGACCAAGGCTTAGATAGGAAGGACTAGCATGGATATTAGAAATCTATTTTTGTAAGAGTTCCTTTTGGCCAGGCATGTGAAGGACATCCCAAAGGGAAATGGATGCCTTAGCACTCTTTCATGAATCTACTATATTTATGGTAAAAGTGCTTACCTTTTATTGAGTCCTTGGAGGCATAGGAGTTTTTAAAACTTGAGGCATTGAAGTACTTTGAACAGGCCTTCCCCAATTTTGATTTGGATGAGGTTTCATGCTTTGATACCTTGTAAGAGGATTAGATGAACTTGTAGACACATTAGTATCACCTCCTAAAGCCTTTCTCTTAGATCTTGTATTGTCTATAATATAATTTCCTTGGTTAAGCACATAATTATCTTCTAGTAAGAAGTTAGTGAAGCTTTCTCCTTGAGGCTACCAAACTTCACTTGCTTACATTAGGACTTCATCTTTTGTTCATAGTAGAGGGGTGACTCCTCCTTGAGTATCTATATCTTATTTTCCACCCTCATTAGCATCTATGAATTGGCCTTGTTACCAATATTCTCCTTGTATGAGATTACTATGCATTGATACCATCTCTCTTATGTTGGAGGTAGAATTAGGATTGTACACATTGGTAGGCCTATTAAATCTACGTTTCCCTTGACCTCTCCCTCTCCCATATTTCTAACCATATTGATGATGATAGGGATAGGGATTCTGATGAGCATCTTGTTACATATTGAATTTCCTAGTTTGAGCCTCTAAGGCTTGGTATCTTGCCTCAAATAATTTAGACCTTGATTACTAATCAATAGCATCATCTAAATTCTTAGGAGTAGGATTTGACTTAGCATTTGCATTAGGAACTTGGGAAATGTTTAGAGCATCGGTAAGAACATTAGGTAGTAGAGGCATAGACACTTTTAGAGGTAAATTTCTTAGTTGAATGAGGCTATTCTCAACTCTAATGGCAAGGTCATATGCTTCATGAAGAGTGAAAACACCCATGGATTATAGCATGATGGAAATATCAGTACCAATGGGTCTCAAGTATGTAGGGAAGACAAATCTAGCAGGTGATCTCATGGGAGGAGGAAACCTATACCAAGTCTTTTATAACCTCTCACTAAAGTCATGCATTGTTTCCTTGGGGGATTTTTAGATCACAATGATCTGATTTATGAGTGAAGTGTGGTAACTTTCATCCTAAAGTATTGATGTTGACAACACTCCAAAGTCATCCCATGTTGTGATGCAACCACCAATCAAATTCCTATACCAATAAAGTGTTTTCCCTCCAAGGGACATGGCAAGGAGTATATTATAAATATTAATCTCAATGGCATTGTGGAAACTAAAAAATTTGGATATATCCTTAATGTGTTCACTAGGTGTGGCATGGCCTTCACCATTGAATGTAGGAACATTGTTTTTAGCATTAGGGGAATGCCATCATAAGCATCAAGATGGATTATATTTTTAGTGTTAAAGGCTGGGAAGGCATGTTGCCTAGCCATGTTTTATTCAAGATATTCTCACTCTCTTGATCTTATTGGATATAAAATTCATCTTGCTCTTCAAAGGGAAGAATAGGTTGAGGGTGTTGAACTTCAAGGGGAAGTTCAGGTTGAAGAGGCAAATTGATAGGATTGAAAACTCTACTAGAAGATGACCTAGTAAGGACCATGAAGTATGAGGATAAATATATGACAAAAAAATGGTCTATAACCAAATTTTACCTTGAATGGAGTCACCAAATGATGAGTAGTACACTAATATGTAGTTGATGTTGTCAAGACCAACATTCATCTTGACAAGTTGTCTTTAGGACAATGGGTCCCACCATGCATGCTAAAACATTTTTCACCAAATAATGCATCCTAGAGGAGGTTTTTTAGGCCTAATATAATATTTGGGAAAAATTAGAATACTTATAGGCCTGTGGGTTGCCCGTATTATAGGTAGACCTCTATGTTTAAGGGATAGTCCCCTGAATTGACCTTGAAGTACTTATCACCTAAACTAACTAATTGCTTGTGGGAAAAGGGGGAAAAATATGCATGAAATGAAACTACACTAAGTTTTTGGTACACCATAAGTATTTACACAAGATCATCATACTTATTTCACTAAAAAATAAGACTTACAAACTAGCTTCAAAGTTCTAAAATGTTCTAACATTAGTATTTCAATAAAGAGGTGATATGCATGAGATAACTCAAGGTAATTGGACCAAATATCATAATATATATTTTAAGGACATTTTAACACTTTAAAGGATCCAAAAACACTATCTAAAATCTATATGACCTTTTAGAATTATAACTTCTTGCATTAGAGATGAAAAGACAAGGAGAAGTATGCATAGAATCACTAGACCTCACCATTCATCACTTTGCACACTTAGAAAATATTTTTGTGAACTCAAAACTATATTTCTTGTATTATTAAAATGAAAATTACAACATCAATCTAGTAGGGCTTCACCATACATGGTGTGGAATTATTTGATGAGAGCCAAAAAGGCTTATAATTATAGAATGTGAGAGAGAAGAGAGAAGAATGAATCTCAAGAGTCACTCAAACAAGTGTCAAGTTGAGAGGATTTATATTTATATAATAATTAATTATGAAATAGAATATGTAAGGTCTATGTATAAAAATTTCTCTCCAAGCATCAAACTCCTCAAATCTAGTATAGGACTCTTCAATTGCTTATTTGGAACTTACCTTCATCATTTGGCCTTCCTTAAATGATCGATAGTAGACTAGGGATATATGATAAAATTTAAATATGAAGGGGAGGTTATAAATAGGCTCAAACATTAATTATATGTGTCCCTAGTCATCAATATTCTTCTAGATAAGTGTTCTCACTACTTGCAGGCATAATCATTCTTATTTCACTCACCTCTCACACTTAGCATCAAGGTGATATTAAGTTTCTCAAAACAATATCTATAAGGTTTTATGTGACACTTTTCAAGAGTCCTCATGTCCTTATATTCATCAAGTATACCTTAAAAGGCCTCCTACTTAAATTTATCACCTTCTCACTTGATGATCACCCATCATTCACTATGTCATTCTACACTAGCTAAAGTGAAGGTGCTTATAGAGATAATTGTATGATTTTTTGAGTCAATAAATGTATATTAATAATTATATTATGTCTCACTATATCTCCCAAAGTCATCCTCATCTTTTGAAACCCTTTTGCACCTGTAAAACATCAAAAACTATCAATAAAATCCATTTTGTACCTTATCCATACAAATAAGGTAAAAATCAATCTAATGGTAAATAGCCATGGGGAGTTTTCTACAAGTTAAAATTTATTTGCTTTCCAAAATATCTAATTTTGATGCCTTTCTATCAATTTCTTACCCATCGAGTCCTTACCAAGGGTTTTGGAGGGTTTTAAGTAGTTTTGAACTCTAAAGATTGTTCATAAAACTATGGCATTGAACTTGTGAAAAAATTACACTAAATCCTTATTTATGACCATCTCCAGCGTATCATATCTCCTTAGGCTCCCATGCTACACATGCATACCTATGTGATCTTCCAAACTTGCCCTGTACAACTCTTTAAGGCATTCTATGTAGGTTATCATGGTATTAAGCCAAGAAATGGCTTCCTTCTATGCAGACTAAAGGTTCTCACACACATTATAACTCCCCATGAATATTTTCCCATGAATTTAAAATGTTTAATTTATGTTATAAATGATATTAGACCCCCTTTAGGGCTTTAGGCCTAGTAGGATTGGTTGTACTTATGTGGGTTTAGGCTATCATATTTGGCTTCTAGAACATGTGAGTTATTTTCCATGTTGTTCCATATCCAACATATCTCCATATATCCTTATACAAGGTTTACATATCTCTAAAATCATCTTATTACCATTTTATTACTAAACATGTAGGGCATACCTCTCTGAAAGTACCCTCTATTTGAGATAGAACAAAGGGCATCTACCCTATTATATCATGCAAAACAAGTCTATGAGAGGATTGAGAAAGTTATTAGGATGTTTTTTTACCATTTTTCATGAGTATATCACATCAATATCCCCTCTAAATCTTAAAAACCCCTCAAGGTAGACTATGTAGAGCACTAACTATGTACATGGTTTTGTGTACTGACTATAGGTTACATGTTAGGACCCTCCATACTCTATTTCAATGTGATGAGAGTCTCATTAAATGGTCACTACTATTATGTATGCACTTAAAATAATTTTATCATTTCAACCTTTTCCAAAATAGACCCCTCATTTGGACAGGCCTAGTTGACAATCAAATGTGACTATGTTTCCCCTCAAAAAAGGGGATGCCCGTAGGTGTATGTTATATTTTTAGGTCCTTATATTGCATTAAAGCATTTTTAAATTCCTTAAATATAAATTTCAACTCATTTGATCTCACTTTATGCTTAAATACTTGTGACAAGACCAAACTGTCATATGTTAGTACACTATCCCCTTACAACTAACTATAAGTGACTTCTCTAAGAGAAACATAGGTCTTAAAGATGCATTTCAACTCTTGGACCTTGAACTTCACACCCTAGGATAATTTTTTAAGTCCTTTGGGATCACTTCCAACTCATTTTAACTCACTTTGTGCTTAAATACCCGTGACAACACCAAATTGTCATATGTTAGTACAATATCCCCCTACAACTAACTATAGGTGACTTATCTAAGAGAAATAGGGGGTCTTGAATATGCATTTAAAATATTAGACCTTGCACTTGACACCCTAGGATCCTTTTTAAATCTTGTAATCAGCTCTAAATATAAACTATTCATGTTTTCATCCTTCGAGGTTTATGCCATGAGACTGTAGGTACCTACAATCGACTATAAGTGACCTTTTTTGGAAGCAAGGGTACACCTGTAGGTGATGGTATAGATCAAGACCCTATAATTTCACTCCCCTAAATTTTATTTAGACTAATAGTGTCCATGTTACCTTATTAAGTTTATTTATCATGAAAACATGTTCCTATCATTCTACTTTTGACTATGAGGTCACTTGACTTTCAAGATACTACAAAGAACACTGAACACTGACTTTTAACAGTATAAGAATGCTAAAATGGAGGCCTCATTTACATCACTTATGGGACCAAACACCCACTCTTATTTTATAATATATTACCCCTATATAAGGTATACATTATAATATCATTTAGAATCATCTAGACTCCATGTCACATTACTATATGGCACCACCAAAAGTGGATAAGGCTATGTTTCAAAGTTTTTAAGGTAATAGGGCCTTGAAAATCATTCTCCACATATGAACATGACTTCTAAAGTTTTCCTACCACTCAATAGATACAAATTTATTATTATGACACATTCAAATTTGTTAAACTCTATTAATTTCTTCAACAAGATTAAACTTCATGCAATACCTTCAAGCCTCTGTGAGAGCTACAAGTAGGTGCATATGTAGGGTATAGGGCAGTGAATAGAGATATAAAAAATGTGTATGGTGTAATATTATTATACCAATTATAGCCTTTCTAAAATTCTTCAAATGGATCCTCTCCTCCATAAATATATTGAAACCAATCCTAATGTTCTCATTTCAATGTGATTATGTAATATTATTATACCAATTATAGCCTTTCTAAAATTATTCAAATGGATCCTCTCCTCCATAAATATATTCAAACCAATCCTAATGTTCTCATTTCAATGTGATTATCCTTTTATGTGGCACCTATAGGTGTCCATCAATGGTGTAGGATTATGTTAGGATTTTAATTAGTAGAGAATGCATTTAAAAGAGATTGTTTAGATGTTATATAATGTTTATTTCTCTTTTAATGGTTCTAAAAACCTTGTGACTTCTTCCTTACATCACCATGAATGTTCTCAAAACCTTCATACACTACATTCAACTAAATGTAAGTGGATATGTGCAGAGAGTTGACTATGTTATTTGTTTGACTACAACTTCATTTATGTTGGCCTTTGAGACTAAGGTTGGAAATAAGGTGATTTAAATGACATAAAATAAACATGAAACATCAATATACCTTTACTCTAAACTATTATAGGAAATGACTACCTCTGTAGTTGATGATCATGCCTGCAATTCCACTAGTATCCTCAACCTATAACTTGAGAATTTTAAGCACATAAAATCACCTCCAAACATGAAAAAAATAAATATTTGAACCATGAAATAAGTATTTTCACATCATTTGGTATAAATTTCATCCATTGGTTTGTACAAACAAGATCAAACAACAAGAAAACCTAAAGGGTGTGGGGATTAGTATGCATAAAAGAATAGTCAACTTATTAAGAATGGTTCATAAAGCATGGGAAACCAATATTTGAGATCCTAACATGAACTATAAGTTGACTTAGTGTAATCACACCCTAAAATATCATTTTACTTGAAAATTCTCCTTATGTTTGTACCATGAGAAAACTTGTTGACTAGTTTTATATGCCAAGAAGGGTGATGAAGAAGTGAAATGATTTTAAATCCATTTTGAGACTTCCAAATAATATAAAACATAAATATGATTTTATTTAAGCTGAAGTGTCATTCATGAGCTTTCCACATGTGACACACTCTTTTATAGGCTATACAACTGCCCAGTTCCTCCTTTTTCAGCGATTTTCTTGATTTTAGTCAGGAACTTGCAATTTTTTTAGTTAGTACTAACATTAATAATAGTATATGAGATATTAGATGTTAAAAATTTAATTTTTAACACTTTTATTCTATATAAATATGTATAACCTTTAGTAATTACTCTAAAGGTGACCCTAGTGACATTAAATGACTTAGGACTAAATTTTACTATGGCCAAGGTTAATAGATCATTAAATGACATAAAATTGAATATGAAACACCCTATTAAATCCTATAAGACCCCTATATAATTTTTTTAATATAGGGGGTTGACCTATTTTGACTTGTGGTCAAAATAATCAATAGTAAGTGTATATGTCAAGAATGGAGTAAGGAATAGTCATGTTGATGATAGCATTTATTTTGACCAAGTTGAAATCAATGCCTCAAAGAGAAATTATAAACCCTAAAATTTTACCAAATGTGACTCTAAATACACATTTATATGGGATAATTATAACTTTATATTTGATTAATCCATAAAAAATGATAGTTATATTGGTGAGGTGTGTTGTACAACTTTTAAATTTTACAATGAGGTCATAGACATAAGTTTCCACTATATTATGTATAAGATAATGGAAAATGTGGGTTATTTCACATTGATAAGTGGCTCTAGAATTTTTAAGACTAAAAGGCATTTTGAATTAACAATAGGTTCCCCGTTCTATATCAAATTTTATTTTATGTTGGTCTTCAGGAGCTACGTGAATTTGGTTATAGCCTAAGAAATTGTCTATAAGTGACAACATTTCATATCTAGTGGTGGATTATACTATAGCATCTATTGAAGGTAATGTAAGGTTATCTTTTGGAAACACAAGGTTAATATTAAAAAAATTAATGAATATACGAATGATCATGGTGACTTTTTATGAATAGGAATGATGTTTGATACCCATTCAAAATAGTCAATAGGTTTGATAAATTTAACATCCAAAAGTTTAATAATTTCTTTACGACATACAATAGACATTTTAGGAGAAAATTTTCATTATTTTTTCTAATAGTTTTACATCTATGTAAGTGATTATATTATGTACAATAATAATAGGATCAATACCTAACATATATTCATATGACCAAGCAAACATTCTGTGATACTTATCAAAGAATAAGTTAAAGTTTTCATGCTTTGTTGGTGAGTTATTTAAAGAAAGTGATGGGTCTAGGACATGATGGTGTACTATATTCTATTCTTTTGGTTTCTTCAATGATCATTGCATCTACATCTTAGAAATGATATGGAGCATGAGGAAGAGAAGAAATAGGATTTTTTTACAATCCCAACTAGCAATGAAATTATTAAAATAAAGAGATTTTCATGTGAATTTTCCAAGTTTATGATGTTTTTGGGGAAGTTAAGGTTATCTAACATGGATTAGCTCAAGTATAGCTTCATTACTAGGGATTGTGGGTAATGGTCCATAGTATTCGACATCTGCTTTAAGATTGATGATTTTATTACTGTTATAATCATATTCAAAATGTATTTGTCATACATATGTGGTTTTAGCATCTAAGGTAATTTTAGGTGTAGTTTTGATTATAAGTTGAGGTTGAGTAGAGTCAACTATATTAGTAATAAGTGTGTTAGGTGGTGATATAGATGGAGTTTCAGTTAAATTGATGTGGGTATCCTCAGTGGTATCTATAACATTATGAGAAGGTAGATAAGTTGGTAAATTGTTTGGTTGTGTAGAAGGTATAGAAGGGTCATAAGTTTTTGAATTTTATAGAGTTGAGATTTGTTCAAGTAACCATGGGGTATCTAAAAGTGGAGGATTAATGGGAGATACATGACCTTCAGGTTCTAAGTCAATATCAATTGATATGTGAATGGCATGGACATCATGGTTGAAGGCATGTATTTTGTCTAATGTTTGTTAATAGTGTTGTAAATTTAAGCCTCATTATTGAACTTGGGCCATGGTGTATTTATCATCATATGTGTGGTAAATAGTGCATGCATTTGTATATAGGGTAGAATCATAAGTTCATGCACCTAAATCACTAAATTTTTAGGTTACATTACTAAAGGATCTTGAAATAATTTTGCCACTCCATACTCATCACATGTGAAATCATATTTTGTGTATGAAGCTTCATTTACACTACATTGAAGAGGGATTTTAGTGATATCATCAACTAGAGGGATGGTAAAATCATGCAAAAGTAAAGAAGGAGGAATACACTCCAAAATATAAGGAAGTAATTTAGTGTTATTACAAGTATTTTTAAAGTCATTAAGTTCATCATCATCAAAATTAGAAAGAGTGACCTATAAATATGGATTCATGTTAAAAAATTTAGGTAGAGGTACACTATTAATTTTTGGAATGGTTGGAATCTGATATTGAGGTTTGGGGTTGGGTAGTTGGATACTCCATGGATTATTATTAGCCTCTTGTTTGTATCATTTGTCATTATAGATGAATTTAATACATTGACTACCTAAGGAGGAAATATCCCTCATGCGATGTGTCAATGGGCATCCTAGGAGTATGTTGTAAGATAGTGGTAAATCAAGGACCATGAGCTTCATGTGTATAGTCTTGGGTCCAATAGTGAGGGGGAGCCATATACAAACAAGCAGTTTTTGATTTGTCATATCAAAACCTCAACATGTGAGATGAGTTTATTTAAGGTGATCTTTGGTATATATCCAAATTGGTGAATTAACCAAATGGAGGTAAAATTAATTATTGACCCTTCATATACTAATACTTTTTGAATAAGGGTGTTATTAATTACAATTTTAATAAGGAGAGGTGGATCTTCAACTCAAAAAATAATTTCATCATTAATCATGCCTTCTTTAATATCTATCTATAAAAGGTTTAAAAGAGGTACGAATAGTTTCAATAGTATGTAATTCTATCAGTGAAGGGCCTTGACGAGGTTTTTCCACACCAAGGGATGGTGTTTCTTAAATGTATTGTAATTTTTGCATTAAGAATTTGAGGTGATATGGAGAAGTACAAACTATTTCCATGGGTGTTATTTTACAAGGTATTGAATTGAGATCTTCCAATAAATTCCAATGAGACTTAAAAGATTAAGAACTGACATGAGTTTTGGGAGGTCAAATGGTTTTTGTAAGAATAGGATAAGTAGATTGAGGTTTTGGTTGTGGGAGTATTTTCTCATTTGTTTTAGATAATATGGTAGTGGTAGTTTTGGTGTCTTTAGTTATTCTTTGGTTGAAGGTTGTTTAGGCTTAGTGACAAGATATCTATGGGTGGGTTTTCATCTATAATTGGCTTTGGTTGCGCGCGCGTGCGCGTGCACACGCACGCACACACACACACACACACACACACACACACACACACACACACACACACACACACACACACACACACACACACACACACACACACACACACACACACACACACACACACACACACACACACACACACACACACACACACACACACACACACACACACACACACACACACACACACACACACACACACACACACACACACACACACACACACACACACACACACACACACACATGTTGAGAAGTGGTAGTTTTGGTGTCTTTAGTTGTTCTTTGGTTGAAGGTTGTTTAGGCTTAGTGACAAGATCTCTATGGGTGGGTTTGCGTGTGTGTGTGTGTGTGTGTGTGTGTGTGTGTGTGTGTGTGTGTGTGTGTGTGTGCAATTGGTAGAATGTTTTGTCATAATCAGTGTTAATTACACATATATCTTCATTTGAATGTTTTGGGTTGGAAGTAGAGAAATATTTTTGAGGTTTAGGTGTTGAAGGCTTGGTAACTTGTTTCTTTTGAGAGTTTTTAGCATAACCATGATGATGTATTTTGATCATAGAATCATTATTGAATTGATCTCCTCACATAAAATAAACAACAAATTTGAGGATCCCATGATGTGTTTCATGAGAATTACCCACATCAACATGAAACCAACAAAAAAAATTAGGTTCATATCATATAGGTGAATTATTAGTACAGGTGAAAGGTTCAAAAGAAGATAATAATATCTTCATTTTTTGAACAGTTAATGGTGCATGAGAATCTTGGAGGTTATCCATTTTGACTACTATTTTTATTTGAAGAGGATTACTAGTAATTTCATTAGTGGAGTTTTGGAGAGACCCCTTGATGGATTTATGGTTGGGATAAAATTGTTTCATAATAAAGTCTTACCTTTTAGCTTGATCAATTGCATCATTTAGATTTTGGGGAGAAAATTTTTAAACCTTATATTAAATGGAAGGTGTTAAGGAGGTTATAAAGAGTTTAAATAAGTTGTCATCAATTATGTCATGATCAACTTTGTGAGCTAAACATTTATATCATTTAATGAAATCATGGGATGATTTAAAATGGGATTGTTTAGCATTGATAAAATGACTAAGATAATTTTTAGGAAGATCATTGTGTTGAAATTATTTTACTAAAATATTGACTAAATTCTTAAGTTTCCATATGGAGTGTTTTGGGACTCGATTATACCATTATAATACATCTCCTATGAATTTTTTGACTATAAGTTCAGTGGTAACAAAAGTACTTATTTGAATCCAATCTAAGATTACCAATTGCTTTAATTAAGAAAAGATGCAGGGTCTTTAGTCCCATCATATTTGATAGTTGGAGAGATATTTATAATATAAATATAAATAATGAAGGGAGTTAAAGGTCTAAATTGAATATTTTGGAGCATCTTGTTTTGCATAAGGGGTTGGGGAATGATATTTCCCATGGCATTTCTAAGAAGTAGAGGGATAAAATTTTGGTTATTTTGACATAAGAGAATAATAGGTTGATTAGGCATGTTTAAAAAATGATATTGCATTTGCATCATTTGAGAAGTAATATATGTTTGCATTATATTCATTTGTTGAAATATTTGTTCAAGAATTTAAGTGGTGTCAATTGGTAGATTGTTAGGGTTGGTAGGAGGAACATTCCCTATATTGGTATTAGGGGATGGTTGTTGGGTGGAGGAATTCCTATAGGGTTATTGGTTAATCTTATTTCAATTACCCATATAGTTTAATAAGGTAATTTGGAGAGAGAATTGTCTTGATAAGTGTGAAATGTATCTGATCCATCAATATCATTAGTTGGGGTAATTTAATTTGAACCATATTACAGTCCAAAGATGAAGGGTGAGAGAAGGTGCACCAAGAGTGAGTATCCTCTTGGGTAATGAAGGTAGGAAGAAAATAATACCCCATATATCTTCTAAATGGATTAAGGTTCTCTAAAAATATTCTAATAGTGGATTTCATGATGTTTAAAATGAGGATCTAAGACTAAACAAAAAAGGTGAAAAATATAAGCAAAGCTAGTCAAATATATAATTAGATCATTTAAACAAGATTTCAAAATGAATAACTAAATTGACCAAGTGGTACGGAGTCAACCAATTTGACTGAGTCTAGAAGAAAGACCAACATAATATTTAAGAAAGGACACAGTTTAATGGGTCAACTATGTTTTGTGGGGAAGCACTGAAGACCATCCTATGAGATACTAGGTCAGATAAAATGACTTTGTTATATATAAATGAAAACTAATCATCTTGTGAGAGAGACATAGTCAAGTGGGTCAACTATGTTTTGAGGGTAAAGACAAGCTTTGACAGTTATGACTCTAGATTATCTAGTGTTATTTATCAAAAAAATTAAAATAAACACACAAGAAACTATGTCAAACTAGTTGATCTAGTTGTGGTGCATAGTACAAATGTTGTATAATGCTGGCTAATACAATTTTTATAATACAAAATATAATTTACAAAGATAAAGTAAAAAAAATAGAAATGATGATCTATGCAATCTTTCTTCAATGTTTTAAATTATAATTTTAAAAATAAATGTGATAGGATGTTTGGTTTTAAAAAGGAACTAGAAAGGTAAGCTAAAGATGGTTTTAGGTCATTAAGGATGAAAGGGATCTATATTAGTGATGGCACTAGCTTGGTATTAGGGCTTAACACCTCACTTCATAATCTCATAGTGATAAGGGTGTCGAGTGTTTTGTCAATATATACCATTAACCACATATTTATACTTGAATAGAAAACCAAGTTATCTTCCCTCTTGGTGATGAAATCCAAGTAGGTAGACCTTGGGTGGAAATTTTTAATGATTTTTGATATTTTGTGGTTTGTAAGTGTGTGAATAAAAGAAACAATGTGACTAAATCAATAAATTGAATTTTCTTTTTTAATCTATGTGTGCTACTCTAATTAAGCAAGTAACAAAATGAAAGATGAATTAATTACTAGCAATGTGAGTTAATTATTTTTCTTGAAGATTAAAATGTCAACTGGGTTGACTGAGTATGCAAATAGTATAGAACATAATTAATTGGGTTGATTTTATCTATTAAATCAAGGGCCCAAAAAACATAGTCGAACTAGTCAATTGAGTATCCCAGTTAAGAAGTAATTACAAAACAAAATTGATCTAACCAACTTAATTTACTATAGATTTACAGTATTATAGACTAAAAAATATGAAAAATAGGACTGAAATGAAGAAAGAAATGACTAAGTTGGTAAGAATGAACCTAATGATTTTAATGATGTTAAATTTGTTGTTTTTATACGGTGTCATCTAGATGAAGATTTTTAACCTGCTAACACAGTTGAATTGGCTGATTGAGTCTAAAACCATGTATGCAAAGAATTAAATTGAGTTAATCAAATTGATCCAGTTACCTATGGTTGAATGTTATCTACATAATGCCAAAAAGAGTCAATCATATTGACTATGTTAAAACTACACATATAATGTTAGACTAAGTTGATATATTTGATCTAGTGATGTAAAAAATGAAATAAATAATAAATGAAATTGTGAAACAAAACTTGAAAGGGTTAGTTTCATGTTAGTTTCACCAGAATGTATATAAGGGAAAGTGAAACTGATCTATAAATTAATCATATCTCAAAGAAGATAAATCAAACTAGTCCTTCCGCTTGTTGGTACATTTAGAAAATTGGGGCTATGACCAATATGGATCTGTTAGACCTAACAAAGTGGTCTTTTATGACATAATATCACTGGAGAGGGTTCTAAATCTTCTAGTTGAGAAATACAACACAATAACACTAGCTAGGCCCTATGGTTTTTATCAAAGTAGATAACAAAATATAATCCAGTGTTCACCAAAGTTTGTGGCACAAATGGTGGATAATAAACATAAAATTAAACATGTAAAGATAAAATCTAATGAATTGAATGTAGAGTTAATCCAAATCATGGAGAGATAAATACATTCAAAATCCATTACTTATGCACTTCTATCTACTGAAATAGATAAATAAGAGTTAGGAATACTTACCTTGAAGATGAACCTATCAAGGCTGATCCTCTCCCTTAGCCAATAATTCTTTGCAAGAGGTTGTTTTGGTTTATAAGGATCACAAAGATATGTCAACTCTAGGTTATAATACTTATCTTATGCATCTAATACATTTCTAAAATATAATATTCTTTTCTCTAAGTGTAAACCCTAAGTAATGACTCCTTAAGTAGAATGGTGGAAGAGTAGATTGTAAATAAGCACAAATGAATGATTCTAACTATCTCTTTTGAAAATAAGGTAAAAGATGTGTATATATAGCTGGATCTGACCCTAAACCATTTTAAATTTTTATCCAACAAATTCAACCCATTCAACATAATTATTTACGTAATATAATATTTAGGTCCCGAACTAAGCTGGCTAAGCTGACTTAGTCCCGTAATGTTCTCAATTCCAAGAACAGGGTCGACCCATTCAACTACATTTGGAGGATGGAAAAAAAGAGGTTTTGGTTTAGGTAGGGGATATTTAAGGTCATGAATTAATTTTAGGAGCATGTAAGGGAGGTGTCAAATCTGAGGGAAACATACAGGAAAGACTTGTGTTGGTTTTACATAGTATTATAGGAAACAACAAACTTGTGAAGCACCAATGTCTACCCAGCCCTTTCATGGTTCAACCTTTAAGGCATGCACTCAAAGAGATTGATACTTATCAAGTTATTACAAGAGAGAAAGCATTAGTAATTCATAAATTTTAAAAATATTGTGTGTATACACCATATATACTACACTTAAAAATGTCACATTATGGATATTAAAATTGATACATACATGATTATATATTATACACTAGTATCCATGACTTATACTTTTCCAATAAGGGAATTACACTTGTATCTTCCTCATGAGTTAATTCATTCCCATATCCTATTCTAACAAGGATAACCTTGCCATTAATACATTTTTCCATACTATAACTTCAACCTATAGGCTTTAAAGGCATGATACCCACATTTCTTCTCCTACTAGTTTCATTTTATTACATCTATATCTAACTTACCAATGGGTGAAAGATACCTAAAATGTTATCATATAGATTAAATACAACATCCTTCTATTTTGACACATGTATACTATAATTATTTCCTTTTACAAATGGGGGTATGATACTGAATTGTTCCTCATGATCTCATTTTTTATATATTATTCAATCAACAACAATTAATCCATATTACAACTTATAGGTGCATCATACTCACTCATTTTTATGAGTTTCATTGATAATATCTATCTTTATCTTTCCATTTAAGGGCACTAAACATGCATACATCTCCATGAATTACACCAATACATATCCTATGGGGGAATCATAGCCACATATATTTCTCCATGATATTTATTAATACTTATATCCTATACATAAAACTTATGAAGCCCTTGTTTCTATCAATTTAACAATATTTTACATATAAGGATATGACATAATATTGCATACACTAAAAATTAGTTGGTTTTCATAGATGAAACATACATTTATATATCTTGTTAAAATGATACATACTATTTTTCCTCATCTTGATTAACCATTGGGGGTATTTTACCTTTCCATTCATCTTCATTTTTTTTACTATAATATATATCATATGCTTGCAAAGCATTCATTTAGGCATACCATTTACCCTCACACTTCCAAATTTTTATCTTTGAATGATCTTATTTATACTACTTGTTTAATATATAGAAATATTATTTATATATCTCTCTTATAATGGGGAATGTAGTTCCCATTCATCTTATCATCCTCATAGTAGGATTCACACACATATTAGGTTTTTTACATTGTCTTATATAGATAGTTTTGCATGTATGTAATATTTTTCTATCCTTTAACCTAAGAGTGGACATGTTTTATGATCTCATTTTTAAACCTCATACTCTGAAAATTTATATTTTGTCATGGATTTTTAAATAATGTTATCTACTCTATATGGTTACACTTGGACATATTATTTTCTATCTTACTATTGCATCTTGCATGATGATATTTTATGATAGTTATATGCATGTGTTTGTAAAAATTCACAAATATAATCAAGTCTTTAGCTATATATTATTATTGTCTAGTCTAATATCTTTCTCCAAGAAACACCTATGATATTAAGTCTTTAGAGAGTATTTTAGGATAATAAGGGACTTTTGTCCTTCCATTTTATAAAGGATTCTAGAACAACCCCGGCCATGAGCTATAGATGTTGGTTTCTATGATATAGCTTGCATGAAATAGATTTGTAAGAGATACAGTGCTACCATTGGGGATCCAATACTTAGTTTGACAAAGAGGTTTTAATTCACACCTAGTTCAACCGATTTAAATATTAAGAACTAATGGGATTCACTTCACCAACTTATAAGTAAAGGGTAAAAATTGTTTGGTTCTTAAAACAAACATAAAAAGAGGGGGTAAGTTAAGGTAGAAGAGAGATTCATATTTCGTAAAAGATGTTAATGTATCAAGAGTGATTGTGTGCTTAACCATAGTTATACCAATGTGTGACATGTTCCATAAGGAGATTATACTTATCATCACACAAAGAAGGGTTACAAGGATGAAACGAGAATGATAAATGTATGAATTCTCCATTGAATATAGACACATAAGAGGGGCCTATAGTAAACCATACACAAGACCTTCAAAGTTATTCTGAAGCATTAAGCACATAGACTAAAGAGTGCTTCCAAAATGAATAAAGTTCCTACATAATTATAATATCAAGGAATGTTCTAATTAATACATTAATCATATGTAACATATCACATTATCAATTTCTTAACACTAGCATATATTTTAAACATAGAATTAGAGAACATCTACATAGACAGAAATACTATTGAAAAAAGCAAGAAAACTTGTATTAATTTCAAAAGAGTTTTTGATACATGTAAAAAATCCCAACTCTTTCAAAATAAAATAGGGACATTTTTATAGGAGAGATGGGGCTCATCTTCAAGTAGCACAAGTTCCCATTATAGGCCATCATGGCATGAAATTGTTACAAATGAATTTTAATATAAAAGATCTAATATTCTAAAATAGGTAGAATAAAATCCCTAGGGGCCAATAGAAAAGAATCAATAGGAAGTTTGAGGGGGACCACTCCCAAACTACTTGGGACATTCTCTTCATCTACTAACTAAAATTCCACTAAGTCAAATTCTTTGTCCAACTTGGCAAGATTCATGGGAGTCTCTCAAAAGATCACCCTTACTTGGGCCAACAACCATTGATGCACTTGGAGTGGGGCCTCAAGGGAGACCTTTACTTCAAACACCTAGCTGATTCTTGTCATCAACTAGGTTCATATCTCCAAAACCACATTGGCCCTAGTCTTATTGGCCTTCACCACTTTTCTTCTCATAACCTGGTCAAATTAATTCATGTGGAATTCAAACTCCCCTATGTCTAGAAAGGTTCCACCTATATGGAATAGCATATTGATTTTGACCACCCTAAAATATGTCAACATTTTTTCCTTTCCCTTTTCTGATAATTTGATAACCATTTTCACTAAGGTAATCCATTCTTATATCTAGGCTCTTATATTCCTAGAATAAGTTTGATATAGGTTCAAGTATACTAGAGGCATAAGCATAAACTCTAAGAACATGCCCTTGTGACTAACCATAGTGATCCTTTTTAATTTTTTGTCCATATAAGTAACTCTCCCCAAGTACACCTATGCATGATGGAGGGGATAGTTTCTCATGGTTAGTGCTCTGATATATTCTCTAAGAGCTATGAAGATTTGCATAAGGGCTTCCTTAACTCTCTCAACTAGTTATATTAGAAAAGTGTTCCTAAATTTTAATATGAGTACCCATATTTGATCTTACATATCCTCTATTATCTTATATGTGAGATTATTGATATCTTAGAGCACTGACACTAGGTCCTCAACCAATTTCTCTTCTACACTAGGCATCCTAATTTTAGTGAGGGAGAAGAGAAATTATTTGAAGGTCACACATGATTCCCTTCCTAAGTAAAGGTCTACATGAGTAACATATTCATCTCCTATAAGTCTTATCGAATTACCAATGAACATATAAATCTCCATGGTAGACCATTTATAGTCTTTATGTTACTGATAACTCAATGAGTATAACCTAGATTGGTCTCAAAAATATCCTCTTGGTGATGGAAGGTAGAAAAATAGGTGTGGAAGTAATGAAAGTGGAAGGCCAAGATCTAGGAGGAGAGAGAGATGAAGTGAATGTAAGGATAAATGAAAGGAGTGGAAATGGAGGTGGTGTTGGTCCCCCTTTTATACCAACTATGTGGACCACACCAACTAGACCTATCACAGTATGAGGTAATATTTAGAGTGGTTGCTACCTTTTTTAAACTTTTATCACCAGTTGGAGTTTTTGAGGATTCCACAATAGTTATCAAGTAGTAGCATAATATAGACCTTCAATGATATCCCTATAGAAAATTGTATGTGGTGGCTCAAAAAGCACAGATGTCAGAAGAGTGTAGCAGGTGAGATAGCAACCCCATAGTGACATCTCAACATATGACATGTGCTCATTTAACCTAGATTATGTATTGGAGCTAACAAACTCATGCTAGCTCATCACTTGGCATACACCCATCTGACCTGACAAGAAGATGCCTAGTTTCTTATATAAGAAGTCTTATTTTGAATGATGAAAAGAGGTAACTAAGGTAGTGAAGCTCTAGAAAAATAGAGATCCAACATTAGTATTTCATAGTCTACATAATATATATTATGCATTCAAATGTTTATCCCAAGCTCGCTTATGAGCCTCTAGACATGAGTAGCAATAGGGAAAAGCATGTGCTCTATTTTATATCTTGAACTTTATATGCTAAACTATGAGATTAATGAACAATGTCATTGAAACATTAAAGTGTTAATTCCTGTAGTATAGATAGCATAGTATTATATTTATAACTTAGTTTATAATAGTAATGATTTATTTTTTACATAAATGTATGGTAATATGGAGGTTTATCCTTGGTCTCTAATGGTATCTTTGTGCCATATAGTGACTTTAGCCTACTTATAAATAGACTAAGTGTTGGAATCAGAGTGCACCAAGGCTCTAATACATGTGCCTAGAGTGCTACCCTAAGGATGAGAATTTGAACCCAATTCATCCCTATGAATTTTCTAAGTAATCAAATAACCCTATACTAGTTATTCTCCCAAATTGTACCACTAAGAGCCCTACCTAGCTAGTTATGGACTTGTACCTTAGGACTTGTGTCCTTGAAAAATATTACACCTAATGACCTTCCCCTAAATAACCTAGCACTGATAGGTCACCTGGACCTATCTTTCCCATGACTAAGTCCATTTAAATCCCAAGTTGTGCCATGTTGCAACTAGCCAAATGTAAGTATGGTCCCTTCATTGTTATGCTTCAAATGAGCATACAAGGCTTGCACCTTGTGTGAAACTAATGCTAGTGAAATAGTGTGTTAAATGTTGTATTCTAGACCTTACTATACTCACTCATAGCTTCATCAAGTCTAAAACTAACTTGGTTTGAAAACTCAGCACATGACTAAGCATAAAATATAATCTAGTAAACTTTTTTACAACATTTTGGTTATGTTGCTAAGACCCATGTTGAATTTATTATTATAATGGTGTAATAGAGTGATGCTCTAATTATCATTCAAGAACATTGAGCACTGGCTAGAGAAAGTAGAAGATAGTTTTGCATATAAGCATCCCAAATATAAAGGATAAGAGCCAAGAAAATAGGTACAAGCTAACTTATTTGATGTTTTATATGAGGCATTCTTTTGTGAGCTACCTGAGCATGTGTATTAGTGGCTAGTCACCTACACTAATTATAGAAGGTGAAGATATGGCTAGTACATTGATTAGACCACTGAGCAAATATTGTGGAAAAATGGTAGAGTGATATATTAAACAATTATGTGTTGGAGTTCATAGTGTTGACCTTATTGTGATTGAAAGAAGCACAGAACAAGTTTATTCATGAATCAAGGGGCACATTCATAAGAGGGATCAACACCAAACTAAAAAATCTTCTAGTAGATTATGGTATAGAAATCATAATAATATAAGGCTAAAGTCCTTTCACATATGAGAAAGTGTATAAGGAGAGAAGGGGAAGTATAGGTGAGGTGTGATAGTAGAGGACAAGCAACTTGATACCTGAGAGCTTTGGAGGTTGAACTATAATAAGCAATGGCATGGGTTGATGGAGGATCTAAAACATAGAAGTGTTGAGAGGACTCGTAGTGAGTAGGAAGGGCATGGGAAAGGATCCCTTGAATTATAGTAGTGTGAAGAGAGAAAGGAAGAATTAATAAATCAATCTCAGTAGTTGGGTGTAAGATGTAGTGGGTTCCTACAAGATATGGTGATAAAGTACATGCTAGAATCACCTACCCCCTTTAAACCTAAAGTGTAAGATCATACACTACATTCTCCATCATAAGATATAAGAATGGTAATTGAACCTATTATCGATGTTGACTTTGATAAGATTCAACACTTGGATCAAGAGTTTGTTATTGAGGAAGTGATTCCTTATGAGGAATAGAGAGGGGATATGTAAAATTTATCAAGCACCAATCTAAGAATCATGAACACATGCATAAGCATTCTTGTAAAGAGGATATCAACTACATTGATTGGGTAATAGTCCATATGAAGTGGTATGGTGCAATAAGTGAGTGGTAATGTATCAATAAGTTTAATAACATAGTTCATAATGATAAGGTCAACACGCTAACCTATAATTGGTGTTGAAGGGCCACCTCCAACATAAATGCAAGGGGGATAGACACCTCGTAACCTAACACCACCCCCTTAATAGATCTACTATGAGATGGAAATATACTTGCCTAAGTACCATAGCATCAATAATGTCATGAAGTATGTGCTAAAGTTTGAGTTGTAATGGTGAATTTGGGGAATCACTCAACCCAAGTGCAAGGTAACCCAGTTCATGACCAATTTTTTGGATTGCACTCATACTTGGTATCAAAAATTTGATCCAAACCAAGTTATGGTTAACTATAATATGCTAAAAGAAACCTTCTTAAAAGAGTTTGATATCCTTGAATTTGAGCCTCAGATCATTTCAACACTCAAGGAAATCATCCAAGGGTTATTCAAGAATGTGTGCCTATATGATGTATGGTTTAAAATTTCTCTCTCTAAGATTTTGTATGACATTCACCCCTCCTAGAATGCATAATGGTTTGTTAGAAGCCTGTTAGTACCCTTTAAAAGAGCACTATCCATGAAGAGATTCATAGACCCCTATGAAGCACATGAAGCCATGCTTTAGACTGAGGTAGTAGGTAGTGTCAATACTAGGATCATCCCATTCATAAAGGTATAGATCATGTTAATGGCCTCCCAACTATAGAAGTTTATTGTTGGTTCAACACACGACACTCACAATAGGTTATGGTGTATTTATTATGAGATGGAGGGCCATAATAAGAATATTTACCCATGAATAAATGTTCATTACCTATTATTCAACTATGAATTTTGTCATGGGATACATGACTTTCAAAAATTCCCTCTACTATAGCATGATATTTAGGTAAACACTACTATTTATTACAAAATATGTGATGCTTATACACACTAAATAGTAGACTATCGAATCATCGATGAAATGCACTAAAACATATAAAGAATCACAATGCAGGTGACAACATTAGTTAGTGGTCAAGTGGGTCAAGGAAATGAGGGATATGGCTAACATAATATGGGTTATAGGAACTAGTGAGGTGTGTGCAGGTGAGGAGGAAGATGTGGTGGAGGAAGATTCCCACCATGATCTTGTTACAAGTGTGGGTCAATTGAATATTATTAGTGTGATTTCACCATGCACCTGACATGTGGGTATTATTAAGGAACACATTCAGTCAAAGAATGCCTAAACTTATATAAAAAGATAACTCAAGGTCAGCTTGGTGTACATAGTGGTGTAACAATGGTGAGGCATGAGTCTAAAGATGAAAAATAGGCCCCAAGTAATAGTAGACTCGTAAAGATCCCTTTAAGGTATAGTTCATGATTTAAAGTGGTTTTACCACTCAGTCACCCATTGCATTGACCTAAGAACTATGTTTAGAGTATGGTGAGTCAAGCTATATTGAGCACATGTTGTGACCTGAGCTAAAATTTTTGCCCTATCTTGACTTTTTGTAATAGAAGGATGTCTTATAACAAGCCATGAGTGTAATATAGAATTTGTAGGGTAAACTCTAGCTAGATATTTAGAGGCACAGTCCACCACTTCACATAGAAGACAAGATAACTAGGAGGATAAAGTATATGAGTTGACCAAGATCCTATGCCTCATGTAAATTGAAGGGATTCTGCCCCTACTAAAATATTTGTTTTTAAAGCATGTAGGGAAGAAACTAGAAGAATAAGTTATGCCTCAAATGATTGAAGTTATTGTACCACATATAGAGTGGGCATGCAAAGTAAGTAATACTCAGAATGGAGAGTATGACCAAGAATTATTGATCAATACCACCATCAATGGATGGTTAGTGTGTGAATTACTTGTAGACATAGGTTTTGAGGTTAATATTTTGACCAAAACTATCTAGGAAAAGATGGGATGGCCACCCTTAAGACCCTTACCTCACATGTTGTTCATGTCAAACAAAACCTAAAAGAAACATATCAAGATCTTGAAGGGTGCCATTATAAATATCATGGGCATCAATTTCTAAAATAACTTTGAGGTAATTAAGTTGGTAGAGTAGGATAACTATCTAGTGTTCTTGGGTAGGCCACGGTGCTATGTGAATAACATACACATGCACTTTAAGAAGTACTACATGACTTTTGAAAATGATAAAGAGATGGTGGTAATCCCTCTATAAATTTACCAAGGGCCCCCATATGTGGAGAGTTTTGATCTTGAGGATGAGATCAACCACATTTACAACATCATGGTGTAGGTCACCAAAAAATTCAACCCTAGTAAACAAGGTGTGCTTGAATGGGAGGATGGATAATCAACCTATGATACAACTAATGTATCTTATGAATAATGGATATAAGAAGCTTAAAAGGTCACTAATAAAATATTCCACTTAGTTTACATTGCCTAGCTAAGACCAGCTATAATAGGACTGGTAAGGATTGAGCATAGTTAGAAGAGATGGGTTCCCCATGCTAGGAATACCAAAAAAAAGGTGTTCCAACTAACTAAATGGAAGTTTGTATTTCTCTTGAAATATGAATTAATACAACCTATAGAGAGGTATTTCCATGACATTAAAGCTTGCAGCCCCGAGTAAATGGATAGAATGGGTGCACTAGTGCATACCTTAAAGTGCACTATTACTCGCTAGTGGGAAGTGCAAAGACCTAACTTGGAAAGATGTAAAGGTAGAAATATGCACTAGGTTTAGTAATATTAATGAATACTTGGACATATCCACTTACTTAGGTGATTCTGACCCAATCATGCATGTATGGTTGTGTGAAAAAACTTATATTGTCTGCGATGAGAATGTACCAAAATGCCTATGGGTACATGCCTTCTACAAGGCTTTGAAAACATAAGCATGAGCATGGTACATTATAATTGAAATGTGCCACAAGATATGTAACTAATAAATAATCAAGGAGAGGTTTGTGCATACCTTCTCCTTTCTTCACAAAACTTAGAACTATTGGAGTTGTTGTAAGTCATTTATAGGGTAGTGTTTGAAGACACTACCATCTTAGAAGAGTGCCTTAGTGAAATGTTTGGGGAGAAATTACTATCAATCCCAAAATTATTTGAATAATATGTTATCAAAAATGAATCCAATGAGGAAGATGATGATACTTGGAAAGAGTGCAATTAGAAGGCTCTAACAAGAAGATAAAAAATTATGCACCTTGTGGATGACAATGCCCTAGACAAAAATCATTTGATGCATATTTCAATTGAAAAAGCTAAGGGGGCCTGACAAGTTGAATATTCTCATTAAGAGAATAATTAAAACTAATACATGCCACTCAAGACCACTAAATTATACATCAACACAAAATGAAATCCAAAGATTGCCATTATAGGTGTTTACTAGTCTGAGGTAGAGATGGTGTGAATCATAAAACTCCTAAAGGAATTTTAGGACTTATTCCAATGTAGCTACCAAGATATGAAGGGAACTCAACCTTCCCTTGGAAAAATGAGCATCAAGCTTGTGTATGACATAAGGTCAGTCAAGAATCACATGTACTGAATGAATTTCAATCTCCATGTCAAGGTGAAAATGGAGATTGATGGAATGCTTGATGCCAGTGTCATCTACCTTGTATACGAATCTAAATGGGTGAACCCAATGGTCATCAGCATCAATAAGGATGGCCACATTAAAATTTTCATTGAATATGTAATCTTGAACACCACTTACATCAATGACCCATTCCTAATCCCATTTATCGATGAGGTCCTAGATGGAGTCACAAGATATGAAATATATACCTTTGTTAATGGTTTCTCAAGATACCATCAGATGAATATTGAGGAGGATAATAATCCCAAAACAACCTTTTTAATTAAATGGGGTTATTTCACCTATAATTTGATGCCTTCTAGACTCAAGAATGTGTCAGCTATATTCTTCAGGGTAGTGATCACTGCTTTTAATGACTTTATCCATCTCAATGACTGGACTATGTATGGTCTTGTAAAAGACCACTATGACAATTTGTGCCTCATGTTTGAGAGGTTTAGGTAGCTTAAAATATATTTAAATTTAAATAAGTTCATCTTCATAATTCCATTTGGGACATTACTTAGGCACATCATCTACAAGGATGGTTTACTTGTTGATTTGGCAAAGATAGCCATCATAATCTAGCTCTAGACTCCCTCAATGCAAAAAGATGTTCACACCTCTTTAGGCCATTATGGATACTATATGAAGTTGATTTATATCTATTCAAAGATTTTAGCATCTCTAGAGGATATCTTGTTCAAGGATGGCCCATTTTATTGGGGTAAGGCACAAGAAGAGGCTTTTGAAACATTGAAATTGAAGTTGGCTAGCGTACCAATTCTATAATTTATAGACTTGACTACTCCTTTACATTTTCATGTCGATGCTTCAAGATAAAAAAATTAGTGCCATATTGGCACAAACAAGCAAGGGTAAGATGGACCACCCCATCTCCTTCATAAGTAGGAAATTAACATAGGCAGAGTAGAATTACACCACCACCAAGTGTGAAGCACTGTTAATGGTCTATGACTTATAAAAATTTAGGCAATACCTATTAGCAATCCCATTCATCTTTTTCATAGATCATGAGTTACTCAAGTACCTTGTGAACAAGCCTATTTTACATGTGTCCATATGTAGATGGATTGTTCTTATCTAGGAATTCTAGTTCTCTATTATCATTAAGCCTATAAAGCAAAACTTGGGGCTAGACCATTTATCTCACATCAATTCTGGTGATGTGATAGTGTTAATTTAGGATGACATACTATACATACAACTATATATAATCTAACATGTCCTTGAATATCTAGTGGAGATTTTGTTTTCTAAACATATGGGTTTTCACCCCAAACCTTTTCAACTATGGAGAAGAAACAACTTGTGGTTCACGTCACCCCCTTCCAGCTCATTAAGGGGGAGATGTAAAAACTTAATACAGATGAAGTTCTATGCCATTATGTTTTGGAACATGAATGGGAATCCATCCTATAAGAATCATATGAAGGGATCATAGGAAGCCATTATGTTGGAGATGTAATGACATGCAAGGTATTATAGTCAGGCTTATGGTGGCCAAGCTTGTTTCAAGATGTAAAAGACTACACTAAGGTATGTGACATGTGTCAGTGTACCAAAAATCCCAACCACTAAGATGAGATGCCTCTTATTCCCATTCTTTCCCAAGCAAAATTCAAAAAGTGGGCCAATCACTCCCACATCATGGCACATAGGTGCAAGATATATTTTAGTAATCACTGACTATTTCATCAAGTCATATGAAGCTATGTCGACTAAAGATTGCATAACCAAAATAGTTGTGCACTTTATATAGAATAACAGCATAAGCCAATATGGTTACCCATTGAGTTTAAATAGAGACTAGGGCACTCATTGGTCAAAGAGATGGTGTGCATCCTTTTGACTAAATACATAGTGACACACGACAAAACTACCCCTTATCATCCCTAGGCCAATGGCACAACTGAAGCATTTAACAAGATCTTGAGAATGTACCTGATAAAAATATGTGAAATTGCTCATAAGGACTAGGATGATCATGTATCAATGATATTATGGGTATACTACATGACTTACAAGCACTTGAATAAGGCTGCACCATTTCAACTGGTGTTTGGACCTGAAGTAGTTCTGCATATGGAATTCATGGTGCCCTCCTTATGCATTACACAAATTTGTTTTTTAGATGACCAAAAATATTTAAGCACAAGGTTGGTAGACTTAGATCACTTGGATGAGAAGCATGCCCAAGCCAAGTGGAGTCAATATATCGATAAGGCACACTAGAAGTACTAGAATGACAAGCATATCAAGCATAATATGCTAACCAAAGGAGCATTGGTGTTGCTCTATGGTTCTAAGTACTTTAATCACCCAGGGAAGTTACAAATGTGGTGGATGGGCCCCTACATCATCCACCACATATTGGAGATACACACATGAAAGTTGTGTACATTAATCACCAAAATTCTCCCTAGGCATTTCAATGGCAATCAATTGGAGCATATAGGTAGTAGGATGGTGCTTGTGCCATGAAAACATATAATTCTTGGTCATAAGTCAATTAGGAGTAAGCTAACTAGGATATCATTTGGCACAAGCTAAACTATTCTTTTAATTGATTTATTTTTCCTATGTATAGTATACAAAGGTAGTGAGTGGTATGCAATGGCCAAAATAGCTTATTTATTAGTACTTCATGTATAATTCTAATTGGGTAAGTCAAGCACTTTCACCCTCTCAGTGTATGAGGCTAGACATCTAAGTGGTGGGTGTGTGAAGATTACCAAGCATAACAAAAAGGGTGTAGGAAGATTACCAAGCATAAGAAAAAAGATACATGTGTACAAGATGAATAGTGTAATACACCTGGAGGCCCAATAATGGACCACTCTGATGCTACCTTTGTGACAAAGTTGAAAGAGGGTGTATCCATTGATCTGGTGCTAGATACTTAAGAGGCAAGTAAATACATTCAACATGGTTCAGTGTAAGGTAGATAATAAATATGCACACTCTAAAATTATGTAAGAGAATTAGAAGAGAAATAATGCACTAGAGGGCCAGTAAAAGGGATTTGTATGGGGTAAGATAGGCCAAGACAAGATAACACATAAGAAATCAACCAAGGTAGAGAAGTGCACTTGAAATAAGAGTGTAGCTAGAAGACCAAGTGAAATTGAGGATGTTGAATTATGCACATGTGATTTTTTGTGCCTAGGTTACTGTAAAGGTGAATTTTATGCCAAAGTATAAAAGCACAAAAGGAGAATGTCTAAGACAGCTGGCATCCACCAAAAAATGAGTAGGAAGTGACCATTTAGACCACACGTCACTTTATTAAAAATGTTTTTAGAGATAATTCAATGAGGTAGTGGTGATAACACAAAGATATATATTTAATTCATATAAGATGAGATTTTTAGGGATCTCATAGATTTTTGTGTTTTTTAAGAAATCGAGGTGTCTATTCCATTAAGCCATGTATTAATGATGGTAGTTGAAAAGAGAAGGGTATTAAAGATGGTGACCTATTGAATGGGATTGATGTTCATGTGATTTGAATCATATTTTTCATTTTTTGTATATCTTCCATCTATGTGGGGAAAATTGTGCCTCAACCTTCACCTTTCTGCATCTATTTCCATAACTAAAATTTTGATATCCCAACACTTGAACCTTAAACCTTGAAGTTATGGCTCCCAAAAGTTCTATCATCAATTGGGGTGGACCCATCACCCGAATTGTCATCTAAATTGTTGCCCATAAACTATTGGAGTGCACATCCTTTCAGTGCCCCAACACCCTTCAAGGTTTAGGTGAATTTTGATATCCTAATTCAAGGTTTAAGGTTCAGGTGTTGGGATATCAAAATTCTAGTTGTGGAAATAGATGTAGAAAGGTGAAGTTTAAGGCACAAGTTTCCCCACATAGATGGAAGAGATACAAAATATGAAAAATATGCTTCAAATCACATGAACATCGATCCCATTCAATAGGTCACCATCCTTGGATTAATCCATAGACTCTACTATGATATGAAACCATGAAATATGGATTCTAGTGTTGGGTCTATCACTGAGACCCCCTAGTCTAGATCAGGGATGAAGGAACCCTAGTGCCCATAAAAAATAAAAAGTCTCCAAAGAGGAATAAAGGGGAGACTTTGGAGGAAATTTAAGAGAGGCTAAGGCTAAAGATAACTTTAAAAGGAGAAGCGTCTCATTTGACCTCTGCACCAAAACATATGTGCTTTATGTTGAAGACTTCCCTTAGCATAGGCAAAAAGAAGAAGAAGAAGAAGAAGAAGGATCCTTATGTGGCATAAAGGAAAATCATGTATGGGTAAGAGGATTTGGAGGAAGATGAGAGTGGGATGGGCAATTATATTATACTTGAAGATGAATAGTCCTCATCAAATGAATGGACCCCCTCCCTGTCACCTCAGATTGAGCAAGAGAAGTGAAGGTAGAGATTAAATAAACTCAGCTTTAGTGAAGTTGAAATACAAAGGGCATACGAGTTACGAGAATAAAAGGAAAAAATGGAAAAGGTGAGAGTGTCAAAAGAGGTCATTGAGATAGTAGAGGTAGAAGAACAAAGAAAAGAGGAGGAACACAAGGCATATATAGAAGAAATATGTAAATAAGGAGAAATAGGAAAATATCCCAAGGAGACAACCCATTTAGGCATGTCGATAGAAGACGAATTGCAGCACTAGTGGAAGGACATGGTCTTAGAGTAAGGGTATATTGATGCAGTGCTAAGGTTGAATTGTAATCATAATAAAATGAAATCCAAGGGCATGTCCCAAGCTGATATCAATTGGTTAGAGGCTAAGGAAATAAGAGTAAGTGAGAGGAAGTATGAAGCCTAAACTACACAAAGGAAGACAAAAAATGAAAAGGTCAAGAAAGAGGAGGCAAAAAGAAAGTCTAAAGAAGAAAAGGCCAAGAAAAAAGAAAGAGAGGAAGAGGTAGCCCAAGTAGAAATGGCCAAGATGTTAAAATATTAATAAGATAAAATTATTGCCATGATCATGGAACTAAGAAAGGAAAGAATGCCAGATAAGGTGTTGAGTACCCCCACTATAATAATAGAAGAAGCTACATAGCAAGTGCATCCTAGCTCCAAAGGGGTACTTACAAATAAAGAAGGTGATATCAATGCCTTGGAGAAGAAAATAAAGGAGGCAAATGACTCATTATGGAAAGAAGAGTAGAAGTATAGCATAATAGAAGCTCATGTCAAAGAGCCACTATAAGAAGAAATGGACTAGGGGAAACTTCCATTAAATAACCCATACAAGAATAAGAACACAAGTTGAGCATCAAAGAAAGAGGAGAAGTGGATATAGGGGAGAAGTTTGATGAAGAACCCCAAGAATAAGAGGGAGAATAAGAAGAAAGAGAAGAAGAAGAAGAAGACACTGGCATAAGCACCAGAGCCAATGAGGAAGAAGAGTTGGGCAAGGACAAAGAATATGATCTAAGAAATAGGGAAAGGGCATAATAAGAGTTTAAGGAAGATGAGGACTTATACATGATAGAGTGCATGCCACAAAAAACTACCATGACCCTAATGCACCACTAGGGTTATTAGGTGATATATTACTACCTGGATGAGTCTGAGTTTGAGGTTTTGATAAAAGCAATTCAAAACAACAAGAAGCTAGAGGAAGGGCATGACTACCAACTCCTCAATCCTCACAACATGAACCCTGTGTGCTAAGTCAATACCCTAATCAAGATGGCCTATGTAGTAGCATGCAAGAACATCATCAATGATGTTCACATATTTAGCTAGAATAAGATAGCAAAAAAGGCTGAGAAAGAGCTTAAGACAACAAATCTCAAACTTTAATAGCTAGCTAGGTGCATAGAAGAGGTGGAGCCATCCCTCTTAGATGGTGTGGATACCTTGAGGATGAAGGAAGTCAACCAAGTATATGTGCTCATAGAGTAGATGCTACCAAGGATGAGGTTGATGCTCAAGGAGAAAGAAGACCCTTGTGAGGACCTATAGAAAGAGTTGAATAAAAAGTTGGACATAGTCAAATACCTCTTTACCAATCTAAAAAAAGACATCAAGGAAGTACATGCTATATTTTGTAACTTCACCACATAGGTAGTAGTCATTAACAGGCACCTCAAAAAGGCAAAGGAGGAAAAATATGCTTTATTCCAACACTCCTCAGTAAGCAAAACCTAGCACATTCAAGTAATGGCAAAGGTCAATACTCTTAACACCTAGTTAAAGACCTAAGAGCAAAATCTAGAGGCACTCATTCACAAATTCCAAATCAATGCCAATGATTAGGGAGAGATCCTAGATAGTGGGGTAAGAAGATGAAAATAAAATCTTGAGGCCTTTAAAAAGGAACTACAAAGCACAAACATGCTTGCTCTTGAGGCTGCATCCACTAAATTAGATGGCACTATAGAAGAAATAAAGGGTTCTATTCAGGGTTTTGAGAAATTTAAGGTAGAATTAGATTAGCGTGCACCTATGTTTTAAACATCAAAGGCACTAAAAGACTAATGCAAGGTAGACTAATAATTTTGTATGGGATAATGTTTGGCCCCCTTTTAAACCAACTATGTGGACCATGCCAACTAGACCTATCTCATTATGAGGTAATATTTGGAGTGGTTACTCCCTTTTTATACCTTTTAGTGGTAGCTAGAGGAGTCCTCAAGGATCCCATGATAGTTGGTAGGTAGTAGCATGGTGCTAACCTTCAAAGACATCCCTATAGAAATGTTTACATGGTGACTTGAGAAGCATAGATGTCAGAAGAGTATATCAGGTGAGATAGAGACCCCCTAGCAATATCTCAACATACAGTGTGTGTTCATCTAATTTGGATAGTGTAGTGGAGCCAATAGACTCACAATAGCTCATAACATGGCATGCACACATCTGACCTAAAAAGGAGATGCCTAGTTGCCTATATAAGAAGTCTTATTTTGAAGAACAAAAAAAGGAAACTAAGGTAGCAAAGCTCTAGAAAAATAGAGATCCAACATTAGTATTTTGCAGTCTACATAAGATAGATTATGCATTTGAATGTATACCCTAAAATTTCCTGTGAGCCTCTGCGCATGAGTAGATATAGGTAAGAGCATATGTTCTATTTTACATATTTAACTTTATATGTTGAAGTGTGAGATTAATGAATAATATCATTGAAACATTAAAGTGTTGATTCTTGTAGTATATATAGTGCAATATTATATTTATAACTTAGTTTATAATAGCAATGATTTAGTTCTTTACTTGAATGTATTTTAATATGGAGGTTTATCCCTAGTTGTTAATGGCATCCTTATGTCATATAGCAACTTTAGCCTACATATAAATAGACTAAGTGTTGTAACTGGAATGCACCAAGGCTTTAAGACCCTTGCCTAGAGCACTACCCTAAGGATGAGAATTCAAACCCAAGTCATCCCTATGACTAGTTTAAGTAACCAAATGACCCTATAGTAGTTATTCTCCTAGTTTGCACCAATAAGAGCCCTACCTAGCTAGTTATAGACTTACACCTTAAAACTTGTATCCTTGAGAAGGCTTATGCCTAAAAACCTTCCCCTGAATAGCCTAGCACTGGTAGGTCACCTAGACCCATCTAAACCATGACCAAGTCCTTTTAAACCCCAAGTTGTGCCATGTTGAAACTAGCTTAATGTGGGCCCAGTCCCTTCATTTTTGTGCTTTGGGTGAGCGCACAAGGATTACACCTTGTGTAAAACTTATGCTAGTGTAATAGTGTGTTAAATATTGTGCTCTAGACCTTATTATGCTTTTGCCTAGCTCCATCAAGTCCAAAACTAACTTGGTTTGATATCTAAGTAAATAACTAAGCATAAAAGCTAATCTCTTAAACTTTTCTATAGTAGGTGGTAAGGGAGAAAAAGGAGAGAGCACAAATGAGGAATCCCAAGGGAATAATTGGGCTTGTCATTGGTCATGTTTCATGTGGATGTGGGAATTAATAGCACCTGAGAAAAGTGTATTCAATAAAAATGATGAAATCAGTTGATTGAATCTAAATCCTTTAGTCCCTAGGGTAATGGAAAAGGAGGATGGGGAACCACATGAGGGGTAAGTTAAATAAAGGGATAAGAGGGAGAAATTAGAAAATAAACATGGGATTATAATGGAATCACCTTTGGCGTAATCTCAGGCCTCTTACCTAAATCAGTTGGAGTTGAGACTATAGTGGGATCAGCCACCAAATCAATTAGAGCCTCTTTGGTGGGTGCCATATAAATTTCTCTTTTCAAACCTTTGTGCATTGTCTTTGGGCCAACCTAAACTACAATGGTAAAAGGGATTGAAGTGGTGATTATTGTTAGATAATATTGAGGAACCAAAGGAGTGGTTGTAGGGGCATAAATTTTAGGGATCACTTGAATTATGCACATAGGTACACTTACCACTGAGGTGTCAATCTAAAATGTCATGGTGGGTACACTAGGAGGCATCCATAATAAAGGGGTGACTGATGGGGGTACTAACTAGGTAGACATGACATATGTTGGTACTATAAAAATAGGGGCCTTTAGGGTTTAAATAATTATTAAAACTATAAAAGAAATATGAAATAAGCTTGATGTCGAATTGGATGGGGGTTATGCAATTTAGGCACATGGAGATCAAAGAGGGGATATGGGGACTCTTGTGGGATGAATGGGTTGAGAATGGGGTTGGGAAGTGAGAATTTTAAACATGTATGAATCCTAAGGAACATGATTAAACTAGGGAGTGGGTGAGATAGGAACTAGGGGAGTCCCCATTGGGACAATCCTAGTGGGAATAGAGAAAGTTAGGGGTACCCCCATGGGTTGTTAATGGATGGTACCAATAAGGGAAGGGATCTTAAGTGGTGCCTACTATTGCACATAAATTTTTCTTTATTTCTTTAGAAAAAAGTTGTAAAACTTGAAAGAAGGGTGAGGTTAGTAAAACCTAGATTTGGTTTACACTCTATGATCTAGATGGTTGTAGATACTCCTCTTTGGCTTGGGAAGAATGACCTATAGATAAGAAATCACTAAAGAGATGGTTAATTAGTTAGATAGTAGGGTGGAATACCTAGTAAGCTAGATCTAAGAAGCATAAGCTTCCTTAGAGGCTATCAATCTACACTTTTAAACAATCAAGTTCTAAAAATGAAAGATAAATTACTTGCATGAATAATAGAAGGTACTAAAATCAAATACAATAAGTGCTTGAAAGAGATGAATTTGACTAATTATAGCAATAAATAAATTAATACTAATGCTAAAAGAATCAGGTATGGTTTAGAAAATAAGGTGATGTTATGTGATCAAGTAGATAGGAAAAATTTGGTTTTTGGTTAGGGTTAAATAGGTGAAAATATCTTGTTATTATAATTATCACATAGTGACCATCGATGGTTAGGGTGACCATTGGCCATTGAACACTATCAACAATTATGGACAAACCATTGGCAATCAGGGTGACCATCGATAGATATTGTGGATTCTAGGTTTATTCAAGAAATTGGGTTAATAAAGATGCAAAATGAATTTTGGAAGGTGGTTCTAGGTCAAAGATTGGTTATGAGAGGAACAAAAAGAACTAATTACTTAAAAAATATATGTATATTTTTTGTTTATTGTTGAGGTGAGTGGCTAAGAAATATTTTGGTGGAGATTGAAGCAATTCTACTAGAGTAATAGTACTTGGTTATTGACTGATGATCCAGAGTTTAGTTTTTAAAAGTTTCCAAGTCATGATGAAACTAATTGCACAGCATAGAGCTCATCGAGAGCTTTTTGGCACTTTTTTTGGTTTACAAAATAGACACCGTATGCAAACATTATAGGCCGTTAAAGTTTTGATTTGACAGCAAAAAATGTGGTGTCGCAAGATGATGACATCTAAAAATTTGGGTGATTCTTGTTTTTGACAACGTCCACATGGAGAACACACACATGCCATGCATTGGAAACCATGAGAAAGGTCGAGTTATACCAGTTCATGATTATCTTCTAATGTCTCATGTTGAGTCAATCCTTCCACATGTCTCAAGAATTGAAGATAGCTGAGATAAGCTCAAAGATCAAGCCATATGCATGTCTAAATTGGTGGATATGTTCAAAGATAGCATAGAGGCTAAGTTGGTACTTGAACCAATGCTAAATGTGGAACTTTAACCAATGAACATGTGTTATGTTAAGTGCCTCAAGCCCACCAAAAGGGGCATCGACATTATGCAAGGTGGCCGCTTACCTTTTTAAAGCATGAAAGCCATTTTGATTTGGCTAATGTGGGATAATAGATAAGTAAAGTGCCTAAATAGAAGGCTAGACACTTGAACTCTTGACCCATCATGTAAAAATGATAAGCCTTGACTGCTTATGCCACAGGTTTACAAGTGATATATGAGCCGTGAACTTTTATTTGATTGGAACCATTCAACCGACTATGTAAGGGAGAATATAGACCAATTTGTTATATTTTGACATTTTGGAGCCCTTAGAGGCCGAACCAGAGCTCAGAGTAAACTAAAAAGTTGTTTATAATTATGATATGCTCTATGTAGTATATTCATTTTCCCATTTTAGAGAACTGGTGATGTCATTTTGAGCTATGGAAGTTGCCAATTTTGATTTGGAGAAGCCCCTGCGTGTGATTTAGGAAGGTGAAGGACGTGTTGAGTTAGCCAAGGTATTTCAAAGATCTAGAACACTATTTTTTTAGAGAGAGGATCTATTTTTTTGATTGTAAGTATTATTTTGGCTTGCAAATTTAGAAACATTAATGGATTAGTTTGATAAGAACTCAGGGACGTAGGAATTCTGAACCCCATAAACAATTTATGTGTTTTGATCTTTGAATTCATTTTTGCATTTGAGTTTTAGTGAATTTGTAGATTATAATTTAGATATTAATTAGAATCTAAAAATTAATCATTTGATCATTTATGACAAATTGGATAAAATCAAGAATTTGAAAAATTTGACGGTTTCAATGGAAAACTGATGTGATTTATCAATTCACCTTTATTTCAGTATTAAAACTTGATTTGGATCAGATTTTCATCAATTTTTAATCATTCCAACATCTTAAAAGTTGAGAAATTCCACTTCCAATTCGGTTTAAATTATGGAATTGAGAACTTAAGAGATCTTGGTAAACATTTTTAAAAAAGCAGTGAAGTTCTTACTGGTGTTTACAGATCAAATTTTGGTATCATAGTAGTTAAAAAGCTGGGATAGCTTTTGATTGTGATTTGACAGTTGCTTTTAGTTTATTGGTTTTCAATATCACCTTATTAGATTGTAGTGTGCAGTTGTGGAATCAGTGTGTTTGAAGGAAACCATGGGCAAGTTGTAGCATGAAGCCAAGATGGAAGAGCTTGAAAGCATCAATACCCAGATTTAGGATGAGAAACTTTCTTGAGAGCTTGCTTATACTCCTTGGATGAGGAGATTGATAGTTTGAAATCAGAGCTTGAATCAAAGGATGAGCTTTTGATCCAATTACAGTGTGGTGAACTAAAGAAGGCAATACCTTTTACTTCAGATGCAGAGACTATGATTGAGTGCACTATAAGTTATTCACCAAGTAATTCATCTTCTTCTTTCCATTCAGATTTGTATTCAAGTAATGATGTTTTTGGTAGTTTTGAATAACACACTAAAGGTATAAGATCTAAATTATTGATGAAAATGGGCTTTAATGGAAGAAGTCTTGGTCGAGATGGCCAAGGAATTACTAACCCAATACAAGTAGAGCATAGATCTCTTCATGCAGGTTTGGGTTACATGAGTGAGCAGGTGGATATTGGAGAAAATTCTTCCATGGCTAAAATAAGACAAGCTTCTAATAGCAAAGGACTGAAGCCACTAGTAGAGCATGTACGGTGTAAGAAGGAACATACACGAGGTATTGAGATTCCACCTCTTAGTTCCTACACTAGAGTTAACACTAAATCTTTTGATCCACTTTTTATGTTTAAGAAATTTGAATTTAACATTCAGAAGATGATGCAATCCTTCCCTTGCACTTTTTATGGGATTCATAACCACAATGTTGCATTTTTTTGGAAGAGGCATGTTATGATTAAGCAGATTGCAGGTGTTAAGAACCATTCTCATCATGGCAAAGTGAGAAGAGGTAAAAGGGAGACCTCACCTAAGAAGGTTTTATGCACTCATTGACATATGAGTGGGCATCAGATTGATCATTGTTTTAAACTTCAATCATCTTCTCATTCTAAACATGGTAAAACTAAGATGATTTATCAACTTATTAATAAGGTCAATGGAGTTAAATAAATCCATAATGATGTTAAGGAATCCACTAAGGAAATCAAGTTATCTAGGTAGAAAATTTAATTAAGTGGATGAATAATGCACTTATTTGTCAAAGCATTGGTAAGAATTCTTTTAAGGGAAAGAACAAGCTTTGAAGATGCATTATTAGAGTTTGTGAGAAAACTTTGAGATAGGTTCATCATTTGAAGTATTTCAATTCTCATGTTGAATAGCTCTATGTTTTGAAATCTCCTATTTATGTTATGTGAGTTGTCTAGAAGACTTGAACTCAATTGATCAATTGGAGATAATAGCAGAATGCATGTTGTAGGTTGAGTTAATTCCTTACAACACTTGTCTCAAATTTGACTACTATTTTAAGAATGTATCTATCTTGGCACATGGATGTATAGATGCATTGTAAGACCCTATGGGCATGTTTGGATGTTAGGCAATATACACTTTGTGTTGTTTACATTTACTTTGCATATAAGTCCCATACCAGGGCATTGTATTGCAACATGTCCACAACATTTATTGTATGTTATCAACATTAACAAACTTGTTTTGTAGTTAAATTGAGAATTGTTTTAGTTTATTGATAGTTCACCACTTTACAGGATGTGACATGGACAAAGAATTTTTGGTATGTTGTGATTAGTTTATTTCCAGTTGTAGATTCCTTTACTCATGCCATGTGTAGGCATTTTTAGTTGAGTTATGAATCACTTATTTTTCTAATGTTTATCCCTTGCTATGATTGGGTTCTATTTGATGTGATGCAGTAGACCAATTATAAAATTTTAGGTGATAGTAGACTTTTGGAGACCAAAAGCCCCTTTTATAGGGAGGTGTGATCTAGAGTTTAGTTTAGAAAAAAATTCCAAGTCGTGATGAAACCAATCTCACAGTGTAGATCTCGTTGAGAGCTTTTCAATGATTTTCATGGTTTGCAAAATGGACATTGTATGCAAACGTTATAGGCCATTAAAGTTCTAGTTTGACAGCAAAAAATGTGGTGTCGCAAGATGGCATGGCACAATGTGGACACACCAAGTGGTCCAATCAGATGGTGACATGTGGCAATCAATAGATGTCCAAAAATTTAGGTGATTTTTGTCTTTGACAGTGTCCACATGGAGAACACACACATGCCATGCATTGGAAATCATGAGAAAGGTTGAGTTATCCCAGCTCATGATTATCTTCCAATGTCTCATGCCGAGTCAATCCTTCCACATGTCTCAAGAATTGAAGACAAATGAGATAAGCTTGAAGATCAAGCCATATGCATGTCTAAGTTGATAGATATGTTCAAAGATAGCGTAGAGGCTAAGTTGTTACTTGAACCAATAAACTAATGTTAAATGTGGAACTTGAACCAATGAACCTATGTTATGTTAAGCACCTCAAGCCCACCAAAAGGGGCATTGGCATTATGCAAGGAGGCCATTTACCTTTTTAAATCATGAAAGTCATTTTGATTTGGCTAATGTGGGATAATAGATAAGCAAAGTGCCTAAATAAAAGGCTGAAGAAGTGAACTCTTTACCCATCGTGTAAAAATGATAAGCCTTAACTACTTATGCCATCAATTTACAAGTGATATATAAGCCATGAACTTTTTTTTTATTAGAACCATTCAGCCGACTATGTAAGGGAAAATATAATCTAGTTTGTTGTATTTGGACATTTTGGAGCCTTTAGAGGCTGAACCAGAGATTGGAATAAACTATAAAGTTGTTTAGAATTATGATCTGCTCTATGAAGTATATTCATTTTCCCATTTTAGAGAATTAGTGATGTCATTTTGAGCTATGGAAGTTGCCAAATTTGATTTGGAGAAGCCTCTATGTGTGATTTAGGAAGGTGAAGGACATGCTGAGTCAGCCAAGGTCTTTCAAAGGTCTAGAACACTATTTTTGTAGAGAGTAGATCTATTTTGTTTATTTTATGTATTATTTTGGCTTGCAAATTTAGCAACATTAATGGATCAATTTGATAATAACCCAAGGACGTAGGAATTCTAAACCCTATAAATATTTTTTGTGTCTTGATATTTGAAAAAAAAATTGCATTTTAGTTTCAATGAATTTGCATATTATAATTTAGATATTAATCAGAATGCAAAAATTAATCATTTACGATAAATTGGATAAAATCAAAATTTTGAAAAATTTGATGGTTTCAATGGAAAACTGATGTGATTTATGAATTAACCTTTATTTCAATTTTGAAACTTGATTTGGATCAGATTTTCATCAATTTTTAATCATTCCAACATCTTAAAAGTCAAGAAATTTCCACTTCCAATTCAATTTAAATTATGGAATTGAGAACTTAAGAGATCTTGGTAAACATTTTTTAAAAAGTAGTGAAGTTCTTACTAGTGTTTATGGATCAACCAATGAGTAGTGATAATTTAGATCTTTGTCATACTCATCGATGGTCACTAGAAGAAGACCTATAAAAAATGTTTTGATAAAACAAACTCTGATTATTTTTTATGGTCTCTCTGATGATTTGATGCTTTGATTATATATTTGAATCCCTTTCACCTCCTCCTTTTCTCTTTTTCTAGAAGGAAAGGAGAGGTGAAATAATAAGTTCAACAAGGTGTCAATGGGTCATCTAATTTTATTCTTAACATGCATTAATTTGCACATGGATTAGATAAGCTAAATATCAAAAAACAAGTCATTGTTAGCTGGAGTTAATCCTTTAAGGTAGTTAAAGTTTTACCATCAGTGGCTAGGCCTAATCATCAATAGTTAGAGTGACCATCAGCAGTTGATAGGTCAAAGGTCAAGGTGGGAAAATTTAGTCAAGTTTGGCTTAGGTTTGTGGTTGAAATGTTTTGGGATAGTCCCTAAGGGGTCCTAAGGTGGTTTAGTGGTTAGTTCAACATTTAGAACCAATGTGTGTGATTTTATAGTGTCTACATTTTGACCCTTTTTGTTATGCAATTTTTATCATTAAGCTAAAAAAAAAAAAAAAATGGAGGTCGAAGGTTAAGTTACCTTGAGCATGGGAAGAGATGTTTCCCCCCAAACTTAGATTTGATAAGGTGAGATAGAATTGGGTGCAGATTTGATGAGTGGGTAATTTAGTGATGAAGTGGGTGATATGTTGGGCATCAAATTGCAAACATACACACAAAGTATGACTAATTGTGATAGTCAAGATTGTGTATTGACTAGGTTACCATGGTTAGTAAAAATAAGGTTAGTATTAGAAGGATAAATGATAAGTGTACCATATGACCACATTTAGGCATGGAAATTAGGCTACACTTATAAATTCAAGTCTTCTATACAAGGTCATTTTAGTTATGGGTTTCCAAGGTAGATAGTGATTTTGAGAAGACACAATTGGTCAGTTTCACATGAGGTAGCACAAGTTCAAAATGTTCAACTTGGCAATTCAGTCAATGTGATCAAAATGACCAAAATAAGGTCATCATAAAATATGTGATAGTTAGGCCAAAATGACCATAGGCAAGGTAATATGGTTGGTTATGGTTGGTGGAGAATGGGTACTTTGAAGGTAAGTACTTAGATTAGGTTTGTGCTAAAAACTTATTTGAAAATTTAGGGGTGGAAGGGAAAAACCCTAAATTATTTGACCATCAATGGTCACCTTGACTACCAGTGGTCATATGTCAACCCTAAATAGGAGATGAAAAAAGATTCTCCAAGGGTTGTATTACCTCACTTATATTTTGATAACCTATGGTACTTAGTTATTGACGAGTGCATGAAAATCTAGTGATAGTGAGGTAGTTGAGTGATCTAGTGAGTGAGAGTGTTGAGTTGACCAAATTTATTAGATGTTTGACCTGATGACAATGTAGAAGGGATGAGGGATATCATGGGGTAAGGTGTTACTTCCCAAGGTTCCTCTTTGATGATGGTTAAGGAATGAGGTAGGTAGCGTTTGTAATTTTGATAGTTTTTAGTTGATTTGTTTTTTAATGTTTATTTGAATCATTTTGGTGTTGAGTTGTTTGTGGGTTTGTTTAACCTAAGGCTAGGGTTTTGGAAGTTGTTTTTATTTTAGAGTTGAAATGGGTAGTGTGGAGGGAAAATTTATGTTGGTAGGGTAGATAGGGGAGGGTATGCTCTAGATTAGGGGAGGATAGGCTCTAGGTTAGTGATTATTTTATTAGTTTGAGGGGGTAGGGTTTGTGTTGATCATCAATGATCACTACATAGTGATCATCAAAGATTGAAATCCACCATCATCAATCATTATTTACCATCTATGATTGATAAGTGACCATCGATAGGTCATATTGTGGTGAACATCAGTGGTTGGTCTCCTAACCATCGATGGTCAACTATAAAAATAGTTGACCATAGATAGTCAATGAAAAAAGAGTTATTTTTAAATTTATTTGAATGGTTAGGTAATAGTTAAGGTTTTTGGTGAAGGTTATGTTTTGATAGGTAATAGTTAAGGGTTGATAGGTTAAGGGATTAGGTTTATTATTAATATTTATGATAAAGGGTAGAGGCCAATAAGTTTGTATGATAGGGTAGAGTAATAGTAAGAGGGTTTAATGATGATTTTGGTAGGTGTGATTAAGTAAGGAATAGGTGAATCAAGTGAATAGGTATAGGTTAGATTAGGTTTAAAGGTGAAGGGTATAGTTTTGTATATAAGTCATAGGTATAGATCATATTAAGCAAATATTATAAGTTGAATAGATTAGAATAGGAGGTAAGTGTGATAAATAGAGTTTGTTAGGAAAATTATGTTAGTGAATTAAGGTTTTTAATATTAAACCATGTAGGTGTGGGATCAGATATAGATGAGGGATCGAGTGCCTTGAATATTTGATGAGATTTAGCAAAGTATGACCGACATCGATTGGGAGCACATAAAAGATGTGGGTCTTAGTGGGATGAGGTATTACCATCATGTACCTTAGAATGTGGTAATGTTAGTGGTATTCATCAAGAGATTGGATCCTACCACTAATACCTTCTTTCTTCTTACAAGTGAGCTAATTTTTTTGCCTAAGGATAACCATAAGATAGTGCAACTACCCATATAGGGTGAGTTGATCTACCACATTGAGAGGGATGAGTGGGATGAGTAGATGGAGATCTTGTATCGATAGGAATATGAGTACATATATTTCCACTTAGGAGACTTACACTATACACCATTGTATCAAATGGATAGGGATACAAGGTGACTTTTGACTATGATGATGATAGCAGTCACCTTTTATGCTTTACTAGATTTGAGCAACATGAGGTTTTAATACTTGTTACTAGGGGTACTCATTAAGATGTGGTTGGTTCACATAGTATTTACATGGGATCTTATGTTGCTAGTCCATATTTACCAAGAGATATGGGGAATCCATGCCCATGAGAGATATAAGATCAATGTCAGGTTTGTTTCCCATTGTTGGGCTTACTAACACATCTAGGTTCTGAGACTTATGGGGTTGCCATGGGAGGGTTTTATGCAAATAGATTTCAGGGTTGGATATATGAAGTGGAGAGGTGATTATGCCCTCTCAAGACTAAGAAGAGGGGCACATGATATATATTAGTATAGGGATTGAATGGATGCTTTAGTCATGGGATACATGATTTGGAGACCATATGTCAGGTTTTTAGGATGGGCATACTATAAGAGACATACCCTATCACTTCAAAGCTATAGATGGATTTATGGTAGGTAAGATCATGAGATAGAGCTTAGTCCACTTAATATGGTATGGACATAATTTGGCCTCATGCAGGGTATACCTAGGGTGTTCTTAAGGTATAGGAGGGAGGATGCAAAAATTCCACTTCTTGCTCCACAACCAATGCATGAGTTCATTGATCATGAGGATTTACCTAAAAGGATAGATATGGATGATGTAGGTGTTATAAATAGCTATATTTTATGGTACCAAGCACACTATGCTATGGTTAACTTTAGAGGTGATGATGGTGGTCACTAAGACATGAATGTTGATGTAGGGGAGATGGTCAGCAAGCTTAAATATAGGGGGTTACTCAATATGTATAGGTAGTGATTGCTAAGAGGGACCAGGCATGAGGGGCTTTAGTTTTAGCTCAAGCATCTTTATCAGCAACACAAGCATCCTTGGTAGCAAAATTGGGATAGGTGTTCGCTCTTACAAGAGAGAGAGATCAAACTAAATCCTAGATAACCATGGTGATGTAGGAAAGAGATTCTCTTTGATAGGTAAGAGGAGTACCAGTAGTTGTGGGACCATAAGGGACTATCTCAATGTAGAGATATGTAATGATAGTGTAGGATATATGGTATTATGAGGCCTTAGTCTTTAGGCATTGTCTACATGAGCCTCAATGGGGTAAGTATAGAATTGGGATTGTAGGAGGTGCTAGTATGGCAACACCAGGTTAGTGGGTTGCATCTATGGGAGGATAAGCTAGTGTAGGAGGATAGCATCTAGGAGGTAGTGGTGCCCCAAGATCATAGATTTATTATTATACATGATATTTTCCATGTTCTATATGATTTTGATACTGGCACATGAGCTGATGTAGTGAGATGTATACATATTTTGAGAGATATGCACATTATTGTATGTATCATTATTTTTATGTATATAAATATGATCATTTTTCATGGTTTATGGTTCATGGTTATGATGTTCATGTTGCCTATTATGATTTGATATAATTATGTTCATGATGGTTTATGCGAACTCACCTAACTAGGCATGTAATGGTATGGTTCTTTAATTTATGTTCATGATGATTATGGATTGATCTTTATGTTATGGTTATGTGATGATGATGTTTGTTAATGATGATGATCATTTAATTTATGTTTAATATGATCATGTTTATGATATTGATATGTTTATGGTTAATAGTTATGTGTGGGTGGACATAGTTATGATGTGATTATTGTTATGGTTTATAGATGACTATGATGATAGTGATGATTATGTTTATGATTAATTTTGATGAGGATAGGCTTCCTCATTTACATTTAAACATGTGATGGATAATATGTGTGAATGACTTACTTATTTTTAATGTATGATTGGATTATGGTAGATGTGATATATGAATTAGTTGATGCGATTGACCATTATATGATGTTTGATTTAGGAGATGTTTAATTGATTAAAATGTTTTAATAGTTAAAAACATTTAAACCAATAAGGTAAAAACACATGGTCAAATTCATTTATTTTGATGAAGTTATTGAAACACACAAAGTAGGTTAGATAATGAAGTTAAATATGAGAAAATAAAGATAATATAAACAAAAAGACAAATGTCTTAATGATAATATCAACCAATATAAGAGAATAAGAAAAAGGTGTGATGCTTCTTCTTTGGCAAGGATTAAAACAAGATGAAGTTGGATCAGCTTATGAATGTAAGCCCCTTTGAATGATTTGCATTAGCATTCGTTAGTTGGTTAAGAAAGGTGTCTTGATCACATAATATCAAGTAAAATCAAAGTCCCTTGTATATAGAGTGTATAAAGGGTAAATGGATGATGGTGGAACCTTCTTGTGAGACTAGCATGCCTCTTTTATAGGTTACCAAAGAGCTAGTATAAACAAATCCATGTCATATAATGTGTAGACTAATTGATTTGGGAAGTCTACTTAAGAAATATATTCATGGATTCCATATTCTACTTGTATTTTCAAATTTTGATAATGGGTCTTTTGATATTTTGTTATTGTTTTAAGAGGTTAAGGAAACTGATCAATTCAAGAAGCTTCCAAGAAATTGTTATGCTTTTTAAAAATGATTTACTCAACCATCCTTCAATTGAGTGGTCTATTTTTTTATGATTTGTTTAAGGCTATTGATAGCTTTCCTTCAAGGGAGAATTCTACCTTATATTGATAAATTTTGCTATGTTTTTGGTAGATATCCTTTGAGGGAGTAGTATGTTAATGTTATAGCATGACCCATATGAGTTCTTTTCATGTTTGATTTTGATGTCATGGCCTTGCTTATATAGGCTTAAAGGTTCACCTTTTATGAAGGAAAAACTAAAGCATAAGAAGTTTGATGAGGTGTAAAAGAGGTTTAAGTGATAATGACCATGGGAATCTATCTATGAAATGGGTAGAAAGTACCATGAGAATCAGTCCATGGGTAGAGCCATGGTACCCATTGTTCAAGATTAGGTGTAGACTGTAACAGATAATCAAATGATTTAATATTGATCAATTTTCCTTAAAAGAAGGAGATGAATGTGGGTGAAAACAAGGGATGAGCTTAAGTTAGACAAAAAGGTGAGTTTGATCTCATTTAATAAAAGAAAAGATGTAGATGTGAAGCATTAAGGGGCTCAGGTTCTAGTTTTCCTTCAAGGGAAGATAACTAGTAAGCGCCCAATCCAAAATTGTACATTATGATATAAGGTTTTAGCCAATTAAAAGCAAACTTACCTCACTTTATTTTTTCCATATTGGTGACATGTTTATTTTCATTTAGGATGAGGTTTTTGATATTGAATTCTCACAATTTAAGGTATTTTTTATAAGCATGCTTGAATCATTCTTGATAGAAACGAAGGTGGGTAAGCATGGATAAATTATGTTCATCAAGTATCTCAAGTGGGGCTAAACACTCTTGATGATAATCACTCTCAAAAATGATATCTTGTAGGGATATGCAAAGAGAGGGAATTTAGACTTCAAGAGGCAATATAGCCTCTGATCCAAACAAGAGGGAGAAAGGGGTAGCACCCATAGGGGTTCGAATGTTAGTACAATATGCCCATAGGGTGAAGGGGATGTGTAAATGCCAATCTTGACTAGATGCATTAACCATTTTAGTTAGCATGTTATTGAGAGTTTTGTTAAAAGCTTCCACTATCTATTATCTTATGGATGATATGGTGATGAGAAACTTAACTTGATACCAAATGTGTCACAAAGACCTTGGACTTGTTTGTTTTTTAAATATTTTCCATTATTGGTGATAATTTTATGAGGGACACTAAAATGATAGATGATGTGATGGTTGATAAAGTCACCAATCTTTTTGGATTTTTTTGAGACAAGAGTAATAGCCTCTACCTATTTGGTAAAATATTCTATCATAGTGATGATAGAATGATGTCTCTATGAAGAATGAGGGTTAATTTCACTAATAATATCCATACCCCATTGTGAGAAGGGATAAAAATCTTTGGATACTTAAAGACTATGGCTAGGTGCATGATGTAAATTAGCATGTTGTTAACATTTGACACACTTTTTCACATAATCACAATAATAGTAGTTAAGGGTGGGCTAGTAATAGCCAACTCAAAGGATGCATTTAGTAATAGCTAGGCCATTAAAGTGTCCCTCATAGATCCCATCATGTGATTATTTGATAGTATGAGAGGCTTCATGACTACGTAGGAAACAAAAGAAGAGACCATCAAAGCTGCATTTATAAAAAATTCCCCCAATATGGTATAACATGAGGTGCTCTTGATAAATGATCTTTAAGTGTTTTATAAATACTAGAAGGAATGATGGCAAGGTTGTGATAGTTGAAGGTATGTTGATACCAAAGGTCGAGTTGGGTATCCTCCATATTGAAGATGCTGAGAGAGTCTAATTTGACATAATATGGCTAGGTAAGTTAATGGATAATGATAGATAGCTTAGAATTAGAGGGTGAAAATGGGATCTGAGAAGTGAGGGAAGCCATGGTATCGACAAACTTGTTTATAGATCACAAAGTGGTTTAGATACAGTAGTATTAAAATTATGTTAAGAGTACATAAGACAGTTGTTTGTATTATTACAAAACATCATTCTTATATTGATAAGAGACATTTATTTGATTGACCATGAGTTGAGAGTCAACAAAAATGTTGATCATTTTGACTCCCAAGGCCAATGCATTTTGGAGGCCTATCACTAGGGCTTCATATTTATCCATATTATTGGTACATTCAAAATCTAGCTTGAAGGATAAAGGAAGAGGATCATCATAAAGGGGGATAAGGATGATGCTAAATCCCCCACCATGTTGACACTTTGATCCATCAAATAACATGGTCACTTTATAGGTGAAGTCTACCTAAGAGAGGGTTATGATGGACTCATCTAAAAACTCAAGAGGAGGAGGTCAGGGGTCTGCTAATGGTGCTTTGGCAAATTGGTCAATAATTACTTTCCATTTAATTGAATTTTTCTAAAGAAAATCAAGGTCAAACTCAACCAAAAGCATGAGCCACTTAGCTATACACTAGTTTTGGTATGGCTTGGAGTGCATATAATTGAGTGGGACGGTATTGGTTATGACATAGGTCTCGTGGTTAAGAACGTAGTTGAAAAGTTTGGTGGCTACAAAGACCAAGGTGGGGAAAATTTTATCAGTATGGGCATACCAATTCTCATACTCTATAATCATATGACTAATGTAGTAGATGACTTACTCTTTATGTTTTTCATCTCAATGATCTAGCATTGCCCCTAAGGAGTGGTCAGTGGTGGAGATATAAAGTTAAAAAGGTTTATCTTCCTTGAGAGGAATGAGGATGGGTGGGGACATAAGGTACTCTTTAAGTCAATCAAAGGATTTCTGACAGTCGTTGCTCCATTTACAAGATACATCCTTATTCAAAATGTGGTGGAAAGGTTGGCATTGATTTGAGAGCTGAGAGATAAAGCAACAAATGGATTGGAGCTTCCCCTGCAAGATACAGAGTTGCTTGAGGTGGGCAGGAGGAGGCATGTTGAGTATTGCTTTGGTTTTGGTAGGAATGACTTTAATTCCCCAAAGGGAGATGATAAATCTAAGGATTTTTCCTGATAGGACCTCGAAGATACACTTTTTAGGTTTAAGGCAGACATAGTAATGGATGAGTCACTCAAATATAATATTAATAATAGATCAATGATCTTTATGACATTTGAATTTCCTCATAAGGTCATCCACATAATATTCAATGATTTTGGGAATAAGGTCATGGAAAATGTAGGTCATGGCACGTTAATAAGTTGCCCCAGTGTTATTTAGTATAAAAGGCATGAACCTATAGCATAAATTTCCCCATTGGGTGATAAAGGTGGTTTTGTGTTGATCTTCAAGGGAAATTAGGATATTATTGCAACTTGAGAATCCATCCATAAGAGATAACATCTCATGGTTGACTGTAAGATCAAAAATCTAGTCAATGCTTGGCAAAGGAAATTCATTCTTTGGGAAAGCAAAGTTAAAGTCATAAATTTCCACATAAATGTGTAGTCTTCCTATGGCTTTGGTGATAGGTAAGACATTCAAGACCCATTGGGGATAGTCAATGGGTTGAATGAAATTGATGGATAGGAGACATTAAAGTTTTTTTTTGATAAAAAGGGCTATGTGAAGGTATATTCATAGAAGTTTTTGCTTAACTAGCTTGGCATCATGGTTGGTGACTATATTGTGGGTAAAAATGAAGGGGTCAATTTTTGGCATGTCACTATAAGACCAAGCAAATGTTATGTTACAGTCTTAACAGGAGGGGAAGTCCTAAAGCTCCTTGGGATTTAGTGATTAGCTAATTTTGACAATGTACAAGTTATCCAAAGTGCCTACATTGATATCCATGGTGGATTCATTCAATATGGTTCAAGCCTTAGAAGGTATATATTTGTGGATACATGAATATTCTACACTAAGATAAGTGAGAATCGAATCGTCATCTTGACACTGAATGGTATTAATAGTAGGAGAGTCATCTCCTACCATCTCAAGATGGGTGAGAGGAATGATTATACTTTGCCCATCCTTTTGATAATTCATAAGTCTAAGGTTGATCATGTTGATGAAAAAAATTTATGGGAATGATGTTAGAATCCTTATTTGTCGATGGTGGAGTGGATGGTGAGGATGGGATTTCCTCATCAATGATGGTAATGGGAGGTGGGTTGGTTTACTATTTAGGTGGAATGAAAATGAGACCATGATTTTCATGATGTTTTTGGATCCTAATTGGAAGTAATGTGTGAAACCCATGTTCATACCAACCTAGACCAAATCCCTTCCAAGTACACCTATAAATAGATGTCTTTGAAAACTCTAGTTTATCTAGATAAGAAAAACTAGAGATGAATAGTTGAGGTAAAAAAGAGGTGGTTCAAGTGTCAAGGGTTTATCAATTCCCCCATAGATGAAATTAGTTTGACAAGTTGAGGGCCTAAAAGGAATAAAGATTCTAATATTGGAGTCATAAACATGTTTTTGGTCAAGATTCCCATACTCTTTAAGAGTAGGAAAAGTGTCTAGTGTCAAAAGGTGGTACTCCCCCACCAAAAGATACTAGAAGGTTGATTCCAAAGGGTCCATTATGGGGATTTAGGTAGAAGGGATAGATGAATTTGTGTATGCTTTAATGGTAGAAGAATATGGAGCTTCATATTTTATCGATGAAGGTTTGTTGGATGGGGGAAAGAGAACATCGTTGGGTCAGTATGTCATGTTACATGATGTAAAAGTACTCAAGTCAGCTTGTATGGTAATAACTTAACCTTCATGTTCAAATTTGATGCCTCAATGCAGGGTGGATTTCACACATCTCATGGAATGGATCTAGGCATCTCAATAAAATGTTGTTTTAGAACTCACCTTCTACTACATCGAATATCTCAAGAAGCATGTGGGGTCTTAGATGAATATGAAGGACAATAGTTCCTAGATTCATGGCCATGGTATCATTGAATGATCTGAGTACCATTGAGGTTTTTTACATAATGTTCTTAGGTAATTTTAGTTGGTTTAATGTATGGGAGGATATAATTTTGATGTTATCTCCACCATCAATTATAACCCTCTTGATGTGGGTTTGGTTGATGTATGCAGTAATGAAGAGGGGAGGATATAGGTCACCTGGATGGATGGAGGGTATTTTTGAATCCTTAAATGTAACAAGGTTGTAAATTTGAAGAGATTTGACAAAGGTTTCTAGAGGTTGTGGGTCTTTTAGTTAGACCTCTATGGATTTCAAAGCATTTATCATTTCTTGGTAGTGATGGGGTGAGGTATTGATCAGTTCATACAAACTCATCTTCACCTGTGTTTGGTGTAACTATTTTAAAACAACTCATTGGATTGATTTAGATAGATTAGATTGAGAGGATCCCAATATGGACACTTTGGGTTTTGTTTAAGGTAAAGGTACTTAGTGTTAGATGGGTGGTTGGGTGGTGAAAGAGGGATATGTCTATAGAATGGATAGATTTAATTTTCCCTTATCTTCTAGTTGATCATGTGACCACATGGTTGGTATAGATTTTGGAAAGAGTTGGGCTATAAGATTATTTGCGTTCCACTTCACTCTGAGATGAGAGTAGAGGAGTAGTTGAGTTTTGGTTGATGGTTCTTGGTTTGGTGGTGGGATCATAGGAGGGTCATCTAATAATAAGTCATCTCATGATATAATTGATGGGCTAATAATTGGAGAGATTTTAAGTTATCAGTATCATGCCCAGGTGTTCTATGATATTAGAAAACTAATTTTTCATTATACCAAGATGGTTTAAGACTGTGTGGGTAAAATGATCTAATAGGTATTAAGGTTAAGCAAGATGCTTGTAATAACCTCTATAGGATGGTTGAGTAAGACTCAAGAAATGGTGGAAAATGTGTGGAGGTCTTAGGTTTGGTAGTTAAGGTGGAACCCCTTTTAGGAGTGGGTTTGATGGTTAAAGACTTGGGTGAAGGAGCATTCTTGGTGGATGGTTTAGGTATGGATTGCTTGGAGGCAAAAGGTGTTGGGTGAATGCCTGATAACTAGGTGGGTTGGTTATATAAGGTTGGGTAAAAATAGGTGAGGATGAAAGTAGGAGTTATGGCATAAACAAAAGTGATGGTTAGATTTGGGACTTGTCTAGGATGGTTTATTTCCTTACCAAGGTAGAAAAGTGAGGTCCTAAAATAGAAGGCAAAGTAAAAGGGGGAGCAGATTTTTAGTTTGTGAAATCTTGGGTGTCTCCCCCTTCTTTGTTGGCTTGGTTTGGGGTTTCTTTGATAGGTTTGATGAGGTTGATTCCAATTTCAATGAAGAATAATTAAGGTCTTGAATAGGGAATATTTCAAGGTTTTTAGTAGGCTTGGTTGGAATAGAAGAAGGTGACTTGGTTATTTTAGGTGGAGTTGGTTTGGATAGTTAAGGTATGGTTTGGTCGATGGAGGTTTTCAATGGATTAGTTGTGGTGAAATTTGGTTTGATAGTGGGAATGGAAGTTTGGGATAATACTGGTGTAGTTGAAGGTTCTTTTTTGGTTTGGTAAGGAAGCTTGAGATGGTGCCAAAATGTGTCATGATCTGCATTGGGTTGAGATAAGTACTCCAAATTTTGAACAAGTCTAAAGAAGGGATTATAGATGGGTTTGATCCCTTTGATACTGAGCTCAAATGTCAAACCCATGGGTGGAGAGAGAGAAGTGGTTACCTTATCCTTTTCCTTAATCAAAGGCTCTAATGTTTGGGAAGATGAGCCTCCTATAGAAGAGATAGGTAAAGTGATCACTTCCTTAGGGATGATTTTCAAAGGAAGAGTGGATTGTTGTATGATAGAGGAGAAGGAGATGGTGGTAATGGCTTCCTCTTTTGGTATGTCTTCCAAAGGAAAGGCTGGTAGCTCAAATGTCTCAATGAGCAGAGAAAGTGGAGGGGTTGTTTCTTTAGTCTCATTTTACGTAGGAATGGAGGGTGACTCCACTACCTCAATAAGTGGAAGGGTAGGAAAGGTGGTTTTGTCAATGGTTTCCTCAATAATGAGTTGACTAAGGACCACATTAATGGTAGTGGTTATGAGAGGATTTTTCTCTATTATTTTCATTATTTGTGAAAGGGGCATGTTTGGAAAATGGTTGTATAAATATGTCAAGTGCTTGATTTGGGGGTGCCATGGGGTTATACAACACAAGTTCCCCCTTATTAATGAGGTTTTGGATGATGTTCTTAAAGTTATTACACCTACTAATGTCATTTCCAATGACATGATGAAAGGTGCATAATTTATTCTCTTTATACCAACTAGGTATAGGATGAGAGGAATCAAATTGTTGTAGAGGTTTGATCAGTGGTAGTTGTATGATATTTGCTTTCAATAACTTATCTAAGACTGAACCATATGTATCCCCTAATAGAGTAAATTGTTTTTTATTATTGTGGTTTGGTTTTCTAGTGTTCTAATTGGAAGAATTGGAGGAGTTGGGTTGGTTAGTAATGGGTAGAGTAGGAGTCTTAAGGATAAATACATTTTTGATTCCATTGTTTTTGGAGTTAGTGTTGGTTTGATTTTTAGGTTTGGAAGAGGTAGTCTCATTCAATTTAAAGGTTGAATTCTTGTTTCTTAGTTTTATCTTCCCCTCATCAATGGTTTGGTTCTCTAATTTCCATGCCATGGTGAAAGCTTCATTAAAGTTCCTAAAGCTTTGAACTCCTAATGTAGAGGAGATGTGTTTGGCACAAGCTCAAGCAAAGATTGCAATTAGTTCAGGCTAGGGTAAAGAGAAAGAGAGTTGATTTATCAAGCTTATCTAATGGGCTATAATGTTGGTTATAGACTCATCGTCAAATTATTGAATGGAGTAGAGATCGGTGATGGAAACTTTCTTAGAGATGTTTATGAAAAAGTGATCTAAAAAACTCTAAGTTAGCTGGATAAAATATAAGAGGGTGTACTTTGTAATAGCACTATACCAATCTAGTGTCAAACCTGATAGAGACATGGAAAAGGTATAGAGAAGGAGAGCATCATCATAGGTGATCAAACAACAAGAATGCCTAAATGCTCTTAGATGTTTTTGAGGGTCTTCCTTGCTCTGAAACTTTGAAATTTTCAAAAGTTCTCATTGAGGATGATAAGGGTGAATGGGCATAGATGGGTGAATTAGTTCATTGTAGATTTAACCATAAGATAATAGGTTATAGGCAATTGAGATATATGAATCCATAGTAGTAATTTTATCCATTGGCATTTTGTTGAGGTTAGTTTGTGGTTGTGCACCCCCATAGTTGTAAGGTAGATTATGTTGGGTTTGGGTAGGTGCAACATACGTATAGTTGGTTGGGGGTTGAAAGGCTACCATATATTGGTATGTAGATATGGGTGATTAAAATGATGCCACATACGAATATGTGGAGATAGTAGTTGATGGAAGGTAGAGGTACATACCCATATGGGTTAGGGATGTTACTCAGGTTTTGTACAATGGGCACCTGCTGAGAGATTAACATAGGTTGGGTAGGAAGTATGGTTGGGTTAGTAGATAGAGGGTAGGTGGTAGCTTTGGTTTTGATGGGTGGAAGGGTAGAAGTTATGGGAACCAAAAAACTCTAGAATGGATTGGAGGTAGGTGGATTGGGAATAAGAGGAATGGTGGTGACACTAGTAGAGGGTAATTTTATGGTAATGGAAGTACCAGTGCCCAAGGGTTTGGTTACTCCTATAGTAAGAGGGTTATTAGTTGCAAAAGAAGGTACTTAGGTGTTGCTTGGTTAATTGGGTTAGTTTTATATTGTGGTATCAGTGGGGTTATTGGTAGAGGAGGATGCCTAGGTGACTAAAGGTTGGGTGGAGATGGTGGCAATAGAATTGTCTTCCATAAGGTGGGATGGAATGCCATAGGGCAATTTAATAGGCAGAACTAAAGTAGGGGTAAGGTGAGATATCATGTTAAGGTAATGTTGGAGAGCTATGGGGTTATTATCTAGAAGGGTGGTAAAATCCATATCACCTTGGGAAACTATCTGAGGGATGGTAGGACTTCTAGAAGGATGAGGAGAACTTTCTACATCTGAGTTGTACTCTATGGATGAGGGAGAAGAGGAAGATGGATGATTAGGAGGTGGATCTTGATTCACTTGGTTTCTTAGATGTTGTCTAGTTAAAACCATATAGATAATGAAAAAAGGAAGATACAAGCAATCTCACAACTCAAATAAAGATAAGATAAGAAAAAGTCAAGGAAATAAAACACACACTAATGCACGTTAAATTCTATGGTTATTTTTAGTCTCTCTTGTGCCTTATGCTTTAAGTTTTAAGAATTGTGTGACTCAACTTGGCTTGTAGAGTGGGTACTAGAAAATAATTCTATGGTTGGTTCTAAGTTGTGTTTAGGATCTCAAAGGGATCTATATTGGAAATCATTATGTGGCTTGATATTGGGGCTTACCCCCTCACTTCACACACTACAATGGTAAGGGTGTCAAGTGCTTAGCCAAGATATACTGATTGTTAGAGATTATACTTAGCTAATGAATTGAGTTGGTTCTCCCATTGGTGATTAAATCTAAGTAGGATAGCCAAGAAAGGTGACTATTAGGTGATGAAATCCTAGTCGAGCCTTATATCAATGTTTTTATGCTTGATTAGGTGCAAGTGGTTTGGTTTTGTGTGTGTGATAAGAGTGAAGCTATGGTTAATTGACTTGATTAATTAAGCTGTGTGAGCTAACATAAAAAAGAAAATAATGGATGTGGTCAATTTTAATCCCAAGATGAAATTTTAATTTCATTATATGAGTAAAAAGACAAGAAGAAGAAGAAGAAGTAGCTAGATGCAACTATGAACCCAATAAAAAACTAAAGGGTCCCACCAGGCATGCCAGAATGTTTCACATAAATTTTTATTTATTTCTTTAGAAGAAAGTTGTAAAATTTGAAATAAGGGTGAGTTTAGTAAAACCTAGATTTGGTTTGTGCTCCATGATCCAGATGGTTGTAGATACTCTTCTTTGTCTTGGGAGGAATGACTTACAAAAAAAAATCACTAAAGAGACAGTTTATTAGTTAGATAGTAAGGTGGATTGCCTAGCAAGATAGATCCAATTATCACAAGCTTCTTTGGAGGCTATCAATCCACACTTTTAAATAATCAAGTTCTAAAAATGAAAGATAAATTACTTGCATAAATAATAGAAGGTACTAAAATCAAATACAAGAAGTGATGAAAGAGGCAAATTTGACTAATTATAGAAATAAATAGATTGATACTAATGCTAAATGAATTACGTTGGGTTTTAAAAATAAGGTGATGTTTTATGATCAAGAAGAGAGGCATAAATTAGGATTTGGTTAGGGTTAAATAGGTGAAAGTATCTTGATGTTATAATTGTCACACAATGAGCATCAGTGGTTATAGATAGATCCTTAGTGGTCGAGGTGACCATCGGTGGTTATTGTGGGTTCTAGATTGGTTCAATAAATTGGGTTGATAGGGATGCCAAATGAATTATGGAAGGTGGGTCTTAGTTAAAGGTTAGTTTTGAGAGGAACAAAAATAACTAATTACTAAAAAATAGATACTTACCTTTGTTGTTTGTTGTTGAGGTGAGTGGCTAAAAAATCTGTTGGTGGAGTTTGGAACAATTTTGATAGAGTAATGGTACTTGGTTTTTGATTGATGAGTATAGGCACTTTGGATCTCAATCACACTCATTTTTTTTCACTAGAAGAAGACATACAAAAGAAGTTTTGACACAAGAAGCTTTGATAATCGATGATGATTGCTCTAATTATCTAATGGCTTTGATTATGTATCTAGATCCCTTTCACCTCCTCCTCTCTTTTTATAAAAGTGTTATTCCCAAAATATGTCACTTGTTTTTGAGACAACATATCAACTATTTTGGTCCTGCAGGCCAAATTTCTTCCTTTCCTTTTTCAAAAATGTTTTGAGTATTCAAATTCTTCAATTATTCAAGTCTTCTCAGCTAAAGAATTATAGGTTCAATAGGCAGGCTTTCTCAGAAGAAGTTCCAACACTTAGCCATTTTCAAGGTTGGCTCAATGCTGAGGTTCAACCAGAAGGTCCATCAGTATGCTTCAAACAAATAGAATGAACCATTTAACCATTGAACCCCACTTCAACAAGGTTCAATGAGTTTAAAGGTTCAAAAAGAGTTAAGCGCTTAATGAGTTCAAAGAAGTTCAAACCTCTTCAAAGATTTTAATGAGTTCAAAGACTTCGGCAAGTTCTAAAGTTCAATAAGTTCAGTGGACTTAAATAAATGAAGGATTTCAAGAGTGAAGGTTAAACTATTGAACTATTGAACCTTGAACCAAAATGGTTCAATGAGTTCAAAGGTTTAACGAGTTCAATAAGAACAAAAGACTTAAACAAAAGAAGACTTTGAAGAAGAAATATTGAACCGTTGAACCATTGAACCTTGAACCAAAAGAATTCAAAGTTCAAAGGTTCAATGAGTTCAATAAAGTTTGAGAGACTTAGAGAATAAAAGATTCAAAGAGCTAAAAAAGAAAGGTTAAACTATTGAACCTTGAACCTCAGAAGGTTCAAAATTCAAAGGTTCAACGAGTTCAATAGAAAAGAAAAGAATCCAAAGAGTTCAAAACTTCAAAGGATTCAAAGAAATAGAATGAACCATTGAACTATTGAACTTTGAACTGAAATGGTTCATAGGTTCAAATGGTTAAAAGAGTTCAACTAGTTTAAGAAGTTTAAAGGTTCAAGTGGTTAGGGTGACCATTGGTGGTCAATACATCAAAGGTCAAGTTGTTGAAAATCAGTCATTTTTGACTTAGGTTTACAATCAAAAGGTTGTGGGAAAGTCCCTAGGGGATCCCAAGGTGGTATAGGGGTTAGTTAAACATATAGAACTATTATGTGCAATTTTATAGTGTCTACACCTACTATTGATCCCACTCAAGGCTTGCTTCAAGAATACTATCAATGTTAAAATGAAACACCTACACTCAATATAGCTAAGTGATATATGGACATGGAGGTCAAAAAGTCAAGGATTATAGAGGTAAAGGTGGTACGAGTCATTATATGATCCTATTAAAGATGTAAGGAATGGTTTCCTAGACATCTCCTCCTGGCTGACACAATGTGGACCCTAAGGCTTGGCTATGGTAGAGGTGGTAGCAGAGATTGCACCAATATTTCCTTGGTGCTTGGCATAGCTTGGGCCTACTTTCCCTTCTTATTTTTTCCTCAAGTCATGATAATATTTTATTTTCTTAATCCAAGTTGAGGTGAACCTCTTCATCATTAAAAGTATCATGATGGTAAGTGATGTTAAGTCAAGTCATGTGTTTCACCACAGGGCACAAATGAATCCATGAGGATCCCACTCTCTATGCTCTTCCCTTCATCAGGCGTAGGAATTTATATTGGTTTCCATATTATTTATTGATTGCATATTATTATACTAGTCATGGTGGATGATGAATTGGAATTTTGGGCACACTTTCTACTAGTGGTTAGTCTAGAACCCCATGATGCCTTTGACCAGGTGATGAGTGATTTATTTCTTAGAAAGATGATTCAAGATTTGATACGATAAGGGGACAGAATCTTATTAGATACCTTCCAATTGAATGATGGTGTGATCTTAATAATACTAGTAAACCCCAATGGGCAAGATCATCCTTTTTATCTCCTCTAAAAGTCACAACATGGGCTTCTAGTTGATGTCCTGGTAGACCATAGGGTATAATTGCTCACAAATATCCCAAATATGATTCCATTAGTGGTGATCATATAACTTGTATAGCATGATGTGAACTATAAATCCTCTAAGAACCCCGGGTGGGAATGTAGATCTACCCAATGAGAGGGTGGCATTGAATGTATCCATGATGTAAAGCATTATGTAGAAGTTCCCTCTAACTCAATATTTCAAGATAGTCTTGAAAATATTAAAGTGAATTACACTTCCCATGTCCAAGACCTCCTCCCCATTGAGAATCACACTCAATAAGGGCACCCATAATATGTTTACATGGATTATATCATTGGCCCTAAATAGGTAGTTCAATAGGATCATCCCAAAATGAAACCACTTTCAAAAGAGGTTAATTGGGTAAGTTTCAATATATTGTTTTTTGGTCCATCACTCTTGGTTAATGGCCCAGTCCTTAGAACCTCATATATCTCATGGGTAATGTCCCATGTGTTTACTATGGTTTGATTGTAGATAATGGTGTAACCCAAGAGTGAATAGTATTTCCTAAAAGTATCCTCCAATATATATGAGATCAGGTTCACTAAATTAGTAGAATAAAATAGATCCTAAGCTCCTCATTGAAAGTTCTTGGAAGTCCACAATAATTTATTAAAGATATCTGTACAATATAAAACTTCAAGTTTTTTAGTAACCTTATGTAATCTAGACCTCCCCAGTGCTCTTATATAATCAAGATACTCAGTTTCATTCTCATGTCCTTTGAGGTGGACATCTACACGTCTTTAATTGCCTTGAAGAGTTTTTCGTAGTGCTTAAATGAAACCAAGTTTGGTAATAAGGTAGAATATCAGTACTCGAGCTTAGGCTTGGGGTCAGAAGATGATGAAAGCATTTATGGGTTGGATATGTCTTAACACTAAGTTATAGGATAAATAAAATCATTGAAATCATTAGTAAGAATTATGGAGAAGGATTTTTGGGAATTGGGAATGGTAACAATAAGTTTAAATGATTCAATGAGTTAAATGGCTCTAATGTGATCCCCTACATTTATTTTTTTGGGTATCTCACCCTGTATAATTTTAAATTTAGGTTGGTGGCATAACCCACTTAGTCATTCCTTGATATATCATTAACTCAAATAATTTTAAAAGGATGACTAATTTATATTTTATGATGATGATTAGACATTTACCAATTATCCAATTAGAGTCATGTTACCCAACTTAGTTAATGCAAGGGGTTACAGTAGGCACCCACCTACTAAATCCTTAATTATCAACCTTCATGCCTCCTAGTTAAGTCATGTGCCATTTTTTGTTGTGGTACCTCACCCACAAAATACATAAACTAAATTTCATTGTCCTATCCTCATTTTATTTCTTTGAGTACTGTACTCAAGTACATGTTCTTATTTATGCCATATGGTGAGCCATGGTTGGTTATTGGTTATGACTACATTTCCTCTTTATCCCAATCATAACATTCTTGACTACCATTTTATTTTTATAAAAGTTCTATGTGGTACCTTATCACTCATCAAGCTCTCTCAAGGCTCTGATAACTCTAACACCCACAAGAGATTGGTAGGTCTGATAACTTCCATGTAGCAACTTCTCATTCATTGGGCTCTCTTGAGGCTCTAACAACTATGACCTCAGGAGACTAATAGGTCTGATAGATTCCACATGGTGCCTTCTCATTTTTTGGGCACTCTTAGGGATCTAACAAATCCAACACCCTTGGGAGATTGGTAAGTTTGATATCTTCCATGTTGTTCTTTCTCATTCTTTGGGCTCTCTCAGGGCTTTGAAAACTCTGACACCCCTAAAAGACTTGCAAGTCTAACAACTTCCAAAGTGCACCTTTTCATTCATCAAGATATCTTATGAGATTCACATAAAATGACTAAGTTAAAATAAATACCATCCAATTAATTAAAATCACACCTACCTATTATCAATTTTTTATGAAACTCCAAGTAGGAATCTAGAGTGACATCATTATAGGATGGCCTTCATACCTTTAGCTCTATAATACAATAATTAATGTAAGAAATTTTAAGCATGAGTAGGTTTTCACTTTAAAATATAGAAGGTAAATATTGATAAAAACACATACAACCAAAGTGTTCTCAATGGTAATCAATTTCACATCACAAATGATGTGAAGCACTCATTAAACCAAAGCAAAACAAGGTTCCAAGATTTAACATAATTCAGTACTATGAGTAAGAAGGTCGGAGCCATGGGAAACTTCTGAGTTGAAAATTTTTAGAGGGGTCCCCCACTTCTCTAAAAAGGTGTGGGGGTTGTGTTTACCACAATAAATGAACACTTTATGGGGCAAACATTATTTTAGTGTTTAAAACCTAGCTTGTAGGCCCCTTTTATCAAACTTAGAGATAAACAAGTAAAACTATTTTTGGTGAACTATAAGAAGTCAAAATCACTAAAGTCTAATATTATAAAATGACATATTAGGCTCAATTTATTTTAAATGGTCACCTTGTGAAATAACTCCACCTTTATTTATATTTCTTAATGAACTTACTAATAAGCTTAGGTAAACTTGAAATGTTTGAATCCTCTTAAATGTGTATACATTTTTTAGGTTATTAGCTTAGTGATGAGGACTTTGGTATTGTTCTACTACTAATTAGGTGTCCATATCCCTAATAGAGATACCTTTGGTCTCACTTTGGGACATGCTCCATTGCTATCCAAGATGGAAATCCTACATGGAGGTTGCCTAAAACATCCTTTCTTAGGAAAAACAATAATACTTCTTTATGAGATTCAAACTTATTTTAGTTTTGATATTTTGATATTTATTACATGAGGGTTGGAGACCAATGTATCCAAGGTGATAGATTATTTCAGGGAATATTTGATCATCTAGTTAACCCTTGATTACTCAATAGTTCATAATACTACTCATGATTTTATTGTAGAGTCATGAAGACCTTTATTGGAATAGATCTTTTCTTAATCCATTTTCTCAATTCTAAATCAGTGACTCTTGATTCGTGTAGTATCTCAAAGAGAGTTACCTTGCTTATCACTATGTTCAATATTTATAAATGCCCTCTATTTCCTACTTTAAAACTTATATTCCTAGAATGTCACCTTTAAAGTGGTCAAAATTTGATAATGTGAGGACCCACACTATGTTTAGCTTAGCTCATTTGTTTTACTCCAAATTACTATGGGTAGAACAAGTATTGTACACATGGTACACAAAGCCACAAGATAAAATACTTGAGAACAAAGTGAGACACAAAAAGGAAACATATATCAAAATCAAACACATAATATAATTAAATTAACTATGATCTAACCTAATATATACATTACCAGTCACTTGAATAGAGGAATACTCTAAGATTACCCTAGAAGAGATAGTTAAAAATTATTTCTTGAGGAAATATCTATTTAAAAGTAGTGGGAGATCATTCCCTTCTAGGTCTTTGAGTAAAAACATGTTTTTCCCCAATATCTTGGAGATTTGATACAAACTGATCTAAATCAGATCAAATTTGGAATGTTACTTTTTTCTCATAGGGATTTGTCCCACAATAATACTAAGTTCAAAAATTTTAAAGACTAAAACTTTATTCTTTTGTCTAAACATCATTTAAAAATATTCTAGAGCTTACTAAATTCTTGGAGGGCCTCCTCCCAAGTATATTCTATTTGAAAAATATCCAATAATGTAGAGCCTACCTTCTCATTTATTTCTATGTATTATTTCATAAACTTGTAAGTAGGTAACTTGAGGGTGATTTGGAAGAAAGGCTTCATTTCATACACCAAAATTAATGGTGAACTTTTGAGGGCTTGTTTGTATTGGGTGTGATCGAACCAAAGGGCATATTTCAATAATGAGTGTCACTCTCAAATCCTCTTTTCAACATAATTATTGATCACATTGATCATGTTATTGTTTTTTTATTATGCCAACTTGTTTCCCTATGAATAATAGTTAGACAATAATCTAGAAGTGACTCCATATTCATATGCCCACTCAGTAAACTCTATAGATTAGAATGTAGGTCCATTGTCACAGACTAATGATACTGGTGTGCCAAAATGGGTGGTTATGTTTTCCTCCATAAATTTAATTACCTCCATGGAAGTAATATTTTTCATGGATACTACTTTAGTCCACACTATGTAGTATTTAGTATTTATGAGCATGAATTTATGGTTGACAAAGGAGTTTGGATTGATAACTCCTATGAAATTGATCCCCCACTGTGCAAATAGTCTTCCTTCAATAACAAGTTGTAAAGGCATTGCAATGTGAACCTCCTATTTAGAAAAGGCTTGGCATTGGTGGCATGAGCATACATGGGCATGGACATCCTTGAATACAATGGGATAATAATAGATAACCCACAAGTTTTTGTGTGTAGTTATATTCCTATATGGATGACCATTCCCTAGATTTTCATGAAAATAAGTCATAACTTCCTTGGATTCTTCTTCTGATAGGCATCTTAGGTAGATACCATCATATTTATTCTTATAAATAACCCATTTATTCATCATATAATGTGTATATTTTATCCTAAGGGACCTTTTATGTGTCTGGGTGATCCCCAAATGTAGAATCCCATAGAGAAGATAATGGATAACTTGAGTATACCAGTCCTGGTGTAGTGTTTTTTATTAGTCCACTTGATGGACATTAATCTTAGAATCAATATCTATGATCAAATAAGTGAGACCTTTGGCTCAAACCAATTTATTAGGTATGATCTATAGGTCATACTCATTTAATTTGGGCATTCATAAACCTTTGCATTCTCTCATGTTTTGTTCTAGCATGAGTTTTAAAGCTAGGTCTAAGACAATTGTGTACACCTTACTCTTAAGGATGTAGTGCTTGAACTTCTTTTCCACTTTTACCAAGGCATAGGCATGATTATTTAGAGTGGATTACCTAAGCTCAATATCCTTTAGGATATTACCCATGAAAGTAATTTTGTGTTCTTCTCCATCTAACTTTTGGGTAAGCATTATAGGTATGATATGCTCAGAAGCAAAAGAGTAGAGGTAGAAGTCTCTAGTGTAGTATAGGATTATCAAAAGTGATGCTTACATGATGGCATATTTAATGTATTATAAGGGATTCTTTATTTTAGAATTAAATTTAAATTTAACCTCATAATTTATCATTGCATTCAAAGGTTTAACAATCTCAACAAATTCTAAAATAAATTTACGTACAAATTTATATTTACCAAATGAATATTTTAGTTCCTTCTTATTGTTGGGAAGAGGTATCTTAGAGATAACATCAGCACACTCAAGGTTAATAGAGATACCTTCCTTTGTGATAATGTGACTGAGAAGCTTACATTCAATAACACTAAACACACTTTTTTTGGGGTTTGAGGATTAACATATCTCCTACATCTTTCAAAAAAAATCTACAAATGGTGAATGTGATCATACTTGTATTTCAATAAAATAGTTAATACATCTATGTAAATAATAATGAACTTTCTCATAAAAACTTTGAAGAAAAACTCCATATCTCTCTAGAAGGTTTTGCTTGCATTGATTAAGCTAAATGGTATCCTTTTATAGATGAAGGTGCCCCACTTAATGGTGAATGTAGTCTTAGTTATGTCTTCTAGGTTTACCAAAACCTAATTGTATTCTAAGAATCCATCAAGAAAAGACATCATTTAGGATCCACTCACCATTTTAGTGACTTCACATAGGGATGGAAATGAACAATTATCTTTGTCAAAGGAATTATTTATGTTTTAAAAATCCACATATAGTCATATCTCCCCACTCTTTCTTTGAATGGGAATTAAATTAGCTACCCAAATGGAGTGGTAGACTAGGAAAATGATCCTAGTTGAAAGGATCTTGTAAACCTCATTTTGTATGAGTAGTTATAGGATTGGGTTCACAAACCTTTGATTTTGTCTAAAAGGTTTTTGGTTTGGCTTGAGGGTTATAATATGTGTTATTACACTTGGGTTGAAGGCCTTGAGGTCTCTATAGGCCTATGTAATGGCATCCCTATACTTCCATAGTAGCCTTGTGAATTATTCAATCTTATTTAGTGTATAATCAGGGATAATATTTATGGTTTGGGGTTAATTACATGACCCAATATTAATAATCTTATACTTTTGATCCATATGTTTTAGTTTTTTGTGAGGGTACATAGGTCCATTCAAGTCAAACATATGTTCTAGGGAGATCATTCCTTTTGGGACTCCATTCTCTTTAAGGCTCATGATGCCATCCTAGTCATAATCCTAATCTCCCAATTCATCCCTCTCAAAATCATCTATGACTTGGGCTTAAAATACTGAGTACTATTGAGGAATTCCAAAATGTTTTGATCATCCTTAAAGACCTAGAATTTTCTGATGTTTTACAAGACTAAAGGATATGATATTATTTCAATAGAAAACTCATGTAACCCTAAGTCATCCAAGGGTGATAAATTTGTAATAGAAGTTTCCAATGAGTTAGACACCTAGTTTTACACTCTATGAATAGGAATAACATTAAATATAGTGAACATATCTATTAAGTCCCATGCCTAGTGTTTGTATTTCATAATATAGGAGAGTTTACATTGGAATTTTCTCCTAACTTGGTTTGTAACCAATTCAGAGTCCCCAAATACCTTTAGCTCTTTGACTCTATGTTTTAAGGAAAATTGTATCCCAAGAATCAAAGGCTTTATATTATGCTTGGTTTTTAGTATAAGTGAACTATATTATGTAAGTGGCTAAGTGTTGTTTTCCCTATAGGTCAATTAGAAGGACTCCTACCCCAAAACCTTACTTAGAATGTGCCCTATAAAAGTATAACGACCATAACCTATCATCTCAAGGTCATTTCTAGTTTTATCCTTAGATGGTTCTATAGATAGGGCACATATTCCTATGTCTGAGGATACTAGTTTTACTCTTTCATTCATGATGTTGTATTCTATGATCATGTGTTTAATTGAAGGTTTTATATCTACCTAATTTGGTTGGACATACCCTTCCAAGGTAACCACATATGCAAAACATTGGCGGTAGTGTATCCATTCAAATTATTTGACCAGTCTCTACTAAGGAGCATCCCGTAGGCCTCGAGGATTTTCACAACTTGGATATCTATGAACTATTGGATCTTAGGCTTGGATTCCAACTGCATGTGGAAATTTAATAATTCACCAGCCACTTTAACCTTATATTTATCTAATTCAACTATTATATTATATGAATTAATAGGTACCAACCCTATCTTCTCACAAATTCCTATGAACATCATGTTGGATTACACTCTTGAATTGAACAAATAGTTATGTGGGTTCTTTTTGAATAGTTATATTATGAGGACAAAAGGGGTAACCTCAACTTTGTTTTTGTGGATGAACACATTGGCATGGTCAACCTTTTGTTTCAAATATGTTGGTCAAACATAATCATTTAGGACCATCTCATATTCTTTGGGACCATCTCAATATTCTTACATTTCTATTTGGAAGATATCAAAAGCACTATTCAAGTTCACCATGATAGGTGATTTTGATCACTCAACACTAGTTTACAAGGGGTATTTTACAAATGTTGCTTTTAATTAACTTCTTAGGAAAAGGTTTTTTTTTTTTTGTTACTAGGGTGACTATAGGATTTATTATGTCTCTGATAGGTAAATGTTTTTTAGAGTTTTCACCAGTAGCATTCCCCAATTGTTTCTAGAGACCTAAGAAATCATTGCTTAGCCATTGAACCATACATTAGATTACATCTAACTCATTCTTAGTCAAATCTTAGGGTATAGATTAGATATTTTTTTTAGTAGGAAGAAATGCTTGATTATGATATTCAGGTTCTACTTTAGTATCTATTGGGGTAAGGAAACCCAATTGTTGGTTGGGTATGACATGTCTTTGTCGAAGTTATTTTTTTACTTGTACAAGTTAGAGCATCAAGACATTTTGGTTAATGTTGTTAATAAGGTTTTAGGTGTAGAAATGATTACATAACATAATTACTCAAACATTATTCCAATAAACCAAAGGAATAATGCATAATAACTAACCAAATTAAGCCTGTCTATTCATGTGGGAATTACTAATGACAATGAAAGACAAATGAAAGAAAGTAAGAAATATATACCTTCCCAAATTAATCCATTCTTTAAAAGGTGATAAAAATCATGTTCTCCCTTGATAAAGCATCCTTGTCTTTATCAACAATGGTGGCAAACTCTTCCAATGTCTCAAGAACACTCCACAAAACCTAGGCTAATGATTTGGAATCACTAAACTAGCCTATCAATAAAGATTGAAAAACAAATTAATGATCAAATGCAAAGGATTGTGGAAATAATTTAACATTATAACCTTGAAATATTCAAGCTTAAAAATTATGTCCATGGCCTCTCTATTTATAGATTTTCAAGAATGACTAGAATCAATCATGACTGCCCATCTCAAGATTGAGATGCATGGTCATAGATTAATTGAATTGTGTAATTAACATCCATAATTATCCTCGTCATGAATTTGGAAGAAGGGACATTAATGAGGCATGGGAGGTAATAAAGAGGTATGGGATATCTATAATCTTGATATTTTATGCACTTATGGCTTGATGGATGCCACCCCATAGATGACATTACCTGATGGTGTAGATAATAGAAATAAATTTCCAAAAATAAATATTCAACAACTCTCATGAAAAATCCACTTAAGATCTTGATTTTGATCAATTATCATTTAAAAAGGTTAATCAACATTTGTGTAGTTTATTTGGAAATTGGCCCTCAACTAATCAAAATGGTGAAAAAATCATATTATTGGGTCATAATTTGACTTGGAAAAAATTAGAAGGTGACATTAGATGCGTTGGAACTGTATTCCCATTTAGGATGTTTCCAACACAAAATAAAAAAGGTACGTGATGTGTAATAATTAATTAGAAGAAAAGAGTGATCTAGATTAGAAAAAGGTAAAATCATCATCTTGACTCAAAATGTTTTGATCAAAGTTAGCTGGCCCATAAATTACATTGCCTTATTTAAGGATACTTTGACCTAAATTGGCACTTGTAAATGACAAGTTCTAACCATTTGGGGTGTTTTATGGATTTTATCCTAAAATTTACATTTGAGTGAAATTCAAGTAATATCGACAACTTCAACACAAAAGGTGTTAGGAAATGGATGTCTACTTTTTGCCCCTATTTGAGAAGGCATAGCGAGACATACAGGTGAAGCAACATCTTTAGAAATAAAAGTGTTTTCAAGAAGAAATTGGAACAAACCTATGATGCCCCTCGAGAGTACATACTAGGATGGAAGAGAAGGATGGACTTTCAAAAAGAGAGAGAAAATGAGAAATTAGCCCATGGAATAGATCACATCCAGATGACCTAATGATTGCACATGTGAATACCATCAATGATCTAAATATAATTAGAGGTATAATACGCCCCAAAGATAGGGGAATGGAAAAGATATGATCCATAAATATAAGGGACACACTATAAATGTACCCAATTTGAGAGCATAAGATACATGATTATGGTATTGATCAATCCCAAGATAAGTTTCACACTAAAATATTGCCATCATGGGATTTAATTTGGAGAGCTTGGAATTAGAGGAAAAGAGAGAACATTGTACTTTAGGAAAGGAAGCACCACTAGAATAGGGTCTCCAAAGAGAATATAATATGATAAAATAGTTTTTCCCTAGTAGGGCTAGTTTTGATCATTGATAAAGAATAAATAATGGTTTACCCCTATAGAGATGATTTAATTTAGCTTCAGATGGTGGGCCCCAGAATGGACAATTGGCAAGCAAAATATCTCAAAGAAATAACCCAAAAGATAGGTTAAAGTGAGCAGGCATGAATGTATATGCACTGGTGTAATGGCTTAGAAATCCATATAAAAATAAGCATATGAGAATGCACAAAGTGACGAAATAGAAGAAAAGATGAAAGAAAGATAATCTATCTGACCTCAATAAAAATTGATCACTACCTACATAGTTCCACGGACTCATGTTCCAACATGAACTTTAGGCCAATGTAGTTCACCCATGTTTGGGATAGAATGAAATGAGAAAGGAGGAATGATGAAAACTGACCAAGAATTGATTAGACTCACAATGTATGCAAAGATATGCACATCTAAGCATATATTTGAGTGCTAAAATGCATAATACCTAGATGCCTAATTCCATATCATGAGCTTAGATTTTGCAAAGTTTTCTTAAAAATTGTTCATCGAAGTGATGTTGATGTTAAGACTTTGAGACCTGAGCATAAAGTGCTTGTTATATCAAAGTAAATTAGGCATAATAAGTATGAATAACTTAGAATTAAATAATATTCCAATTACACTAAGCCGGTTCAAATGTGAATACCTATAACTAAGGATAATGGTAAAACAATGACCAAAACCAAAGTTATAGCTATTTACATTTAAACAAAAAATTAAAGACAAAGAAAAAGATAAACATAAATGAACCTAACTTGAAATCAAGATATGATCAATCAAGACTTAAGTAGGAACAAAAATGTTTAAAAATAAACAACAAGAACATCTGAACAACATGAGACCAAGATATGAATAATCAAGATCTATGTGGACCATCAAGGCATTCTTAATCACAAAAGAGAAAATCAAAATCAAACAAAAAAATAAGACACCAATAATAATCAAATAAAAAAATGGTCCAATAAAATTGTAATAACATAGGATCAAGATATAAACAATCAAGATCCATGTGAATTATCAAGAAGTTTTGAAACACAAAAGAGATAAGAAAAAACATACAGGGAAACACAAGACCAAAATGAGACAAGAAATAATAAAAAGAGAAAAGGATAAGAAAGAAAATGAGAGGTGTGAAAGCAAAACAAAACACCAATAAAAATCAAATAAACACACAAATAAAAACCAAGTTAGTGTAGTTTAAAGACAAAGGTTTATGCATGTGCGGTAGAGGCGTTACTTTCCACCACAACGTAACAAAGAATATTGGAAACAATTATTCCCTAATTAAAGAGGAACATTGACAAAATAAATGGGGGAAGAGAAGAAAAGAAATGGGTTGGCTAAGCTGACTCTAGATGTAAAATATGTTAGGACCTTAGAGTACAATTGATTACTTTTGTATAAGCAACTAAACACGGAATTAAACCAAAAGTAATAAGTAACTAGAAATCAAAATTAGCAAAGAATAAGAGATACGAGAAACAATACAATCTATATTAAACTCTTCCAAAAGGAAATACAATGAAGAAACCTCTTTATCCTCACACCTCTTAGGTGTACAGTAATTCTCCCTCAAGATTTCTCTCTCTCTCTTTCTCACAATCAATTACAAACAACTCAACTACTGAGTTATCTCCCCCTTGATTACAATATAGCCCCATGGGTCTCTTAAATAGAACCCAAAACAAATAATAATTAGAAAAGTGGACTCAAGACTAAAATTAGTCTTTACATGCAAACTAATGGTTCTCCTAAAATTAAAACAATTTTGGAAACACATAGATGATCGATGTCGATTTGAACCTGACCGATGCCGGCCAACTCCTAATCGATGCCAGTTACTGTGTAGCTGAAGAAAATTGATGTCGGTTACTGTGTAGCTGAAGATAATAATTGTAGTTGGCTCTGACCGATGTCGATTACTATGTAACCTAGCAACCTCCACATTTACACATCAGTGAAGCTTTTAGCTCCACAACTCAACAATCTCCCACTTGGAGATAAACAGTTGCACCTATACCTGTACAACAACATCCTCTAACTTATTTTTGGCTTGTTTCTCCATCTTCAAGTTTAATCTTGAAGACCAACAAAATTTGAATGAAGATTCAAATTCTCCTTTGTTACTAGCTTTGTTAACATATCATCAGGGTTCTTATCCATATGGATCTTTTCCAACTTCAACTGATCATCCTCCAATACCTGTCTAATGAAGTGGTACCTAAGCTGTATATGTTTGGTTCTTGAATGAAAGGCTGAATTCTTTGCCAAATGAATTACACTTTGACTATCACTATACAATCTACAACTCTCTTGCTCCTTTCCTAACTCTTCCATAAACTGAGTCATCCAAATCATTTCCTTGCTAGCCTCTATGACTGCAATGTATTCTGCCTTTATAGTAGACAAGGCAACAACCTTCTGCAACTTTGAAATCTAGCTAACCACCATTCCACCAATAGTGAACACATATCTTGTGGTGCTTCTCCTACCATCGAAGTCACCTACCATATCTGAATCTACATACCCATGTAGAGAAGTGTTTGACCCTCCATAGCATAAATGTCTACTATTGGTCCCTCTCAGATATTTGAGAATCCATTGAACTGCTTTCCAGTGTTCCTTTCCTAGATTGGCCATAAACTTGCTGACAACTCCCACTACTTGGGTAATATCAGGTCTAGTACATACCATAGCATACATCAAGCTCCCAACTGTTGAAGCATATGGAACTTTGATCATGTACTCAACCTCATCATGTGATTTAAGACACTGTTCTTTGCACAACTTGAACTATCCAGCCATAGGTGTGCTTACTGGTTTTGCATCCTGCAAATTGAACCTCGCTAACACCTTATTCACATAATCCTCTTGAGACAAAATCAAACTATGATTTTTCCTGTCTCTCATAATACTCATGCCAAGGATTTTCTTTGCTGCTCCTAAATCCTTCATGGCAAATGTCTAAGCTAATTTTACCTTTAGCTCAGTAATTTCCTGCATGTGTGAACCTGCAATAAGCATATCATCTACATACAATAACAGGATAATATAACTACCATTATCCAATCTGGTAAAATAAACACAATGGTCAGATTGACATTTACTAAAGCCATGCTTTGTCATAAACTTGTCAAACCTCAAATACCATTGTCTTGGAGCTTGCTCAAGACCATATAACCTGGCCTTATGTCTCATTTGTCCATTCTCTCCTTCCTTTAACCTGTAAACCCATTTGTTTTTTAGTGCTTTCTTTTCGGCTGGCAACTCAACCAAATCCCACGTTTGGTTCTCTTCCAAGGAATCAATTTCCTCATTCATGTCATGCTCCCACTGTTTCCTAGATTCTACCCGCTTTGCCTCATCAAAACTTTCTAGTTCTCCACCATCAGTGAGCAATAAGTAGTATAAAGAAGGGGAATAATGAATTGGAGGATTAATTACCCTTTTATACCTCCTTATGGGCATTTGAGAATCATTGATAGCTTGTTATCCACCCAAATTTCTTGACAGTGACTGATCCTGGTCATCTCTCAGTTTGCACCCGACCGATGTTGGTTCCACCTAACCGATGTCAGTTGCCATCTGACTGACATTGGTTCCCACCTGACTGATGTGGGTTTTTGTGTTTTCTTGTGAGTGATGGTTTTTACCCGCGAGCCCATTTTGGATCATAACCTCATCCAAATCAAGATTGCCCTACTCAAAATTATTCAGCCTCTTGAGCTGATCACTTTACATCATCTTCTTATTGAAAACTAAGGCTTTCCATTTCTTAAATGTGTCAAAAACATTAGATTTCCTCTTTATGCAATAAACCCATACCTTTCTTGTAGCATCATCAATGAAAGAAACATAATACTATGATCCTCCAATAGAAGCTACCTAAGCTAGTCTCCACACATCTGTGTGAACAAGCTCCAACTTGTGCTTTTTTTTTGCTGACCCAATTGTGAGAAACCTCACTTTCTTCTATTTCCCAAAAATACAATGCCACAGAAATCTAGATTTATGCTTTTCAAATCTCAAAGCTTACCTTTTGACTTAAGAACATGCATTCCCTTCTCACTCATGTGACCAAGCCTACAATTCCACAACTTTGCATCTGCATCTGAAGTAGATAAAATAGAAGGAGAATAATTAGTAATGCAAGTAGATAGATAAAGTGTACCTACTCTCTTACCTCTATCTAATACAAGTGCACCCTTGGAAACTTTCCAAGATTTAGTTGTGAGAGTTATTGTGCAACTCTCATCACCCAACTTTCTTGCAGAAATCAAATTCCTCTTCAGGATGGGTACATGTATGACATATTTCAACACCCATGTGTTGCCATTCTACAATTTTAGCTGCACTTTTCCTTTGCCAACAATTTGACAAGGCTCATCATCCCCTAAATAAACTTTTCCAAAGTCTCCATGGACATAATCATTGAAAAATTCTCTATTTGGGGTTGTATGGAAAGAAGCACCAGAATCTAAAAACCATGATTCTACTTGACTATCGAAAGAAAATATAAGAGCATCTTATGCAACAATACCTGCATCTTTTGCTTCTTTATTACCTTCATGCTGATTTTCTTTCAATCAACAATCTTTCTTTGCATGCCCTTTCTTTCCACAATTCCAGCAGGTTATACTTCCATTTCTGAATTTGGATCTACTTCCCATCTTTGACCTTGATTTCCCTTGCTTGCCCTTCTCTCTTTGTCATCCCCTGCTTTCAACACTTAAATCATTACTTGATGTTTCCCCTGTGCTTATCCTGCAAATTTTTTCATTCAATATTACACTAACAACATCATCAACTTTCAAGATATTTGAAGTAGATGCAGTATTACTAACTGCCATTACCAAGCTATGCCAGCTTTTAAGTAAAGAGCATAAGATTAAGAGAGCCTTAATTTCATCATCAAAAACTATTTTGACTGAATTTAACTGATTTACAATTTCATGAAAATCATTAAGATGACTATATATAGATCTACCTTCCTACATTTGCAAATTAAATAATTGCTTCATAAGATATACCTTATTCAAAGTTGAGGGTTTTTCATATAAATTTTCCAAAGTATCCATTAACTCTACCATTGTCTTTGCCTATGATAAGTTGGAAATCATAGAAGCTGCCAGGCTTAGCCTTATAGCTCCAAGAGCCTTTCTGTCAAGAACATTCCATTCTTCATCTTGCATATCTGTGGGCTTCCTTGAAACTCCACCCAACAGTAAGTACAAATATTTTTGATATAGATAATCTTCAATCTGCATCCTCCATAATTGATAATTCTTGCCATTGAATTACTCCATTCTTAGTTTACTTTCTTCTGTCATTGCTTTACTCCCACTCAATCAGAAACCCCTATGAGTGAATTCTGTAATTAACAAACACTAACACGCTCTGATACCACTTATTAGTGTATACACATAGCTCTGATACCAATTGTTAGTGTACCAAGCTCTGATACCACTTGTTAGGACCTTAGAGTAAAATTGATTACTTTTGTATAAGTAACTAAACATAGAATTAAACCAGAAGTAATAAGTAACTAAAAATCAGAACAGCAAAGAATAAGAGATAAGAGAAATAATACAATCTATATTAAACTCTTCCAGAAGGAAATACAATAAAGAAACCTCTTTCTCCTCACACCTCTTGGGTGTACAGTAATTCTCCCTCAAGAGTTCTCTCTCTCTCTCTCACAATCAATTACAAACAACTCAACTACTGAGTTGTCTCCTCCTTGATTACAATACAGCCCCATGGGTCTCTTAAATAGAACCCAAAACAAACAATAATTAGAATAGCAGACTCAAGACAAAAATTAGTCTTTACATGCAAACCAATTGTTCTCCTAAAATTAGAACAATTTTGGAAACACACAGATGACCGATGTCAGTCTGAACTTGACTGATGCCAGCTGACTCCTAACTGATGCCAGTTATAGTGTAGCTGAAGATAACCAATGTCGATTACTGTGTAGCTGAAGATAACCAATGTTGGTTGGCTCTGACTGATGTCGGTTACTGTGTAACCTAGCAACCTCCACATTTGTACATCAGTGAATCTTTTAGCTCCATAACTCAATAAAATATAAGTGGATGTTACCTACATAGTTCCATGGATGCATGTTCCAACATGAACTTCAGGCCAAATGTAGTTCTCTTAAGAAATGGGATAGAATAAAAATTATGATCAAATGAGCATGATTAATGTTATAAAAGAAATGGAAGATATGACAAAAAAATGAGAGTGGTCTTACAAACAACAAGCTAATGTGATGAGAAATAATGATCTTGAAAAATGGAAAGTGTGTGGGACAAGATGAACTAATGTTTCTTTACTTGAAAAATAACAAGAGTGTAGCATGGTGAGACAGGAATGTATAAATGTACAGAAGCATGAGATAATGTTTTTATTGTTTTGTTGATCATGTTATGATGTTTTTGGTATTTTCAAACTATTTATAATGTATTTGGTGTTTTTGGGATAAAATATGCACAAGGTGGGATCATCTAGTCAAGGAGATGCATGTCTAAGAGTAGAGGTTTAAATAAAATAACTAAGCTAGTTGCAATAGCCCATGCTTGCAAATTTGAAAGAGCAAGGATCTTGATATATCAATAAAGAGTAGAAAATGTGATATAGAATAGTGTGTAGCATGAAGTAACTCTGAAGAAGTATCTACGCTCACCTATCTGTAATATTGTAGTAAAGGTTTGAAACTAAAAATATGCTCTTGCTTACTTATCTATTGAAGAATCTACAAAATATTGTCCTAGATAAACTACTTTGTATAACTACTATTGAGGATGTCATAATGCTTATGAGACATAATCAAGATCATAATTGGTCAAGGGATAAAAAGTGTTCAAGCTTACAACAAGCCCTAGACATAACAAAGAATATGATTCTCAAGGAAAATAGTCTAAAGAATAAGGTTCTCAAATATAATAGTCTAGAGTGGGATGAATAATGTGTTTAGAGTGCCAATGATTCAAAGCTTTCACTATATGGAATCATGAAGAGTGGACCAGGGTAGTATAAATTATGTTCAGGATAGGATAAAAGGTTAGGATGAAATTACTTTAGCACAAGTTACCCCCAAGTCAGGGGTTTTGTATCCAATGGTTCAAATCTATTCATGTGTAGAACCTCTTAAGGTGTATGATGTTCATAGGCTTTGGAAGTTCTTTACCATTAGATTTAGCTAGTCGATATGCTCCTGATCCATAGTTTGTCATGACAATATATGGTTCTAATCAATTAAGCTAAAACTTACCTTTCTTGTTATGTTAAACATTCATGTTCTTTTGGTTCTCTTTCAAAACCATGTTACCAAACTCAAACTCTCAAGGGATAATGTGTTTGTTGTAGCTTCTCCATAATCTATTCTGATAGGCTTGCAATTTTTCTAGGGCAGCCAAATGCTTACCATCAAGAAGTTATAGTTCTTGTAACCATGAGGCTCTATAGTCTTCACCATTTTCAATGTTCTCCAGTGATATTATTATTGATGGTATCTCAATCTTGAATGAGATGATAGCTTCAATTCTAAAAATAAGGGAGTATGAAGTGGCTCTATTTGGGGTTTGATGATTGGTTCTCTAAGCCCAAAGGGCAAGAAAGAGTTGTAGGTGTTAATTATGTCCACGATCACTGACAATATTTTTTAAGATGGATACAATGGTTTTATTTGATGCCTCAGCTTGTTTATTGCCTTGCATTTTATATGGAGTTGATTTCTTGTGGTTGATCTTGAATTTTTCACAAAGATGTTTTGCATCTTGGTTCATAAAGTATTTACCATTATTGGATATAATAGTGGCCTCAATAGGAGATTTTGTAAGTTGTTTAGACACCAAAATTATGTCTACTCCTTGGTCACCCACCCCTTGGTCCCCTTGGTCCACTTCTAAACATTCCTAACCCACACACTTATTAATTTAAAATAAATTACCTATTTTAAATTAATAACACCACCCTTGACACATCACCCATGACACCTCACCTTGCCCTTGGATACCATCATTTATCACCTATGGCTAATCATAATTACCTAAACCCCATTTCAACTCTCCCATTAACCTCTCACACCTATTTAATCCACCTTTGGACCATTTTCCAACAACAATTAAACCTGGTAGTTGGAAGAATGGGCAAAAGGCTAAAAATAGCCTTTTTACCCATTCTTTAGCCACTGACGTCGGTCAACAGTCGACTGATGCCGGCGGTATCGCCGACATCAATTTCTTTAAAACTAAAATCTGACCTCTGTTGTAGCCCCCATGAATGTGAATTCTCTTGTTCCAGGTTCTAGACTCTCTTGCTCCTCAACTCTTTGTAGGCATCAACATCCCAATAGCATTCTCTAGGCTAAGAAACTCTACATCAGTCACTCCACATTAGATTGAAGGTTACACGAAGTCTCCTACATCAACCATAACGGAAACAGGTCTTTTACACTTTTGGTTCTCCACCAAGAGCTAATTATTTCTCTTGGTTTATATTTCAGTACTCTTAAGATGCATTAGTAATTAGTCCATTATCTATTTCTGAGTATTGTTGATAGGCAACCTGACTTTCTTCCCAAAAAGGATGAAAAGCCTTCCCCTCATCCTTATCTTCCTTCCACCCCTATCCTCTACCTGGCCCCTTTTTCAAACCATATTCACTGCCCTACAAATCCTGCATAAACCATTAAAACTCCCACAGACATCCCAAACCATTCTGTTGACCACAGACAAACCTAAAACTCATCTAAAGCCCATTTCCCCCACCGACATCAGCATCCAGGCCCATTGCCCTTACCAACGTTGGCACCATAACCAACGCTGGCAACCTAACCAACTGATGCTGATAGAACTACCGACGTCAGTGACTATGGAAGACTGACAGTAGAATACAGGTACACGTTATCTCTATTTCTTTTGTTTAGTCTTTCACCATTTCTCTTTCTAGCAACACTCTTTTTATCAACTAGTGGATTGTCATCCCTCAAGGAAGTCTTTGCACTTTTGGGACCGAGCTTTGCTTGGCAGTCCACCATATACCTATCTAACATTTTCCTTGTTTAAAGTCTTTCTTATTTATAGGTGTTGTCCTCCATAGCCAAAGAGGAGCTCCTTCAATCATCTGGATACCGTGCACAAACTTCATTCGGGTATCATCTAACCCCTGACCATTATCATAGTTTCTTTCATCTTCTAAATGTGAAAAAGTGAAAAATAGTTAGAAACATTCTGGCACGCCCGGTGGGACCCTAGAGTTTTCCTTGGGTTCATCCTTATTTCTTCTAAAAGGCCAACATTCATATAGGTGCATTAGATCTCTTCTTGCATCCTTTTCTTCTATCTCTCTATTTTGAAACAAAACCATAAGCACAAGTTAAAAAGAACCTCTTTCTCTTTCTTCTTATCATTTCTTTTCTGCATTTTAGAGTAGTGAAAGTTCATGTTCTTAAACCTCTTCTCACTTGTCTGCATCTGAAAACACATTTCAATTTGGGTTAAAAATATATTGCATTTCATTCCTGCCTGAATGTATTTTTAGCTCATCTAGTAATTAAAATCGCATTATGAATAAATCGTAGTGCACTTATGTTACACATCTAGACCACTTTCACAATCAAACATCTAAACATACCTGAGACAAGGTCTGACTAGGATTTCATCACCTAGCAGATACCTTACCCTTCTTGATAATCCTACTTGGACTTCACTACCAAGGGGAGGACCCACTCTGTTCTCTGGCAAAGTATAAACTCTAGGGGAAGTATATACTGGCTAAGCAACCCAGCTTATCTCTGGGCTCGTGAAGTGAGGGGAGCTAGCTCCTAGTTGAGGCCACGTATGAAACCTAATACAGATTTTGAGCACTGAAACTAACCCAAAACCAACCTTAAACTACTTCTTCTAGGACCCGTTCTAAAAGCCAACTTCCCAAACACACTCTTCTAAGGCATAAGCCAACATGACTCTAAAATTTATTTTTAGAGATTTAACATTTAGGGTTTGCTTGCCTTCATCTACTTTTCTATTTTTATCTAGTTTTTTGAGATAGTAAGGATGCATTATTTTGCCTTGGATGGTTTTGACACGTAGTCAAACCAAAACTCTTGTTGACCATGCAAGGCAAGAACCACTCCCACCTTCACCTTTCATAACAAGTCCTATAATAGAGTATCATTCAAACACTGAGCGTACTCCTATCCAACCAACCCCAACTCAACCCCCTATTATTCTCGAAGGGGACCAAGACTTTGAAAGGTTCCTGGACCTCAATGTCAAGGCCCTTCAGCACTATCTCATGAGGAGTCAAATGTGAGACTCTTTAAGCAACCCAATTTATGGGATGCCAACTTCCGTAGTTGAAATGGCAGCCATATCAACAGCATCCGTAATTCACCCTATAGACACCTAGGCCATTGCCTCAACTAACAACCTGACCATGACCAATCTCCAAAGTGTGGCCTCTCCTTTTGTTCCTGGACTTACCTCCATTGGGGTTTTGGTACCCCCTCAACCACAAACTATTCAACAAAGTTCTACACCATTCCAAAACTTAATTGTCTCCATCCCACCTACTCTTGCACCCATCGACACAAGGGTGGCTACTCATCCTTTGGCTAGTGTTGCCACCATCCAACAACCTCTGGCAACATCAAGTCAAGTTGTGCCTTCTAGCTTCATGACACAACCACCCTTGGCTTAAACATCAGTCCCTATAACTAGTTACCAATATGTTGCGCCTATACAAGTGCAACCAACTACGTCATACGCCCCTCCTAACACCTTCCAAGTGCCCTACAACCTAGGGGGCACCCCACCTGCAAATCCATCAACTAATCTAATCAAGATGTTGATGGACAAGATGTCTAATCTTGAGACATCCATTTTGGGTTCAAGAAATGTTCTTTCATATGAACAAATCTGTAATGAACTTATTCATCCTTTGGTCTCAATTTGACCATATCTTAGTCCGTGGGAACTTCCCAAGTTTACTCACTTTCAGAGTAAAGAGGACCCACAGCAACATCTACGAGCGTTTAGACACGCTTGTTACCTTATAGCACATGATGATACGTTATTGTTACGCACATTTCCCATGTCACTTTCTGGTGCTACCCTCGATTGGTATAGTTCTATTACTAGTCACTCTCTTTTTACATTCACCCAACTAGCTCAACTTTTCCTTGACCACTTTTCGATCAACATCACTAAAAAGGTCTCCATCACAGACCTATATTCGATCAAACAATTTGACGATGAATCTATAGCTGATTTCGTTGCTTGATGGAGAAGTTTAATCAACCAACTCTCCTTTTCTTTACTTCAACCTGAGCTCATTGAGCTCTTTTCACGAGCATGTGCCAAACACATCTCATCTACTTTGTAGGTCCAAACATTTTGCACATTTGATGAAGCTTTCACCATAGCCCAGAAGCTTGAACTCTGCACGATCGAAGAGGATAAGGTCACATTGCATAGTAAAAACACTAATGCAAAATCCAATGACCCTTCTTCTTCCAAACCTTCTTCTTCCCATTCCAAATTCAAGGAGTCGATTAACACTGTGGTCATTAGATCACCATCCTCTACAACAACTAACCAATCTGAACCTTCCACATCACAAAGCATCATAAAACAATTCCAACAACAATACGTACAGCGTCAATACACTCCAATAGGAGAGTCATATGCTTCTGTGTTGGATAAACTCGTCAAGCAGGGGGTCCTCAATTTCCCTCAAATTTGACCACCTCAATTTGACCCCTCAAAAGCCATCCCTACATGGTATAGGGAGAATGACTTCTGTAATTATCACCGTGTCAAAGGCCATGACATAAACAACTGCAAAACCTTCAAAAATATTGTCCAAGACATGATAGATAAAGGTGATCTTGTTTTGGATAACCCAAACGCATTGCCTAACCAAAACATAGACATCTTTAGATAACCTTTCCCTAATCATTCCCCTCACCAAAACAACATTCAGACCATGGCTGAGGACTCCTAAGAGCGTGATATACGCATAGTCAACATGATCTCTCCTTTCATGCCTAACCAACCTCTCCCACAGTCTGAAGAGGTTAGCCAACCTATTTATCCACCACAGGTAGAAGGGCCTTCTTCTCCTATTTGTCCTCCACTAATGGAGGATAATCCTCCATCTATCCCCCTTTCACACATAGGAGAGTCCACTTCAACTTCTCCCATATTGGAGGATGCCTCGATGGCACTAATGCTGGTTGCCACGCCTTCATCCTTCTTATCATCAATAGGGGATCATACTTTCCCCGCTACTCGACCACACATGGGAACCTTGAACATCCCTACACTCTATTTGACTGAAGAACCACAATATCCAATCCCTTCTCCATCGAGAGAGGAACTCACCACCTCACCTACTTCAGTCAAAGAAGATCCGGTGAATGTAGGCTTGAACCTCGCCATGCCCAATAGTAGTCCTCGCACCAAACCAAAGAAGGCTACTAAACCACGTTAGAAAACTCCTCCCCCACCATCACCATTGCCCTCTATTTTGGGCCCACATCCATCCACCTTAATAGGAGTGCTTCTTACTCCAACACCCATCAAGAACAAATCAAGTCTATTACTACGTTTACCTGTCAAGAACATACCTCCTCTGAAACATCCAACACCTTTCACCGTAAAAGTGCCATCCACACGTACGGCCACACCACCCATGAAAAAGATGACACAAAACACTCCCTCAACAGCTTCTAAATAGAAGCTGTTAGCTTTTAATGCAACAAAACACGTAGACCCATTATCAGGGTCCTATGCTTTGTTGTTACGTTAGTTGTTGCAATCTTCTAGCATCAGTCTCCCACCTCTTAAACCATTCCAACCTCTCAGACCAAAACCATCTTGGTTCGATGACACTAAAATGTATGCGTATCATCACACACTTGGACATGACACTAAGCGTTGCTGCACACTTAAAGCTATCATTCATCAACACTTGAAAAGGGATACCCCTCACATTGAAGATTCTTTTGACCACTTTTTTGACAAATCATCGACACCATCTCATGCCCCTCAAACCTCCTCGCCTAAATCAAGATCTCATCATCAGACTATGGTCCCTCTACCACCTTCAACCCCATTATTCAAAATCAACACCATTAATGTGGCCACTAGGTCACAAACCATGAAGGATAAAGGGAAAGAGAAGGTTTTTATCCCTCAGACATATCCTTTTGTCAAGGCTCCTCAACCACCACAACCCAAGATTTCAATCTTGGGCACATCTCAACCATCATCTTCGAAATCAATTCATGACTCCATGGTGAAACAATTTCATCAAACCCCTGTGAAGACATCTTTGTATGACCTAATACAAAGCTCCCCATAGCATCACTAAAATTTGATCAAAGCCTTACAAGCAGTGGAGGTCCAACCTGAAGACCCCCAACCACTAGCTACCTTAGTCACATCATTACCTACCATTGCTTCCATCACTTTCAGTCATTCTGAGATTCCAAACTCCAACCTGGAAGATCAGGATCTTACCCTCTTAAACTAAACCTGTCAAGCAAAAGCTTCACAGGATACATCCTTGTGTTTCACTCCTTGTCAACGAGGAGCTTCATCATCTTCTCTCCATCTCATTCATCCAACTCATTAATTATCTGTAATGGGCACCAAACATTGTCTCTATCACAAGAAACTGGGGGAATTTGACTATCATGACCTCAACTGAGCATTGACCAGACATCGACCAACCAAGCATTGACCAGACATCAACCAACCAAGCATTGACCAAACATTGACCAACCAAGCATCGACTAGACATCAACCAATCAAGCATCAACCAACACGTGACCAACATGGAAAGAAGTAAATGAGGCAAGTTTGCTCCTAATTAACTCAGACCTTACATCATGACACACAAGCATGGATCAGGTACTTATCATCTATCTTCTTTTGAAGACCGACTAGAACTTGAGCCCCTTAATGCCTTACATCTATGACCATTCTACTGTTAATCAAGTACTCATTCACTTGATATTTAGCTTGAGCTCATCTCTTGAGCAATCCCTGTCATTTTAATCCTCATTCTTTTCAACCATGTTCCCCTAAACAAACACTATGTAACCCTTTTATAAGGTATGAATGCTTTGTCCTAATAAAAGGGAGCCCTTAAACTTCTATAGTCTTGTCCATGACTACAAATTTTGTCAAAAATAAATTAGGATGTCAAACAAAATATCCAAAGGTCATAAACTATAAAGGCAGACTACTCCCTCGAAGGACAGTTGCATCATCATTGTTGTAGCTAATAGACTGCTCCCTTGAAGGACAGCTATTCAAAGCCCTCAAAAATATATAAATCAAAAATATAGACCAATCCCTCAAAGGATGGCTATGCCTAAAAATCTTGCTACAAACAGCACTCTCTCAGAAGCTTCCTGCATCGATCAGCTTCACATATGACCACAAAACAAAACAACATCCCTATGTAGACTTCTAGCATCGATCAGTCTACTAAAAAAAAAGGGTCATGGACTTGACTTATAGTCATTCTCAGGGTCTCCTATAAAAAGGGGTGAAGTTATCCCTACTAAAAAGGGTTACCCTATCCTAACATATCACCTCACCTATCACCCCAACATACTCAAGAGATTTTGAGCTCACTTAACATCAAGTGATTTGAATACTTCTCTAACACAAACAATGGTCAATGCCGTAATGCATGAACAGGGCTTTTATTTTCAAAAACCTCATCTATGCAATCATTATGGTCCTTGTCAATGAAAGGGCAACAATGCCTTTCACTTCTTACACACTTTGGTCACATACAACCAATCCAAACTCAACCAAATCACTTTCCAACCAAACTTTTTTCAGACCACTAACATTATCATAGCCTATTCACACTAGTTTCTATGGAAACCAATACTAATGGAAACTATCGACCACATAACTTATGTCAAGCATAAACCATTACTTGTTGAAGCGTAAATAATCTCAATTCATTTTTTAGCATACACCATTACTAATATGGAAAATTGCTAAGGGATGAAAGACCACTCAACCAATGTTACAGCATACACCATCACACAATATGGAAAAGGCTGTAACATCATCATACCCTCATCATTATCATGACCAAACCAACCTATCAACCACTTTGACCCTTCCTCCCTTTCAGGGAGAACTACATTGGCCTGAGGCCCTTAAGACAGGGGCTATGTAGGTAGCACTCAGTTGACATGGGGTCTTTTAAGGTTAGCTCGGCCATCCATTCATCCATTCACCTATTCATCTCCCTAATGACGTCAGCCATCACATTCATTTGTTTGTCTATCTGATGGACCAACCATATTACCTTTAACCATGACTTAACCTAGTCAAAAACCCAGTCCATAACTGACCCTCTTCCTCCCTTGATTGGGAGAACTACATTGGCCTGAGGCCCTTCAAACAGGGGCTATGTAGGCAACACTCAGTTAACATGGGGTCTTCTGGGGTTAGCTCGGCCACATTCCTTTGTCTATCCATCTAATGGACCAACTATCTATACCAACCCAAAATCATGCCCTATCCAACTAGCCCTCACAGTAGAAGTCATCTTAGCCTCCTCCTGGGGCACACTTGAGATCACTTTTACCTCAGCCTGACTCGACCAATGACCTTGGAGATCACAACTATCTCCTCAAACCACAACCACTTTTGAGACAACTATGCCTTGGTTGTTTTAATTGCATTTATACTACCTCATGAATAGTTAGCAAACTATCCATGACCCTCACAAGTATCAAATCACGCTCCAATTGATCCTCACTACTTGTGCCTTTTTTGTGTTTTTTAGGAGCACTTCCTGAGCCTGGGATACTTGGAACATGATGACCATTGGAGCTACAGCTTGGATTAAATAACCTAATCAGCTATGACTAAATGCTGGGGCCTGGTTATTTTGATTTTAGCACTCCCTGACCTTTGACTGTGACAATTTGACCTATCTATCACGTGAAGTGGTATACGCGCAATCACAACTATTACAGCATTCACACTTAAACTTCACCATTTCCATCCACTATCTATCAAATCAGCACCTGATATCAGGTTACCTTCCCTTGAATCCCGCTTTGAGGGGAAATACCTCATCCCATACCTGGGGCAACTTACTCCTATTTTTGTCTTAAAGCTCATCAAGAACAACCAACAAGACAAAAAGGGGCAAATATAGACACCAAAATTATGTCTACTCCTTGGTCACCCCCCCTTGGTCCCCTTGGTCCACTTCTAAACATTCCTAACCCAAACACTTATTAATTTAAAATAAATTACCTATTTTAAATTAATAACACCACCCTTGACACATCACCCATGACACCTCACCTTGCCCTTGGATACCATCATTTATCACCTATGGCTAATCATAATTACCTAAACCCCATTTCAACTCTCCCACTAACCTCTCATGCCTATTTAATCCACCTTTGGACCATTTTCCAATGACAATTAAACTTGGCAGTTGGAAGAATGGGTAAAAGGCTAAAAATAGCCTTTTTACCCATTCTTTAGCCACCGACGTCGGTCAACAGTCGACCGATGCCGGCGGTATCACCGACATCAGTTTCTTTAAAACTAAAATCTAACCTCTGTTACAGCCCCCACAAATGTGAATTCCCTTACTCTAGGTTCTGGACTCTCTTGCTCCTCAACTCTTTGTAGGCATCAGCATCCCAACAACACTTTCTATGCTAAGAAACTCTGCATCAGTCACTCCACACCGGATTGAAGGTTGCATGAAGTCTCCTACATCAGCCATAATAGAAATAGGTCTTCTGCACTTCTGGTTCTCCACCAAGAGCTAAGTATTTCTTCTAGTTTATATTTTAGCACTCTTAAGATGCATTAGTAATTAGTCCATTGTCTATTTTTGAGTACTATTGATAGGCAACCTGACTTTCTTCCCAGAAAAGCTGAAAAGCCTTTCCCTCATCCTTATCTTCCTTCCACCCCTATCCTCTACCTAGCCCCTTTTTTAAACCATATTCACTGCCCTACAAATCCTGCATAAACCAGTAAAACTCCCACAGACATCCCAAACCATTCTATTGACCATGGATAGACCTGAAACTCATCCAAAGCCCATTTCCCCCACCGACATCAGCATCCAGGCCCATTGCACCTATCGACATCGACACCATAACCGACACTGGCAACCTGACCAACTGACACCGATAGAACTACCAACATCAGTGACTGTGGAAGACTGATAGCAAAATATAGGTACGCATTATCTCTATTTCTTTTGTTCAGTCTTTCACCATTTCTCTTTTTAGTAACACTCTTTTTACCAACTAGTGGATTGTCATCCCTCAAGGAAGTCTTTGCACTTTTGGGACCGAGCTTTGCTTGGCAGTCCACCATATACCTATCTAACATTTTCCTTGTTTAAAGTCTTTCTTATTTACAGGTGTCATCCTCCACAGCCAAAGAGGAGCTCCTTCAATCATATGGATACAGTGCACAAACTTCATATGGGTATCATCTAACCCCTGACCATTATCATAGTTTCTTTCATTTTTTGAATGTGAAAAAGCAAAAAATAGTTAGAAACAAGTTGGTCAATAAGTACTTTCCCTTTTATTTCCTTTTGATTCTAATACTCAATATCAAACTCACTATGGATCATAACCCATTTACCCATGTGTCCTTGAAGATTTGTTTTAGATAAGAGGAACTTGAGAGGATATACCTTGGTGATGACAATAGTTTTGTTATTTAGCATATAATGTCATAATTTATGAGTGGAAAACACCATAGCTAAACATGCCTTCTCAATAGGTTTATAATTACATTCATAAGCTACCAATATGTCACTTAAATAATAAATATCGTATTCCTTACCATGATCATCATGTTGGGACAAAAGTGCCTTGAGTACATGTTCTATCGCTGATATATAAAGTAGTGGCTTTCCCTGTGTTGGTAGTCTTAATATCAGTGGATTAGCCAAGTATGTCTTAAGATTTTCAAATTATACATAACAATATTCATCCCATTGAAATTTCCCCCCTTTATTCAAAAGATGGGTAAATGGGTGGCACTTATCTGCCAATTGAGAAATGAACCTGCATATAGACGAGATCTTTCCTTGTAGACCTTGCAACTATTTTAGATTGTTTGGTAGAGGCATTTCCACAATGGAGTTGACCTTTATAGGGTCTAATTTGATCCCTCATTATGATATAATGAACCCTAACAATTTTCCTAATGTAACTCTAAAGACACATTTCTTAGGATTCAAGCAGACTTTATATTCATGAAGCCTCTCAAAGATTCTTCATACAACATCAGGATGTCCAGCTCTTGTTCTTGATTTTGATAGTATATCATCAACATAGTCCTTGATAATGTCATGGAATATGATAGTCATTCCTTGTTGATATATTACTCCAATGTTCTTCAAGCCAAATGGCATGACTTAGAAATAGAATGTCTCTCACAAAGTGGTGAACATAGTCTTATGTTGATCTTCAGGGGCTATCTTGATATGATTATAACTAAAAAATCCATACATTAAGGATAACATCTCATACCCATTAGTTTATTTCATGATCATGTCGATGTTGGGCAGAGGAAAATCATCTTTGGGGCATGCTTTGTTGATATCTCAGAAATCAATACAAATGCATATACTCAGGGTCTTTTTACTCACTAGGACTATGTTGGAAACCCATTTAGAGGAATCCAATGGTCTAATAAAATTAGATCCAAAAAACTTTTATAGTTTGGCCTTAACTAAAAGGGTGATGTGTGGATGCATCTTTCTCAATTTTTTCTTGATTGGTTTAGTATCAAGATGAACAACAAGATGATGCAAAACTAAATCTGGTCCAAGCCTAGAATGTCAAAGTATACCCATGAAAATATGTTCATATAATCCTTAAGAATGGATATAATATGTTCATGTTCTGATTCAATAAGGGAAGCTCTAAGATAAATAATTGTGGGATCCTCATAGGTTCTTAAGTTCACTTCTATTGTATTCTCCACAAGGAGTGTTGATCCATCTTCTAGAATTGTAGGCAATATATGGTCATGATCATATTCCTTTGATATATCTTATTGTTGTTCCTCCCAAATATCTAGATAGCATGAAGAATCAAAATCTACCTTCTCAGGTAAAGGCCAAGTAGCAAAAACCTCTAGAAACTCAAGAGCAAGATGCTCAAATATTTGATGTTATTCTAAAGAGATGCTTATATTGGCTATGGAACTTGTGCTAGATGGACCTTATATGTCCTAAGGGGATGGGTAAACTTTCCCACCTAGGAGTGTATGAAATAAGTTTTCACTCAAAGTCTTGTCTTTTTCTTTACTTTTTCCTTGATCGGCAAGCACCTCAAAGAGTTTTTCACCCAAATATCTCAATGTTTATTTTTACTATGACCAAGAAAGTTTGCCTGCTCTCCAAAGTAGGTAGAAGGATCTAATGAAAAATAAAATCCCTATTTGTGATCACCAATGGGAAATCCATCTCATAGGCCCATGTATTCTGTAATCAATTCTTCATTTTGAAACTCATCATGGCATATGATAAAATTTTGTTGGTCCCAATCTATGAGTTCAGGATGGTAAAGGCATAGGGCACAATGAGTGTTTGCTTTAGGATGGGAAGATCCAATGGTAAAGATATAATGTCCTACTTTAGGAAGGGAAGCACCATTCGGTTAGGTTCTTTCTTCAAGATGGGAAGTTCCAATAGGCATTATGGTTAATATGGCATTTAAATCAAATAAATATGAGTCAACAAGCTCATCAAAAAGGCTATAATGGGATGTTGTGTTGCTACTAGGAGTCTCATGGCTAGTCACTTTGAAAGAGTCACTATCATAATTCATGAGGTCATCCTCTAGTGGTTTAAATCTGAGACCATGATTCCAATTGACAACTCCAATTGATAAGGGTTCTAAAATTCCTTGCGCTTGTGGTCTAAGGCCTTTCCCTGTATACTCAAGATGATCCATTATCTAGTTAGGGATAAGATACTTTGGTTTTTGAAAACAATCAGTAAGTCCTTCATAATATAACCAATCTCCCTTGGTAAAAGCCTCTCAATATTTCTTTGGTGTGATTGCAAGTACAAAGACCATAGGAGGTTTTGGTTATTTATTCATTGGCTACCAAATCTGATTGGGTCTATTAGGAGTCTAGGAAGTTTTAAGCTTACCAAATAATTTAGAGGATTTAGGAAATTTTTCATTATGGATGACATCCTTTAGATGGTACATGGAAATAATTAGAAATAATTATATAACATGATTATTCAAAAATTAGTCCAATAAACCAAAATAAGAATGCATAAGAACAAATTGAATTAAACCTATCTATTCATGTGGGAATTACTAATGATAATGAAAGAATGTACCTTCCCAAGTGATTCCAATCTCCAAAATCAGCTCAAAAGCATGTTGTCCCTTGATCAAACATCCTTGTCTTCATCAACAATGGTGGCAAACTCCTCCAATGTCTCAAGAACACTCCACAAAACCTAGGCTCATGATTTGGAATCACTAAACTAGCCTATCTATGAAGCTTGCAAAAAAAATTAACGATCAAATTCAAAGGATTTTAGAAATAATTTAACATTATAACTTTGAAATATTCAAGCTTAAAAATGATGTCCATGGCCTCTCTATTTATATATTTTTAAGAATGACCAGAATCAACCATGACCATACATATCAAGATTGAGATGTGTGTCATGGATTAATTGAATTATATAATTAAAATACATATTTATCTTCATCATGACTTTGGAATAAGGGACATTAATGAGGCATAAGAGGTGATAAAGAGGCATGGGAGACCCATAATCTTTATATTTTATTCACTTATGGCTTGATGGATGCCACCCCATAGATGACATCACCTGATGATGTAGATAATAGAAATCAATTTCCAAAAAATAAATATCAACAAATCTCATGGAAAATCCACTTAAGCTCTTGATTTGGATTAATTAGCCTTAAACAAGGTTAATCAACATTTGTGCAATTATTTGGAAATTAGCCCTCAATTAATCAAAATGGTCAAAAAGTCATAATATTGAGTTATACTTTGACTTGGGAAGAATTTGAAAGTGATGTTAGATGTGTTGGAACCATATTCCCATTTAGGATGTTTCCAACACAAAATAAAAAAGGTATGTGATGTGTACCAATAAATTAGAAGAAAAGAGTGATCTAGAGCACAAAAAGGCAAAATCATCATTTTGACTCATAATGAATTGATCAAAGTTGGTGTTAGGGTGTGGAGCTAAAAACTTCACCAAGGAGCATTCATTATCAGGTTTGGGTCTACACAGACACCGGCATCGATCAGGAGCGACCGACGTCGGTCACAGGTAGTTGCAGAGATGCTGATGTCGGCAGAGAATCGGCCGACGGTGGTCACAGACAAGCAGCAGGAACCGACGTTGGTTACCTGCGTGTCCAGAAAGCTATTTTCGTGGATAGAAGTGAGTGTTTGCATGATAAGTTTGAGTTGTGGACTCAAGCTTGCGTCTCTATTATTAGCATTACTATTTTTAGAGCCCTTGTTTAAGTGGTTTAACTATTTGTTGGAAGTACATGCTCAAGTCTCCTAATTCTATATGAAGAATTAGATCTTCCTAGCTTAGTAGTTGAATTGGTAGAAGAATTCATTGGTGTGAGAAGAATAGTACAGAATTGAATCAATCCAGGCTTGTTGGAGTTGATTGTTCTTGAGAGAGATAGCTCTTGAGGAATAGAGATCTATTGAGAGATCTATACATCTAGGAGAGGTGTGGAAGAAAGAAACTTTCTTCAATTGTATTCCTTTTGTAAAGAGTTTGTTAATACAAGTTTTCAGGGTGTTTTCTTGTATCTCTTGTTCTTGCTATTATCATTCTAATTACTTGTCAATCTGATTTAATTTCGTGTTTATTGTTGTCACAATTGTAATCTATTGTTGGTTTGATCCCCCAATAAGTGGTATCAGAGCCTTGGTTACAGGTTCAGAGCTTGATAATTGGTATCAAAGTTCAGGTTCACTAACAGGTGGTTCAGATCTGTGTAGTGTGTATTGATTACAGGTTTTCACAGGAGTTTTTGCAGGGATTTTTGTTTGAGTGGGAGAAGCAATGGCAGATGAAAGTAAATTGAGAATGGAAAAGTTCAATGGCAAAAATTACCAACACTGGAGAATGCAGATAGAGGACTATATGTATCAGAAAGATCTCTACTTACCGTTAGGAGGTATTGCAAAGAAGCCCAAAGACATGGAGGATGAAGAATGGGAAGTTCTTGATAGAAAGGCTCTAGGTTCTATAAGATTGAGTCTAGCATCCACTGTGATATCCAATCTATCACAGGCAAAGTCTACGGTAGAGTTGATGACTACGTTAGCAAATTTGTATGAAAAACCCTCAGCTTCCAATAAGGTATATCTTATGAAGCAGTTATTTAATTTGCATATGAATGAAGGTGGATCTGTTTCTACTCATCTGAATGATTTCAATGGTATTGTGAATCAATTAAGTTCAATAAATATAGTGTTTGATGATGAGATAAAAGCTCTTTTGATATTATGTTCTTTGCCTGAAAGTTGGCATGGCTTAGTAATGGCAGTAAGCAATACTGCATCTGCATCAAATATTTTGAAAGTAGAGGATGTTGTTAGTGTTATCTTGAATGAGGAAATACGCAGGAAAAGCATAGAAGAGGCATCCGAGAACGCTTTAAGTTTTGAGAGCAGGGGAAGGTAGAAAGAGAAGAGCAAGAAAGGCAGAGCAAGATCCAAATCAAAGGGGAAAGGCAGATCTAAATCCAGAAATGGCAGGAAGCCACAATGCTGGAATTGTGGAAAGATGGGACACATAAGCAGAGATTGTTGGTCAAAGCCCAAGGAGGACAACCAGCACGAAGGAAAGGAAGAAGCCAAGATTGTAGGTATTGCTCAGGATGCTTTAATTTTCTCTCTGCATAATAATATAGAATCTTGGGTATTAGATTCTGGTGCATCTTTTCATGCTACTCCTAACAGGGAATATTTCAGTGATTATATCCATGGAGATTTTGGAATAGTGTATCTAGGGGATGATGAACCCTGTAAAATAATTGGCAAAGGTAAAGTGCAGCTGAAGATGCAGAATAACAACACATGGGTGTTGAGAGACGTGATGCATGTTCCTAGCTTGAAGAGAAATTTGATTTCTACAGGAAAGTTAGGGGATGAGGGTTGTACTGTAACTCTCACAGCAGAATCTTGGAAAGTGACCAAGGGTGCACTTATTATGGCCAGAGGTAAGAGAGAAGGTACTCTCTATTTGTGTAATTGTGTTACTAACAAATCTCCTTCTGTGTTATCTACTTCAGATGTGGATGCTAAATTGTGGCACTCAAGGCTTGGCCACATGAGTGAGAAGGGGATGTCGATTCTTAAGTCTAAAGGTATGCTTTCAGATTTAAAAGGCATAGATCTAGAGTTTTGTGAGCACTGTGTATTTGGAAAACAGAAAAGGGTTAGTTTTCTCAAAACTGGGTCTACTAAGAAGAGGCACAAGTTGGAGCTTGTTCACACAGACGTGTGGGGACCGGCTCAGGTTGCTTCCATTGGAGGATCACAGTACTATGTATCTTTCATAGATGATGCCACAAGGAAGGTATGGATCTATTGTATTAGAAAGAAATCTGATGTATTTGATACTTTTAAAGTTTGAAAAGCTATGGTTGAGAATGAAACAGGTAAAAGATTAAAGTGTCTAAGATCAGACAATGGCGATGAGTTCTGCATTCATAAGTTCAGAGATTATTGTTATATGTATGGAATTCGTAGACAAAGGACGGTTCCAAGGACACCTCAGCAGAATGGTATTGCTGAAAGGATGAACAGGACAATAATGGAGCGTGCAAGATGTATGAGATTGCATGTCGGTTTGCCCTTACAGTTGTAAGCACAAGCTATTGACACTGTAGTGTACCTGATTAACAGAGGACCCTCTATAGCTCTGGATGGTGGTATTCCAGAAGAGGCATGGACAGGTAAAAAGGTTGATCTCTCATATCTCAAAGTTTTTGGTTGTGAAGCCTTTGTGCATATAGATAAGGAAAATAGAAAGAAGCTTGATGCTAAGTCTATGAGATGCACGTTTATTGGCTATGGCTCAGATGATTTTGGTTACAGATTATGGAATCTAGAAACTAACAAGGTAATCAAGAGCCGTGATGTTGTTTTCAACGAAAGAGTGATGTATTGTGATCAGCTAAGAAAGTTGAATCAATCTGAGTAGAGCAATGGTGAATTGGATGAGGTAAAAGTCCAAGATGAGCTCGCAAGAAAAAGAAATAATCACTTACAAGAAAACACAGAGACCGACGTCGGCAGGTTAGGAACCGGCGTCGGCATGACAGAAACCGGCGTCGGCAGGACAGAGACTGACGTCGGCCATACAGGTACCGAGGTCAATCAAGAAGAACCGACGTCAGCCAGTTATAGGTCTACAAGTGACCGAGGTCGGTCACTGTCAGAGAATTTGGGTGGACAGCGTGTTGTGGACGAGTCTCAGACACCCATCAGGAGGTCAGAAAGGGTGAGTAAGCCTCCAGTTAGATATTCTCCTTCTTTATTTTATTTATTACTAATTGATGGTGGAGAACCAAAAAGTTTTGAAGAAGCAATACAGGTGGAGTCCAAGAGTGAGTGGGAGCGTGGCATGGTTGAGGAGTTGGAGTCCTTAAGAGAGAACCAAACATGGTATTTGGTTGAATTGCCAGCTGGTAAGAGAACACTTAAGAACAGATGGACCTACAGGTTGAAGGAAGGTGAGAATGGACAGATGTGATATAAGGCCAAATTAGTGGTAAAAGGATTTGCACAAAAGCCAGGTATTGACTTTGGTGAGATTTTTTCTCCTGTTGTTAAAATGACTTCAATAAGGGTTGTTTTGTCTTTGGTTGCTTTTGAGGATTTGCATCTTGAGCAGCTAGATGTTAAGATAGCATTTCTTCATGGAGATTTGGATGAGGAAATCTATATGGAACAGCCAAAAAGATTCGAGGTCAAGGGTAAGGAGAAGTTTGTGTGCAGGTTGAAAAAAAGCTTGTATGGCCTCAAGCAAGCTCCTAGGCAATGGTACTTAAAATTTGACAGGTTTATGACTGAGCATAGCTACAGTAGGTGTCAATCAGACCATTGTGTGTATTTCAAGAGATTTGATAACGGTAGATATATTATTCTATTGTTGTATGTAGATGACATGCTGGTTGTAGGGTCTCACATGCAGGATATCTCAGAGCTTAAGGTAAAATTAGCTCAAACGTTTGCTATGAAGGATTTGGGAGCAGCAAAGAAAATCCTTGGCATGAGCATTAAGAGAGACAGGAAAAAATCATAGGTTGATATTGTATCAAGAAGATTATGTGGACAAGGTGTTGAAATGGTTCAATATGCAGGATGCTAAACCGGTAAGCACACCTTTGGCTGGACATTTTAAGTTGAGTAAAGAATAATGTCCTAATTCATATGATGAGGTAGAGTACATGAGTAAGGTTCCATATTCTTCCGTAGTAGGGAGTTTGATGTATGCAATGATGTGTACTAGACCGGATATTGCCCAAGCAGTGGGAGTTGTAAGTAAGTATATGGCCAATCCAGGTAGGGAACATTGGAAAGCAGTTCAGTGGATCCTTAGATATTTGAAAGGAACCAGTAGTAGGCACTTGTGCTATGGAGGTTCAGATACTTCTCTACATGGCTATGTAGATTCAGATATGGCAGGTGATTTGGATGGCAGGAGGAGCACTACAGGTTATGTATTTACTGTAGGTGGAATGGCGGTTAGCTGGATATCTAAGTTGCAGAAGGTTGTTGCCTTGTCAACTACAGAAGCAGAGTATATTACAGCCACAGAAGCTAGCAAGGAGATGATATGGATGACACGGTTCATGGATGAGCTTGGTAGGGAGCATGAGAGTTGCAGATTGTATAGTGACAGTCAGAATGCAATCCATTTGGCTAAGAATTCAGCCTTTCATTCAAGAACAAAGCACATACAGCTAAGGTATCACTTCATACGACAGGTATTGGAAGATGGTGAGTTGAAGCTGGAGAAGATCCATACAGATAGGAATCCTGCTGATATGCTAACAAAGCCAGTTACAAAGGAGAAGTTGAATCTTCATTCAACTTCTGTTGGTCTTCATGATTGAGTTGAAGATGGTGGAGCTAGAAGATGTTGCTGTACAGGTACTGGTGCAGCTGTTTATCTCCAAGTGGGAGATTGTTAGGGTGTGGAGCTAAAAACTTCACCAAGGAGCATTCATTATCAGGTTCGGGTCTACACAGACACCGGCATCAGTCAGGAGTGATCGACGTCAGTCACAGGCAGCTGCAGAGACGCTGATGTTGGCAGAGAATCGGTCGACGGCGGTCACAGACAAGCAGCAGGAACCGACGTCGATTACCTGCGTGTCTAGAAAGCTATTTCCGTGGATAGAAGTGAGTGTTTGCATGATAAGTTTGAGTTGTGGACTCAAGCTTGCATCTCTATTATTAGCATTACTATTTTTAGAGCCCTTGTTTAAGTGGTTTAACTATTTGTTGGAAGTACATGCTCAAGTCTCCTAATTCTATATGAAGAATTAGATCTTCCTAGCTTAGTAGTTGAATTGGTAGAAGAATTCATTGGTGTGAGAAGAACAGTACAGAATTGAATCAATCCAGGCTTGTTGGAGTTGATTGTTCTTGAGAGAGATAGCTCTTGAGGAATAGAGATCTATTGAGAGATCTATACATCTAGGAGAGGTGTGGAAGAAAGAAGCTTTCTTCAATTGTATTCCTTTTGTAAAGAGTTTGTTAATACAAGTTTTCAGGGTGTTTTCTTGTATCTCTTGTTCTTGCTATTATCATTCTAATTACTTGTCAATCTGATTTAATTCCGCATTTATTGCTGTCACAATTGTAATCTATTGTTGGTTTGATCCCCCAACAGTTGGCTTTCTTTTCTTTGACTAATTGTGTTATGTAATTCTCTCTATATTATTGACTTTGGTTTTTGTTTATGTGTGTTTATTTGAGTTTTCTTGGTGTTTCGTTGTGCTTTCGCACCTCTCCTTTTATTTCTTCTCCTTTTCTCTTTTTATTACTTCTTGTTTCATCTTGGTCTTGTGTCTCCCTATATGTTTTTGCTTATCTCTTTTTTGTTTCAGAACATCTTGATGATTCACATGGATCTTGATTGTTTATATCTTGATCCTATGTTATTACATTGTTCTTGGACCACTTTGTTTATTTTATTGTTTTGGTGTCTTTTTTTTTGTTTGATTTTTCTTTTCTCTTTTCTAATTAATAATGCCTTGATGGTCCACATGGAACTTAATTATTCATATATTGGTCTCATGTTATTCAGTTGTTCTTGGTCTTTATTTTTAAACATTTTTGTTCCTTCTTAAGTCTTGATTTTTCATATCTTGATTTCTAGTTACGTTCATTTATGTTTTTCTTTTTCTTTTTCGTTTTCTTTGTTTTTTTGTTTTTTTGTTTAAATGTAAATAGTTGTAACTTTGATTTTGGTCATTATTTTACCATTATCCTTAGTTATAGGTATTTACATTTGAACCATATTAGCGTAATTGGAATATTATGTCCTTATAAGTCATTTATACTTATGATGCCTAATTTATTTTTCTATATCAAGCACTTTGTGCTTAAGTCTCAAAGTCTTATCATCAACACTAGCTCTGATGAATGATTCTCAAAAGCAATTTGCAAAACCTAGGCTCATGATATGGAATTAGGCATCTAGGTAACATGCATTTTAGCACTCAAATCTATGCTTAGACATGCATATCTTTACATACATTGTGAGTCTAATCAATTCTTGGTCAGTTTTCATCATTCCTTATTCTATTTTCTCCCAAACATGGGTGAACTACATTGGCTAGAAGTTCATGTTGGAATATGAGTCCATGGAACTATGTAAGAAGCACTCAATTTCTATTGAGGTTATCTCAGATATCTTTTATTCTTATTTTCTTCTCTTTCATTACTTTGTGCATTCTCATATGCTTGGTTTTATATGTCTTTCTAAGCCATTACACCATCACATGTACATTTACACCCACTCACTTTAACCTATATTTTGGGTTATATCTTTGAGCTATTTTGCTTGCCAATTACCCATGTTGGGGCCCACCATCTAAACCACATCTAAATCAAATCATCTCTATAGGGGCACACCATTATTTATTCTTTATCAATGATCAAAATTATCCCTACTAGGGCAAAAATATGTTATCATGATTATATTTAATCTACTAGAGTACTTCTTATTATATTCTCTTTGGAGACCCTATTCTAGTGGTGTTTCCCTTCCTAAAGTAGAACATTCTCTCTTTTCCTCTAATTCTAAACTCTCCACACTAATGCCCATGATGTTAATATTTTAGTGTGCAACTTATTTCAAGATTGATCAATGTCGTAAGTATACAACTTGTGTACTTAAATTAGGTATATTTAAAGTGTGTCCCTTACATTTATGGATTATATCTTTCCCATTACCCTTGTCTTTGGGGACTATTATACCTCTAATTGTATTTTGAATATTGATGGTAATCATGTGTGCAATAATTATATCATCTAGATGTGATCTATTACATAGGTTAATCTTTCACTTTCTCTTTTCAAGAGTCTATCCTTATCTTTCATCCTAGTATGTCCTCTCGAGGGGGCATCATGGGTCTATTCTAATTTATTCTTGAAAACTCTTTTCTTTGAAAAGGCATTGCTTTATCTGAATGTCTCGCTACATCTTCTCAAATAAGGGCAAAATGTAGACATCTAATTCCTAACACCATTTGTGTTGAAATTGTCAATCTTACTAAAATTGCACTCAAATGAACATTTTAGGTTAAAAACCATAAAACATCATAAATAGTTTGAAATTTTCATTTACAAGTAAAAATTTAGGTCAAAGTATCCCTAAATGGGGTAATGCAATTTATAGGCCAGCTAACTTTGACCAATTCATTTCAAGTCAAAATGATGATTTTGCCTTTTTGTGTTTTGGATAACTTTTTTCTTCTAATTCATTGGTACACATCATGTACCTTTATTATTTTGTGTTGGAAACATCCTAAATGATAATATGGTTCTAATGCATCTAACGTCACCTTCTAATTCTTCTCGAGTCAAATTACAACTCAGTAATATAACTTTTTAACCATTTTGATTAATTGATGGATAATTTCCAAGTAATTGCACAAATGTTGATTAACTTTGTGTAAGGATAATTAATCCAAATCAAGATCTTAAGTTTATTTTCCATGAGATTTGTTTAATATCTCTTTTTTGGGAATTGATTTCTATTATCTACATCATCAGGTGATGTCATATATGGGGTGGCATCTATCAAACCATAAGTGCATAAAATATTAGGATTATGGGTCTCCCATGCCTCTTTATTACCTCCCATACCTCATTAATGTCCCTTATTTCAAATTCATGATGTATATAATTATGTATTTTAATTACATAATTCAATTAATCCATGACCACATATCTCAATCTTGAGATGGACGGTCATGGTTGATTCTGGTCATTCTCAAAAATCTATAAATAGAGAGGCTATAAACATCATTTTTAAGCTTGAATATTTAAAGGTTATAATTTTCAATTGGTTCCAAAATTCTTTGCATTTGATCATTAATTTTTTTTTCAAGCTTCATTGATAGGCTAGTTTGATGATTCCAAATCATGAGCCTAGGTTTTGTGTAGTGGTCTTGAGACATTGGAGGAGTTTGCCACCATTACTGATGAAGACAAGGATTCTTGATCAAGGTATAACATGATTTTGAGCCACTTTTGGATAATGGATTCACTTATGAAGGTATATATTTCTTACTTTCTTTCATTTGTCTTATTACAAACACACAAACACACCATAAAGTAAGAAATTATTGAATCATTTATATGTGTGTGAAAATAAGGCATTAATCTAGGATATTTTACCCCTAATATCTAGAGGAAAACTAACAGGACAATATGGTAACTTAGATAGAATGGGGGAATAAAAAAGAAAGGAATGGGTGGTCGAGTTGACTCCAAATGCCCCATGCAAGTGGATACTACCTACATAATATTATGGACTTTAGGACAAATGTAGTTATCCCATGAATGTGGAAAAGAATAAAATTGATGAAAATAAAGATACTTTATTATAGAAGAGAAATAGGGAAAGGTACACTCGTAAACTGACGAGATCATTTGAGATAAATCATGAAAATGGAATGAGAGTGATGAATCTCCTTGTATAATTTGGTATCCTAAGATTGCATAGAAAAGATTATTGAAATGAGAGGTGAGGCTCTTATTTATAGATTTCTTGAATCATTGTGAACTATTCATCTCATATCAAGATGGAGGTTTAAGGATAAATATTAAAATATGTGAGTACACACATGGAGTGTGTAATATATGCCATTTAAGGTCCTTTTGGAGTATATAAGGCATGATATAAGAGAAGTGTAGTCATTGGTCCTCTTTGAGTGTGTAAGAGGGGTGTAAGGGGAAGAGTGTGTAAGAGAGGTGTAAGAACTTGTCTTGAGTGTGTAAGTAAAATGTAAGACATGTCATAACCTTTGCTTTCTTGCACACTTTTCTTGATGATGTCATTCATTTGTGAGGTAATATTCCAATTTTGAAATTAGTAAAATAGGATAATTCCAAATCCATGGATTTTTCTATTAGAGGAAATATTAGGCTTGATTAAATGGGATTAATCAATAATTGAAGAATTTTGGATTTTTTCAATGTTTTTATTTGTAAATCAAGTATTCACTTAATTACCTTGTGAAAAAACTTGTAAAGGGTTAATTTAATTAAAGATGCATTAAATAATATTAATGATGCAATATGATCCATTTCCCCAATCAGGGATGTGTCATTGTGATTTTGGGTTTAAATGGTAGTTGTGTTGGTAAATTAGGTCTAGTGGTGATTTTTAGCTAAATTTGTATGTGATTATAAAAAGTCATTATGAACATAGTTTAGACATAGAAGTGATTAAAAGAAGTGTCTACTTTTTTCACCTGTTTGAGAAGGTGTTCTAGATACTAGGCACATTAATGTCTTTTCAAATAAAGAAAAAAAAATCATGAAGAATTTTTATAATGCTTGAATAATAATGTCCTCACTCTTATCCTTTTTTTATAAATTTTATGAGTCTGTAAACTCAAATTGATGCCCCAAAGGGCACTTAATTATCCCTATATGGCCCCTTAAGGGGATGATTGGGGAAGAAGTTTAAAATGATATGCCCTCAAAAAAAAGAGGAAGAAGCAAAAATGGGAGAAATATGTGAAATTGGAATTATAAGAAAGACTAAATGATGGAATAGGCCCCAAAAAGGGTGGTCTCAACTGATTAAAATAATATACCCCATTAGTGTAGAATTGATCATTGATCAAATGAACTACCCTACTAGGGAAATTTTGATCATCGATCGATCTAAAGGGTTTACCCTAGTAGGGTGAATTTTCATTATTATAAATGATGATTAATTAATTGTGGGATAGTAGATAAAGAGATATTTTATTACATTATTTCTAATAAGACTTATAGAACTTGATTTTTGATATAACATTGAATGATATTAACCATGATATAAAACACCTTGACAACCATGCCATAATGTGAATAAAGACTGACCCCTAATCCAATAGACAACTAAAAATAATGCACCAATGATAAAAACCATGATGATAATGTTGGCATATGCGAGTGGATGGAATCAAGTATGATTGTGTGACATGAATCACCATGATGATGACCCTAGTGGCATAATGGACTGGGTCAAGGTGACAACAAAAAAATGGAAATAAATAATAAATTAAATAAGCAAGAAAACACAAATTAAAAATAAAATAAATATAAAAAATCCATTTTCCCAAGAGAAAAAGAAAATAAACTCACTAAGAACAATAAAAAATAATCATTAATGACAAACACACAAACACATCATAAATTAAGAAATTAATTAATCATTTGTGTGTGTGTGAAAATAAGGCATTACTCTAGGATATTTTACCCCTAATATCTAGAGTACAACTAATAAGATAATATGGTAACATAAATAGAAGGGGGAATAAAAAATAAAGGGGTGGTTGAGCTGACTCTAAATGCCCCATGTAAGTGGATTCTACCTATACAGTCTTATAGACTTTAGGCCAAATGTAGTTCTCTTAGGGATGTGAAAAAGAATAAAAAGGATGACAATAAAGAGACTTGATTATATAAGATAAATAAAAATATATACACTCATAAAATGATGAAAGAATTTGAGATAAATCATGAAAATGGAATTACAATAAGATTGGTCGAGCTGACCCGAGATGCCCCATGCATCTAAGTGTTGCCTACATAGTCTTTATGGTCCTCAAGCTAATGTATTTGTCCTAGAAAATGGATGATAAAATTTATAAATGATCATGGTTAGATAAGGGGTTCCTACCTATAAAACATGGTAAACCATGCCATATAGAACAAAGCCAAAGGCCACTAGTGAACAGGATGACAAAGCAAGCAAAATTTTTGTAGCTTAATATATCTCATGGAGATTTTAAGCTAGTTTTTTTTTTTTTTTAGATTTTTTTTTGGATTTTCAAATTTTTAGGGTTTTTAGATTTTTTGAATGTATTTGGGTATTTGGCATCTCAATTCCATGGAGTATTATGAGATACTGAATGGTTTAACTAAAAAAATACAAGAGCATGGTTTAGGTTGCTCATAAAATAATTATAGTGTGGCTTAAATTTCTCAATGGCTTAAATTTCCTGTAAAATGGTGAGAGTGTGGCTTAGGCTACTAAAAAAATGGTGAGATCATGGCTTAAATTGTTAAAAAAAATACTAATACTTCACTTAAATTTCTCACAAAATGGTGAGAGTGTGGGAAAAGGGTTGACTAAGCTAACCAAAAAAATTGAGCACTACCTAAATAGTCTAAATGGACCCCAACCTTAGTGGAAGTTACTATGAATCAATAACAAGGTTGAAAATAGGAATTGCATACAAATATAAAAATGGTATAGATTTTAACAAGAGATAAAAGATTAATTTCAAGGACCACCATATAGTGAAATCATGCATAAGCTACTCTGAGATACTACATGTCTTAGATGTGTTGATGGTAACTAAAATTGAGTATTATACTTGAAACTTTCTCTAAATTATAGCATCTAGAATCATCTATTATACTAATAAATAGGAATAAAAATAAATAATGGTAATAAAATGAGGGAATAAGATCAAGATGGGATTGATTCAATTGAGAAGAGGGATGAAGTGAAGGTATCCCTAGGTCATACCCCCAAACAAGGTTCCTCATAGATAATGTTCAAGCAAATAAATTATAAAAAAGCTTGAGATGAATAGTATTCATGGGCTCATCCAAATATTCACCATCTAACATAGCCAATCTATATGCTCCAAAACCATAATTTGTTGTGATGATGAATGTGCTCAACCAGTTAGGCTCAAAATTACCCTTATTTTCATAGGTGAAATTAGTTTTATTTTGATTTTCTTTCAGGACCAAGTTACCAATTTCAAAATCTTTATGTTTTCTACACTTTTTACAACTAAGGTGCAACTTATTTTGATAGTCCTAGAGATTTTTCAAAGTAGTTACCTATTTTTTATCAAGTAGATCTAACTCTTGAAACCAAGAAAATATATACCCTTCCTCATTAATGATATTCTACAATGAAATATACAAATAAGGTAACTCGGTCATGAAGGGAGAATAGATTCTATGTTATAAATAATGGAGTATGGTGTTTTTCCTGTTGCGTATAGGTATTGGTATGGTAAGCCCATAGGGAGAAAAATAGTTTCAAATGCCAATCATGGACAAAAGCATTAATGATATTTTTAAGAATTTGGATCAAGGTGTTGTTAGATACTTTGGCTTGGTCATTGCTTTGAGGAAAATAGGTAGTGAAAAAGTGTTATTTTATTTGTTATTTCACATAGAGGGATTTGAGATCCATATTTTTAAAAGAGACATCATTATCATAAATGAGATTAGAGGGAATGTCAAAGCATAAAAAGAGGTGGTTGAGGATGAATTTTGAAATCTTCTTCCTAGTTACATAGGTGAGTGGAATGGATTCAACCCACTTTATAAAATACTCAATTGTAGTAAGGATATGTTTATGGCCCTTTGATGAATCATGACTAATTTTCCCAACAAGATCAAGTCCCCATGTGGAAAATAGCCTTGGTGTAGTGATTGACTGAAATGGTTGAGATGGTGTATGAATGAGATTAGTATGCTTTTGACAAGACACACATGTTTTTACATAATCACATGCATCAACCTCCATAGTGGGCTAGTAATACCCTATACATAGGAGTTTTTTGGCAAGGACCACTCTACTAGTATGGACCCCACTTTACTTGTCATGTACTTATATAAGTGTTAATATGGACTCTATTGAAGCTAAAAATTGAAGAATATTTCCATCATATCCTTTGTAATAGAGTGGGGAAGTGAGAATGGTATAACAAGAAGTGGTATGAATGAAGGCTTTTTATTTTTTATGAGAAAGGTTGGAAGGGAGAATATTATCATGAAGGTAGGCATATATATTAGAGTATCGAGGTGAGTTCATACCAATAATATCACATACTATTTTAGATTTAAAATGTTTGTGATATGGCCTTATGATGTTCAATAATAAATTGGTAATTTATAGCATTATTTTTAATTGCTATTAGTGAAGCAATGGTTGATATTGTATTGACAGTTCTATTACTGACCCTTGGAACCTGTTCAAACTAGATGTGTTCAAATCTCTATTTAAGATGGTCCACCATATTATTGTAAGGATTAAGCTTGTCATCTTTGGTCTAATATTGCTCTGCTACCTGGTTGATAATCAATTGATAATTTCCATGAATATGTAATTTCTTGATATTCCATTATACTGCTAGATGAAATCTTATAACAAGTGCTTCATACTTTTATATATTATTCATACAAGAAAAATGAATGTAAAATGCTTTAGGAATGAGATACCCTTATAGTGTTATGAATATAATATCGGATCTTGATCCATGATAAGTGTAGGAACCATAAAAATAAAGTGTCTAGTGTTAAGTCTCAGAAGAAGTGTCATCTAGATTCATGATTGACTCATTAGAGAAATTAAAAATAAGCATCTTAGTATCTAAAAAGGGTTCTTAGGAAATTTGATCTGCAAGTTTATTCCCCTTAATGGCCTTTATATATACATATTCAATCTCAAATTAACTCAATAACATGATCCACTTGGCCATATGACTAGTCAAAGTTGCCTTGGAAAGTAGATATTTGAGTGGGTCCACTTTGGCAATAATAATGGTCTTATTGTTTAACATATAATGTTGTAACTTTTGGGCTGAAAACACCATGGCTAAACAATATTTTTCAATTGATATGTAATTATGTTCATAGGCAGCCAATGTACGACTAAAATAGTATATGTTTTTACCTTAATCATTATATTGTGCCAGGAGTGCCCCCAAGGCACATTCAGTTTCTAAGATGTATAGAAGAAATGAATTTCTAAGTGTAGGTGGAGTTAGAATATGTGAATTTTCTAGATATTCTTTTAATTTATCAAATCCCTATTCATAATTAACATTCCATGAGAAAATGGCACCTTTATTCATAAGATGAGTGAAATGATACCATGTGTCTACTAACAGAGAAATAAACCTCATGATAGATTAGATATTTCCCTACAGGATATGGAAATACTTTAGATTAGAAGGTGGAGGAATTTATGTAATAGCCTTAATCTTTGTTGGATCAACTTTAATTCCTCTAAAATAAATAATGAAACCTAGTAATTTTCGTAAAGTAATGACAAAGATGCATTTTTTAGGGTTAAGCTTTACTTTATATTCATAAAGCCTTTTAAATATCCTTTGTAATACATATGGATGAACTTCTCTAGTCTTTTATTTTACCAAAATATCATCCATGTAGTATTTAACAATATTATGCATCATGTCATGGAAAATGATATTCATTGCATGTTGGTATGTGGTACCAACATGTTTGAGGCCAAATGGCATCACTGATAACAAAATTTTTGCCATAGAGTGGTGAACATTATATTGTGTTAGTATTTATATGAAATTTTGATGTGATTATATCTTGAAAAGTCATTCATAATATATAACATGTCATACCCTACCATGGAATCCAAAATCATAACAATGTTGGGTAAAGGAAAGTCATCTTTTGGGCATGATTTATTGATATCTCAAAAATTAGTACATAATCAGATTCCTTGTGGCTTTTTTTTTATTGGGAATATATTGGATATCCTCTCTAAATAAGTAATAGGATGGATACACCATACCTCCAAAAAAAATTCTAATTATTTTTTTACAAGAACAACTATGCGAGGGTGTTTTTTTCTCAGCTTCTTCTTGATAATCTTGACATCATGGTGTACAATAAAGTGATGTAAAAATAAAGTAGGGTCTAATCCTAGAATATCTAAATAATACCATGCAATAATATTAACAAACTCTAAAATGAGTGTATTAATAATCTCATGTTCTTCTTTAGTGAGGGACACTCCAAGTTTGATCCATCTGGGATCAATAGGTATTCCAATGTTAACTTCAATGGTATCCTCCACAATCAATATGGTATTCCTCTTCATCTAGATACTTAAATGGCTCATCAATTTATCCCATGTAGGAATAATTTCAATCATCAAGGTCTGTCAAAGGCCATTTGGTAAAGTCTTGTGAGAAATTTTGAACTAATTGATCAAAGACTTTATGATCTTCTAAATTGATCCCTAAGTGGCATGAAGTTTTATAATTAGAGGAGGCTTGGAATTAATTTGAAAGAGGGTGAACTTCCCTATCCAATGGCACCTAAAATAGTTTTTCACCATGGGATTCATATTTATCTTTACTTTTACCCTAGTCCAAAAGCACTTCAAAGAGGTTTTCACTTTGCGACGTCAATGTTTAATTTTATTTTTATTTTTGTTTTTTACTAAGGAAGTTCACCTAATCTAAAAAATAGGTATTAGGGTCCAATGTAATATAAAATCCATGTTTGTGATCACCAAGTGTAAAATTATCTCTGAGGCCCAATAATTCATAGATTACCTCATCATTTTGAAAATCATCTAATTATATATATGAGTCTTTTTGTTCCCATTCAATCAATTGGGGATCATGGAGGAAAATAGGGGGATAAGTTGGCACAATATTAATGGTACAAATGGTATTGGGGCCAAATAAATTGGTGTCAAACAACTCATCATGAATGCTATAATAAGACTCTATGTCACTATTGTCATTGTCCATGTTAGATGATAAATTAGAAAGTAGTGGGCCTTTTTATTTTAGTCAAATTGGAAAAAATCTAGGTTTAAATATTTTTGTCTTCATATATTAAATCCAACATGGATTCTTTAATGATGACCATGTCAACATTCTCTTGTTTCCTATATTTGTTTTCAAATATTTATCTCCAATCCTTGTGATAAGGCTTGGGAAGGCCTTTGAAAACATCAAATTGGGATTAAATATTTTTTGAATCTCTAACCATATCCTCATAATTAGAAACCAATTGGGATAAATTTGGGAACATGATACATGATCAAGGAATAAGATTAGGAGTTAGAAGTCTCCCTTCAAGGATATTATCGATAATGGGTATTATGAGTTGGAATTTGGGGGTAGTGGTAATGATGTCCATTCCTAGTAGGATAAAAGATTATTCCAAATTATAAGGGTAAAATAAATTAAAAACATAAATTGAATACAAAGTCTTAATGTTTTAAATATGACCCTTTTTATGAACCTTTATATTCTAAAAAATGAGTTAATTCTATTATCCCATCATGGAGGGGAAAATTCATCCACTATTATCATGTTAGTCCTATTGATGTGGGTCTTGTGCACCAACAAAATTTAAATGAGGTAGCCTATAAAATTTTAGGATCTCAATAGAGGTAAAATACACTATAAATCATGAGTTGTAGCTATGGTTTAAATAATATTATGGTGGAATAGCAAGCAGAGCATACAAGTTGTTAACTGGGTTTACTTATAGTGAAATGAATCATAGTAGAGAAATCAATCCTAAGTGAGTGGGATGGATGTTTGATATTGTATATATCCAATTCCTAATGCAATTTTTGTTGAAATTGTCAATCTTACTCGAATTGCACTCAAATTCACATTTTAGGTTAAAATCCATAAAATGCCCTAAATGGTTTGAAATTGTCATTTACAAGTGCCAATTGTGAGTCTAATCAATTCTTGGTCATTTTTCATCATTCCTCATTCCATTCTCTCCCAAACTTGGGTGAACTACATTGGCCTAAAGTTCATGTTGGAACATGAGTCCATGGAGCTATATAGGTAGTGCTCAATTTCTATTGAGGTCAACTCGACTATCTGTCATTTTTCTTTTTTTTTTCTTTCATCACTTTGTGCATTCTCATATGCTTGGTTTTATATGGCTTTCTAATCCATTACACCATCACATGTACATTTTTACCCGCTCACCTTAACCTATTTTTTAGGTTATATCTTTAAGCTATTTTGCTTATCAATTGCCCATGTTGGGGCCCAACATCTAAACCACATCCTCAAATCAGCTCTATAGGGGCAAACCATTATTTATTCTTTATCAATGATCAAAATTATCCCTACTAGGGAAAAACTATTTTATCATGATCATGTTTACTCTACTGGAGTACTTATTATATTTTCTTTGGAGAACCCATTATAGTGGTGCTTCCCTTATTAAAGTAGAATGGTCTCTCTTTTCCTCTAACTCCAAGCTCTCCACATTAAATCCCATGATGGCAATATTTTAGTGTGCAACTTGTCTCAAGATTGATCAATACCGTCAATGCGCAACTTGTAATCTCAAATTAGGTACATTTACAATGTGTCCATTATATTTATAGATTATATCTTTCTTATTCCCCCTGTCTTTGGGGCCTATTATACCTCTAATTATCTTTTGATCATTGATGGTAATCATGTGTGCAAGCATTAACTCATCTGGATGTGATCTATTCCATGGGTTAATCTCTCACTTTCTCTCTCTTTTCAAGAGTCCATCCTTTTCTTTCATCTTAGTATGTCCTCTCGAGAGAGTATCATGGGTTTGTTTCTAATTTATTCTTGACAACTCTTTTCTTTGAAAATACATTTTTTTGCCTAAATGTCTCACTATGCCTTCTCAAATAGGGGCAAAATGTAGACATCCAATTCCTAACACCATTTGTGTTAAAATTGTCAATCTTACTAAAATTGCACTCAAATGCACATTTTAGGCTACAATCCATAAAACACCCTAAATGGTTCAAACTTGTCATTTACAAGTGCTAATTTAGGTCAAAGTATCCCTAAATGGGGTAATGCAATTTATGGGCCAGCTAACTTTGATCAATTCATTTCAAGTCAAAATGATGATTTTACCTTTTTGTGCTCTAGATCACACTTTTCTTCTAATTCATTGGTACACATCATGTACCTTTTTTATTTTACGTTGGAAACATCCTAAATGGGAATATGATTCCAACACATCTAACGTCACCCTCTAATTCTTCTTGAGTCAAATTATGACCCTAGAATATGACTTTATGACTATTTTGATTAATTGTGCACCAATTTCCAAAGAATTGCACTAAACTTGGTTAACCTTGTTTAAGCTAATTAATCCAAATTAAGAGATTAAGTAATAAATCCATGGAACTTGTTGAATATCTTATTATTGGAAATTGATTATTGATATCTACATCATCAAGTGATATCATCTATGGGGTGGCATCCATCAAGCCATAAGTGCATAAAATATCAAGATTATGGGTCTCCCATGCCTCTTTATTACCTCTCATACCTCATTAATGTCATTTATTCTAAATTCATGATGAGGATAATTATGTATTTTAATTACATAATTTAATTAATCTATGACCACACATCTCAATCTTGATATGGATGGTCATGGTTGATCCTGATCAATCTTAGAAATCTATAAATAGAGAGGCCATGAATTCTAAGGAGTGATATAGGAAACATGATGGTCTCAACTGAAGGTTGATTCCTTTTAAGTTGATCTTGCAGACCCTTAATTGAAAGGTTACAACTTAGACCAAAAAGGTGTCAAAGGCAGTTGTTTCACACACTTAAAAAACTATACCAGAATAAAATACTTCTACACACTAAGAATATTAACATAGTTTAAACTAATTGCTTAATAATATCTAATAACTTTCAATAGTGTTTGCACATCTACAGTTAGCATACATTGATAAGACAATCAAAATTTATCTATAGCTTTTGCATATTTCAAATCACTGTATTATTACAACCAAAAAAACAAAACATTAATATCACATAAATGGAAGAAGAGAACACCAACACAATTACATGACAATCAAAATTGACTTCTTCTTGTATTGATCGAATCTTCCAACCCTTTATAATGTGAAGTTATATAAATATATAGACTTGGAGAGGGGAAACCTCATCCTCCAAGTGTATGTGAATTCATGGTTACATGATACAATTATAGCCTTAGTTCTAATTTTAGAAAAAAAAATGCATGTTTTGCATGCTTGTAGCTAATTATATTTCTATCAAAGTTAGTTGGCCTTTGTAAGGCAATGCAATGTGTGCATACTTATGTATGCACCTAAATTTTCTCTCTTCCTTTATCATCAATAATATTACTATTAGTTGACACTAATTCCATGTATCTCATTTATCCCCTCTAATTAAATCCTAATATCACCCTTTATAATAATTTATCTAATATCCTCCTTCATTATTCTTCATTCATTAACCTTTTTTCTATCCCACTTCTCTATTAATTCCTCTAATCATCTCTTAATCTTATCCTAATCTATCTTATCCATTATTTATGAATTCTAAATTCTCATGACCCACCTACCCACCTACTAAGTCCATTATTAGGCTCTCTTACACCACTAGATTCTCTAGAATCCCCTAATCACCTATCTAATCCATCCCTAATCATGATTAAACCTTGAAAAGAGATTCTAGAGGTTTCTACCTCTAGAACCTTCCCTCCACTAGAACACTCCAAGGAATTTAAAATTCCTTAGATAATCCTCCACCATAAATCTCCACAATCTAACTTTGAATTTTAGCCATTGATTCTTCCCTCCATATTATATATAAATAATCCATTCCTACATGGCCAAGAGACAAGAAGCATCCATTCAAGAAATACATACAATCCATGAATCCATAATCATTGATCAAGCAATTATAATGTTAAAATTTTGAGTCTATTGAAATCTACAATCAACCATCCGCTTGATTATCTTGGAAGGAGACTAGCTGAGGTAAGGAATTGGTAAAATTCATCTTATTATTTTGATTTGCTTCCATAATCTCTCTTACATGGTAGTTTGGTATTTTTGAGTTTAAGTTACGTAGTTAAATCCATAAATCAAAATACCTACTAAATTTTAGCAACCATAGTGGGACCTAACACTCCCATTTTAATAATTTTACATTTTAGAAGTGTTTTTTGTAGCCTGTAGGACTGACTGGACAAGAACAAGTGCTAAATTTTGAAGAAATTTTCACTCACAAGTGAAACTCGTGGTATTTACCTACAAGTCATGACATTGTAATGGATATTTTTCCCTAAGATTTGTGGTATTTTACTAATCTCCAAATTTTAACCACTAACAGTCTCTTTCCTTGGCAGGTTATTACTACTTTACAATACTATAGATTCACAAATCATTGTATTGCCCTGGTAATAGTGATATTTACTAATTAATTTATGGTTTCATTGGTTGAAAAACATAGAGAGAGGATCTAAGCTACAATATTGCCACTCACGACTCATGGTATTGACTTGCAAGTCATAGTATTACCATTGATAGTCACAACATTATGATTTATCCCAAATCTTCTAACAATTATCCATTGATTTCTAACCTACAAGGTCAATCTTTTCATTCTCTATCTTGTATTAAAATCAATGATCAAGCATGACCCTTTTGAAATCTTATTTAACTATCTTAAATCTTTGAATATTTTATTAGACACATTTATGATTGGGAAAATTTATATTTTTCTAACCACATTTTGAAAGAGGTTTTACCTATGAAAACTTATTGTGTTATGATTTATAGGGTCAATGAAAAGTCAAAGGTAGGATTATCTAAAATCAAAATATCACAACCTTAACCTTTTCCTTATCTTCCACAATACCGCTAATCACATAGTTGTAGTTTTGTCTAGTAATTAGTGATATCACCTCGACATTAACAATAGTGTGATTTGGTCACTTTGGGGCTATTTTGTTTGTTATTTAATATCTTTAAATTCATAATGTAGATATTTAGGACAAATTTGAGTGGAAATAACTTTTATATTCTAAAAATTGTTTATGATTTATCCATTTTGATAAAAAAAATTGTCTTCGTAAAATCTTGATATATCATTGTAGACTAGTCAACTATAATTATCTATGTATATTTCCTAAGCATTCACATCTCTTGAAAATATCATTTAGTCTAAATTTAAATTTAAAAAAAATCAAAAAAAATTGAAGCTATGTATCTCTCTACAATATCATCATTCTCATAGTTGTGATATTGCATATATTTTTGTGGTTTTGCATAAAATTATGCAATAAATGCTAGTAGTTAGGCACCTTCTACAAAATCATGACCTTTTAGTCATGATATTGCATAAAATTCATGATATCTCACTTTTTTTTGTATTATTGCATTGGTCTAACTTTGTATCTGTGATATTGTAGTCTGATGTTATGATTTTCCATTAATTTTTTGCATTCAATTTTGTCTCTTTTAAGTGCATTTTAAGAGTTGTTTTTAGTGATTTTTAGTCATTCTGAGCCTCCCACAACACCCAAATTAACTTTTGCATCAAGGGCTCTATCCCTTAACCCCATCCTATACTACGATAGGGAGCATTCTATGGGTGCTTCCCTTGGACACCACAAGGGGATCTGCCCCTTTACCTTGCTAGGTGTTGCCACCCACAGACCCCTATATCGTGGCCCACTCACCTAAAGAAGTTATAGATCCAAATCATAATTTTTTTAGTGGTTTTGATTAAGCCTTATTAGATTAAAAAAAAATTCTTACAGGGGTGAATCTAGTGGCTATTTTGACTTGCTAACATCTTCTTTTGTAGGTTATATTTTTATCTAATTTCTTGTCTTATAGGTTGCCCCTCAAGAGTGCTAATCAAACTACTAATCATTTTCCTATAGGTTTCCTGTCAAATACATTTTGACAAATTAAAACTCGTTTTTTTAAGACTTTTAATCATCTTATTTTAATCATGTTTTATATTCTTTTATATTCTTGCATATTATATATATCACATCTAAATAATCAATTAATTAATCACTTTTATCTACATATTTATCACCTGAGGGCTATGGTGGTGTATGCTCTCCTCCTTACATCCTTGTGGTGATTTATGGAGGATCAAAAAACACCCACAAACCCTCCTATTTTTATTTTCTAGAGGTAATGTGACATGGAATTAACACCCACACACTTGTCATAATCTTAGGGGGATAGTGACCATGGATTTCACCACCATGCATTAATCTGTACTCTGCATTTTAGTAGAGTATAAATATTAGGGATAGTTATTGTTAGGCTAATAATTTGACCCATATAAGTCATTCATGAAGGGAAAGAGTTAACTCTCTAAACTAGGCATTATACAACACCCTATATGAACTTGTGCCCCACTATACTTATCATATATCAGATATTCCCCTAAGGAGCCCATTTAGCCTAGCTTAAGACCTTATGACCATAACAGGCAACTTATTGTTAGATTCAATATCAGTTCCCAAGTGACCATCATGTGAAAATAAGGTTGAGAGGGTTTAGTATATTCCATAATGGGTCATTAGCCTACATCCTCAGCCATAAAGTCATTAGATGATGCAATCACTGAGTTACACACTTATAATCAATTTACTAGTCATAGGTTTATGGTTTACTTGATTTAGTGAGTGTCATGCTAGACCCATGCTATTTTTAAATTAAGTTAGCCTTTTACTCAAACCTATCCACACTAAGCTAGGTTTTTTACACTTATCATCATCTTGTATATCCTTGCCTCATCATTATATCATTTTATACATCTTTATCATCATCTTTTTGTATATATTTCCTTTGTAAATTTGTGTATATCCTTTTAGTCTTATCTCATCTTGCATATTATCTTGTACCTCCCTTTTGTCTTAGTCATATCATCCACATATCCATATCACCTACATATCCTAATCACATCTTGTCCTAATTCAACTTTATCCATAACCAATCATTTATCTTCATCTCATCACCTTATCCACCATCTTTCCAACCTAGTCCTAATCATAGTCTAATCTAACTCATCTTCTTGTTTATATTAATCCCCCTATCAAGTCTATAATCATCCTTTGGTCCTCATCCATGTTAGAAAAACATTCTTATCAGGGTCTTCATCACTAGATTGCTTGTGTCTAATCAATTTTGATTCATAATCACATATCCTATCAATCTTATTAATCCAATCATCTCATCCTATTTAAATTGATCAACTTAGTCTTGAGCTAGTCTTAATCTAATCAATCCAGTCAAAATCAATCTCTCGGGCTAGTCTATCTCCTCATCTAATCTTAGATATTTTTTAGCTCACCTAGATGAATCCAATCCCAATCATCAAAGTCTATTTCATGACCTAATTAGTCTACTTGAATATTTTATTATCCTATCACACCACATCACAGATTGAGTCAAACTTGAGAATTTCACTAAAGCAAGCCTTTATCCAAAAAAATTCTATGCATTCCATCATCATCATTTAGTTTTTGCATTCAATCCCCCACACCTACTAATTGGGGCTGACAAACCATATCATCCATAATTTTTCCCATCCTTATCTATGGCATCCAAAACAAATTTGGTCAATACCATGATTTATAAATGCCTCATTTCCAATAGGGATATGTTCCTTTCCCACCTCATTAAGATGAGCACCCAACATCCTACAAAATTTGACCCCATCCACCCATTATTGCCTCCAGTCCAAACCCATTCATGTGATTACCATTTAAATCCTCCTTCTATTATTCATATCCAGTCATATTCCCATTCCTATTCTAGAAAATAGAATCCCATCCTAGCCACCTCATTTATTACTAGTCTACCCACCTAATCACGTCAACAACCATCTAATTTAAAGTCCAATGTTTCCACATATAAGTCACAAAGTAAAGAGAGCCCGCATACTTCTCTTCCTATATCATTATAATCCCTCTTCCAAAAACTTATTTTTGATAACATGATGGTCTATCCACCCATATGACATCTTAATCCCTCTAATCTTAAGGCCTATTGGTATAAATATAATGAATACTATGTTAGGCTGTGGAGCTAAAAGCTTCACCCAGATGCAAACATGGAGGAGGTTGCTGAGTGTCACAGTCGCCAACGTCGGCATGCCACCTGATGTCGGTCAGGGGTCGACAAAAAGCAACCAACATTGGTCAGGATTCAATCAATGTCAGTCACCTCCAGATAGATAGGGATCGATGTTGGTCACCTATGCAGTTCTAGAACTGCTTGTTGACGGATAGTTAGTTTGTTGAGCTGGTTATTTGCATGTTAAAGACTAGTTCGAGTCTTCAGCCGCTTGTCTAATTATTGTATGCATGGGATCTATATAATAGACTAATGGGCTATATTGTAAAGTGTAGAACTAGGAGAGTTCTTCCATGGTGGAATCACAAGGGTTCTTCCAGGTATGTAAGATTAGGTTGATTTGCAAGTGTTGCAAGATCAGGGAGGAGATCTACATGTGATAAGTAAGATCAGGTTGGTCTGTAGGGGTGTGTGTGTGCGAGGTCAAAAGTGGATCTATGGGGGAGCAAGATCAAAGGTGATATCAACACATCAAGGAGCAAGATCAGGTGAGATCTACTTGGAGTATTGGTTCGTACTCAGTTGTACTGGCAATATTGATACCGACTAGTTGAGGTGAACAATAGCTCTATGTTAGCCGTTTGTTGTGACCTGTATTGAGAGAAGATAACTCTTGAGGGAAGATTACTGGTATGCCCACAAAGTGGATGAAAGAGTGTGATCTCTTTATTGTAATTTCCTTCTAATTGAGTTGAATACAATTGTGTGTTGCCTCTCATATTCTGTGTTATTTCTATTTCTAGTTACTTGTACTTCTGGTATAATTCTGCATGTTTAGTTGCTTATACAAAGGTAATAATATGTTCTCTTAATTTTGACAAGTTGTGTCAGAGCTTTGGGGAACTTAAGTCCTATCATACTATGTATATCATCAAACCTAAAAGCACACCATTATTCGATTTCATAATATCCAAAATGACATCCAAGACCTCATCAACCATGGTGGCATATAAATTGAGAATGAATCAGATGAGTCTATATCCATGGGTGAATAACAAGAGGTATTCCAATATTCTATTCTCAATCATAATCAAGCCCTTCCATCTCTAAGCCAAGGTCAAGACACCACTTCCATATTCCATGGTCCCCCCATCTTTGACAAATCATCCATCAAAACTAAGTCTATTCCCCATGCACCTAGTCCTCCTTCCCTCATGAGTCCTTATTTTATGGGCCTATCCTTGGAAAATCCATTATTCCTCTATCATCTCCCCTTCATCCATCATATCAAATACCCCCATCAAGAGATCACTTATAGACAATACATCTTCTACTAGTAGCATTATGATAAAGGAAGCATTGGAATCAATCCAAGTGTTATCTATATCAAGATTATGTTCAACACCCATATCTAAATTAGATTCCTCATCAAAAACATCATCCCTCATTGATGTTTTAGTAGATGATGACTATGTTTATCTTTTTTAGTATACCTATAATATAGATAACTCCAATAAATCACCAAGCATATCTTTTATCTCAATCAAGATAATGAAGTCATAATAGAGTTCTTTCAACATTTATTTATAAAATATTTAGAGTGAATCTGATCCTACCTTGGATGCATGTTTTTTAGCTAGTCTTAGTGATCCTTTTCTTGATTTTGAGGAGATTTTATCTAACGTCATAACTAGGTCTCCAAGGAACCCCTATGAGGACCATGTTGTCCCATCACCACTCATTGACTTCATCATACTATCTCCCCTACCTTCATCCATCATAGATCCTTTCCTTCCTATCAATGATTATTTAATCACCTCCTTCCACAAGGATGAATAGGAACATCCATCGTTGGACCCTTCCTTAAACAATATAACATGTGCCACAAATCCAAAGGTCTAAGACCATATTCCAAAAGTCATAAATCATGATCAAATCACTTTTGATCTAATAAGTCACCATCAATAAAATTCAAATCATCGACCTAATCCAAAATTTCTTCCCCTAATGAAGCCCAATTTCAACCACTAAGGTATCATCAAAGTCAAAAATCAATCTCCCCTAGTGAAACCCAAAATCAGGAACCAAAGGGCATTTAAATTCAAATCTAGTTAGAAAATCAAAATAATATAAAAAACACTATTAGTAAATTCAACCATCCATTAAATAACTAGATTAGAGATGAACCACAAAGTCAAAACATCTTGGATCTCTTAGAGTCTTTTATCATATGGCACCAATAAAATGTAGAACTTCTAACATCTCCAATGATGTATACGACTACTAGTCCCACTTCCTAATCATCTATCACACTTTCTTCCCGTGATCCTACCATCTATTCAATTCCACTACACCCTCATCAACATCAAGATCTAATCCAATCCATATCTCCCATCACCTTCCCAAGAAGCATTATCTCTTATAAGAGTGATGAAGATACCTGGCCTAGATATTTGGAGAAGTCACAATAGAGAATCACAAAAGGTCACATAGACCTCAAAACATCAAGTGGTGACAACATGGTCCTAGCATCACATATCTCTAGAATAGGTGTTGGATAAATATCCATTGAGTTTCAACATTCTTGCATCTCATACCCATATCCAATAAGTCAAGATGCCTAAAGGTTAAAAAATAAAATAAAATAAAATAATAATAATAATAAATTAAAAAATCAAAAAGTCAAAAAATAAAATAAAAATCATTCATTCGATGGTGAAAACCAATATTTTGGCACCTTGGGCAAGTACCATGATGAAAACTGATCCTCAACATTATGGTAAAATAATCTATTATCTGTATTATACCTCAACACTTAGGGGCAAAATCCATCCATTTCATATCCCTTGTCAATCAATCCCTTATCCATCCCATCCATCCATTGTTCTTACCCATCATACACCATCATTATGTGCATCTTATTATGTCCCTCCTTTCTTTCAGTCTTGACCTTTGTAAGGATGAGGAAGGTGTCATGAGACATTTTCTAGAATCATCTTGGCATATCCTCTAATGGACACCTAGGTAACTAAACATCTGGTTCCTTCATGATATGGTCATTAACAATCCCTAGTCCCTTCTTCATTGGTCCTCATCCCCTTTTCTACATCATTCTTATCCTTTTGTCTTATAATCCATTATTCTATCAATCCTCATCCTGGTTACTAGGCTTGGTTTCCCTTTGCTAGTAACCCCATTTGTATAGTGTACTAAAAAACCCTAAAAATCATAAAATTTAAAAATGCCAAAAATAGTCCATGGTTTCTTGTCTTATGAATTTTCCCCAAGTCACATCCATCTCCATGCCTTTCATCTTTCAAAAACATGTCATTCATCCTCATATTCTAAACTAGGGGCAAATCTAGTGTATATCATGCTAACATTGACCTAGTCTACTTTTCACCTGATTAGTCTTACGTCTCTCATCTAAATATCCAAATCCTTAGCCAAATCCTAATCTAAGTCCACATATATAATCTAATCCCATCATCTCATTCAAAATCCATACCCTTACCTAAATCCTAATCCTATACATCATCGTTAGTCTCTCCTAAGTCCATACTCACATCATGCTCATCCTAGTCTAGCCCATCACCCAATCACTCATCCCATCATTATAAAATACACAATGACACTACAAGTAGAAACATATGTGTATAACTTGTTTGCTCAGTGTTGTTTGACTGGTTTATATATATTTTGTCATGTATATAAAATGCTTGTCTTATTGATCATTTCTTTTAGTCTTACATCGTGACTCTTGTTGTCTATTGGGAAATGAAATAGGATTCTATGAGGTAACCAAAGATAAAATAATGCTTATAAGTACCCTCAATGATGTAGATTTCACTATTTTCCCATGCACTTCGACACCATGTCCCTTTGGTCATAATTATATCATGGGGCATACTATCAAGTGCCATATCTATTGAATTGATTAGACTATGATGAGTCTTATGATAGTTGTGATGGCTTGATCACCTACATATTCATTATATATTTAATTATATAACCATCCATATTCTCATCACTAATCTAATCCTCTCAACCCATTTGAATCACATCCAATATTTTATCTTCATAATCCTCATCTCATCATCTACATCATATCCTCTAATCACTAGCATCATCCTCTAATCACTAATCCTCATCATCATCTTCTACTCTATCAATTGTCATTTATCCCCAAGTCAAAACTACATTGGCTTGAGTTATTTTTAGACTATGTAGGTAGCACTTAATCACACAATATGGTGTGACTAAGGATATCTTATCCACTCTTCTCCTCTTTTCCCATCATTTTTCATCACATCTCTTATGTCCATCATCCTCACATCTTGCATCAATCAAATCCTTAAGCTTTAAAATAACTTATTCATTAATTAGTCTATTTATCAATCACCATCCCCATAATCATCTCTTTAATCTTTGTTTTCAATCACTTGCACCTGTCGATTGGGTCTGATAATTCATACCATCTATCTTTTCTCTTATCAGTTGCCCATTATCACTAATTAGTCACTTCATCATTTAAATTTTAAAATTTCTTCCCTCAATTGGGGAATAAATAGAACTATAACTTTATCATCATCTATAGCTCCCTTTCATGTGTATTTATTAGGGGAATCATTGCTAGTAATCACATTGTGGCTCCTTAATTCAAGGCAATGTGTCCAATTTTTCCCCTTTATCTTTTGGTCACTCAATCATATCATTTCTTCTTTTTCATCTCCTTATTCAAATTTAGCTTTGAGCTATACCCATCATTAATATTATCAAATCATTATCTATCCTAGCTTACAGCTCTCCCTTGCATGCATCCTTAATTGGGATCCATCTAAAGCTTGTAGATTTTTAATCTTCTCATCATCATATCATGGTTGATTCCCTCTTGGGATGTGTCGATAACTGTAACACAATCATTCTTAATCCTTGTGCATATGTCTTTGCAAGGGGAATCTTCAATCTATAGCTCATTATTCTAGTTGAATTCATATTTTTCATCCTCTATATTAACATCACACATCCTATCCCCCTATCTATCAATCACATCCTAGCCATTGTTTCTTCTTTCGAGAAATCATCTGTCTCATTCTTCCCCACATGTCCTCTCAAGGGGGCATCATAGTCAATAACATTGTTTCCCATAAAATCATCCACTAACATTCATCCATGAAATGGTTTTTCTTTGAAATAACATTACTCACTCCACTTTGTCAAACTACACTTCCCTTTCAAAGAGGTTCAAAATGTATGCACCTAAATTTGCTCACTTCCTTTATCATAATTAGTATTACTATTAGTCAATACTAATTCTATTTATCTCATTTTTCCTTTCTAATATCACTCCTAATCATTTATCTAATATCCCCCCTCATTATTCTCCATTCACTAACCTTATTTCTATCCCACTTCTCTATTAATTCCTCCAATCATCTCTTAATCTTATCCTAAACTATCTTATCCATTATTTGGGAATTTTAAATTCTCATGACCCTTATACACACCTACTAAAGCCTATTCATAGGCTCTCCTATACCCCCAGATTATCCATAATCCCCTAATCACCTAGCTAATATATCCCTAATCATAATTAAACCTCCTAAAGAGATTCTAAAGGTTTTTACCTCTAGAACCTTCCCTCTGAGGAATTTAAAATTCCTTGGATAATCTTCCACCATAGATCTCCACAATCTCACTTTGAATTCTAGCCATTGATTCTTCCCTCCATATTATATATAAGTAATCCATTCCTCCATGGCTAATTTTGAAGAAGCATCCTTCAAGAAGGCCATACAATCCATAAATCCATAATCATTGATCAAGTAATCATGATGTTAAAATTTTGAGTTCATGGAAATCTATAATCAACCATTTGATTGAAGATATTGGAGGGAAGATAGCTGAGGTAATGGATTGGTAAGATTCATCTTATTATTTTGATTTGCTTCCATAATCTCTCTTACTAGTTAGTTTGGTATTTTTGGGTTTATGTTGCATAGTTAAATCCATAGCTAAAAATTCCTACTACAACTTACAAATAGTTTAGGTAACTTTACATGTATGCTCTAAGTGTAAATGAATTATAAGTTCAAAATTAAGTATTGTTTTCGTAGATACATATAAAATTTCCCTTCAACTCAAGGTTTACTAGGTGTTTACATGGTGAGTGAGGTTGTTAGAGGCACTGAAGTGGATGCTTTGTTGAACTAGGATTTGAAGTGCCAACATTCTTCTTCACTTCCAAATCTTAATTGTTATTATGACCAATGTCATATTGGTATCTGATTATGTCCATGTTAAGGATTAAAGGCCTATGCCCTTGTTTACCTATTCCAAGAGCTTGCATGTTCATCCTTTATATTCTTGAAGTTAGATCTAAAAATCTCAACTTTAGTGACCTTCCTAAAAAAATTGAACTTGGCTTCTATTTCTTCTAGGTTCTTCCCTTGTATATCTTGTTTGACATTTTCTAAAGCTTTTTGTAAGAGCTAGTCCAAATTGTCCCTATTGATAAGTCTCCTTATGGAATCCTTAGCCTATGAAAGCTTCAGTCCATTCAAAATTTTCTAGGTGAGAGCTTCATGTTCTAAGTATTTAGGCATCACTACCTCAGCTACATCAATCCACTCCCTGGCCTCTTGTGTTCTGATAACCACCAAGTTGAGGGTATTGGTAGATTATAATGGTGTCATTATGTTTAAGTGTGTATATGATTTTCCATTTATAAAAAAAAAATAAGGAATTTTAGTTTATTCTCATCTATTTTTATAGAATTAAATAATTTGGTATTATCCACTATATGGAATGCCAATTTTTCCCGCATTACATTAAAAGCCTCAATAGTATTATACAATATGGATGCAACACTCTGGACATCCATCTCTATTTGGACTAGAACATGGATAATTTGTTTTTATTCTCTTTGTTGTTCTAGTTCTTTCCCCACCATTTTAGTTCCTTCATGTATCTCTACTATAGCATCCTTTTGTGTTTCAAAATAGGATTTAAAATCTTCTATATATGGGGATTTCCCCAGTTTTTTATCCTTCCTTTTGGATAAGGTAAACATTTCTTGCCTTTCCTCTACTATGATTACTTTTCTATTCTTGTCTTCTAGATTCCTCTTTCTGGCCATCTATACACTCCCTGTATATTTTTCAAATATTGTACTTACAATGGGCAATTTGATAATTACTAGACTAGGCTTTTTGGAAGCCTCCAATTGCATGTATGTTTCCTATTTTGGGAGGACTAATTGGGTTGGATCTATGGGTTGAGTGTCTAAATTTGTAGTCTCATCCAATATCTCTCTTGATGTATGCCTTAAAGTTTCCTCTAGAAGGGGATTAGGGAGTGAAAGCCATATGATTTTAGACTAGTGCACTCCACCATATGGTGGTAGTGTATGGACTATGTAAAGTGGATTTTTATTATTCTTAGCCTTCCTAGTGGTTATCACAATTGTATCTTGAGAGGGACTAGGAAGGGGAACTAGTAAAATTAATTATGTAGATGAAACATGTAACTAGGGATTTTCTAATTCTCCCCTTACTTTCTTTCTGGCCATTTTCTTGGATCGTATGGGGGGTGGAATAGTAGTGGAAGGAATAATAATAGGAATAGTAGGAATGAATATAGAATAAGCAATTTGAGGAATACCAACTAAGAAAGTAAGAACTACAGGGGTAGAGGAGATATTCTCTACCTTTAGAACTAGTAGAGTTGGTTGAACAAAGGGTTGAATAGGAGTAACCTCCACCTTAGGGACTAAGAGAGGAGGAGGCTAGGAGGGGTGAATGAAATAGGGTCAAATAAACTAATAGTAGAAAGATAAATATAAGAAATAGTAGGGGTAATGAAAATTGGAGAGGGTGTTGGCTCACCTGATGGTTGCTTATGCAATGGTGCCTTACCATTTGAGTTCTAGAGGCTCAAGAATTTTTCTCTTTGTAATTATACCTCCTCATTAGTGGATTCCCCTCCAACTTCCTCTTGTGTATCAACTCCACTAATGGTGCTTCCATGGCTACGATCTATGGAATGGGTTGATTCCTCAAATTCCTTTTATAAAAAATAGTTGTCTTGGTAGTTGTAACATCACCTTAGTTAGGGCCCTTAGAATCTAAAGAATCAAGACAAATGGGTTCATCTTTTTTAGCCCCAAGTAAGGTATCTGACACTCATGTCTCCTTATTCACTACCTTAATTACCATAGGGGGTATTTTGGAGGGTTTCCCTTTATCCCCTATTGGATCAAGTCTGTGAGTCTATAATTCTAATGTATCCCATCCCTCAACTAGTGGGAATCTAGTCCATACCTCCTTTATATAAAAGGAAGGTTCTTGTTGAATAAGTTTTAGAAGTTATTATTTCAATTTAATTGATTTTTCCCTCTCCCTGACTTGGTCATCATTTTGAGTGTTGAAGAGAAAAAAATCATGATCATAGAGGTGATGTTGATATTTGATGCCCAAGTCCCTTAATATGTTTTTGTACCTATCTATGGGGATCCTAGTCCCTATGTGGAAATGTAGCCAAAGAATAGTATTCTTTGTACTTCCATACATCATATAATTACTTTTGATTGGTATAGCACATCATTCTAATCATTATGTGAGAGCCATGAGAGTATGTTTTCTTACTCTTTTGCATGTCCTCATTAATACCCCACCATAATAGCTAGGTTATTTACTACTCTGCCAACTCGTCTAGGAAATACTTGGGGAGGTACAGAGGTGTAAACATATGACCTTTAACCATGATGACCATGTAATTGGGGTATAACCAGTAGTCTCCCCTAATCAATAATGTATCTACAATGTTATTTAATATCTTAGGTAGGGGGACTCATGGATGGCCATCGATACTTGGGGGTAGACATCCTCAAAGATGCACATAATATTGTGAGTGTATGCATGTATGCACATAAAGGAGTAAGAATCACATATCCAATTCTTTGTGCAGTCTGGAGGGGGCTCCAAAGTGAGATATTATGAATGAAAACTATCCCAAGGACTATGTCAAATAATTAATACATCATATATAAATGACCTCTTGGAGGCCTCTTGTCCTTATGAAGTATCTACTCTTGTATCCTTACTCCAATTACTTCACCTAGAGTAAAGGTCAACCCTGATGTCCTTATTAAATAAATTAATAGAACCCATTCTAGGTAGAATAATTCGATGCATAGGTAGACAAATAGCATGTTCAATAGGTCCATTCCAATCCAGATTCCCATTCTAAATTTAGTCACTAGTGTGGGTTACTTATCTTTCAAATTGATTATCTCTTCAAGGAGCATCCAACTATTGAGTGTCTTCTCAATTGATTTATTTCTTCTATGTCACTACTCTATATAAATCATAAGTGTCATCTAAAATAGGAAGTGAGAGGTACCTTTGAAATGCATTTCTAGATATGCATGCCACAATCATTTTATGCTTGACATGATGTAGGAACACTCATACAAATATCTTTACAATGAATGATAAATCTCATTGGAGGTTGATACAAGGCATGATTTATTTCTTTGCTAAATTTAAGTGTAACCCTTGATGTCTGAGTGAGATTAGGTTTGTGTTTAATTGGCACTAAGATGGAGTCAAATTATCCTCGTGTATGTGCATCAACTTAGTGAATGGACTCCTACAGCACCAAGTAGTTGGTATAATCATTATTGAATATTGTAGGTTCAAAGAGCATATCCATGTACTTAATGGAGTCTTTGATGTAAAATCTTGAAGGGAGGAGAGTTTCTCAAAATTATCTAGATGAGGATGGCATTATTATTCAATTGAGTTAATACTGATTTAGTTTTCAATTCAATCACTCAACTGTCCTGAGTATGTTATTAAGTTGGAGACACTGGTGGCTAGGCTTATATCACAAGAGAGTAATTGATTTCACAAGTTAGCTTGAGATTGAATGGGCATGTTATAATTTGAATTTATTTAATATATCTCTCGCATTGATTTCTAGTTCATGACTCCTAATAAGAGGCATATTATGAAATTCCAACTTAATGTGAGACAACATAATATTGTGTTTTTTCAATAGATAAAGTTAATTGATCTTGAGATTTATAAATTACTAATTCTAAAGTGGAAAGTTTGAAAAGGATGTGCAAGTAGTGTTGAAGTAATTCAAGAAGATTATCTATATTTTGGAATTCAAAAAACTTAAATGAGATTTACTTATCAAAGTGGTAAATTGGGTAGTTTGTGATTTTTAATGTTATATGGAAAATATATCGAGACTAATTATAAATACTTAGAATAATCTTGTCAAAAAAAGAGAGAATTGGCTATAAATTTAAAATATACTTGAGAAATTTATAGAAGGGAAAATTATTATGGGTGGATATTTCAAAGTTATTCTTGGTTTTAATGATAAAATAAGTGGTACTAAGAAGTAGTCTCAATCTGAGAATGATTTTTAAGATTTTTTTTCCTCTAATTATTTGATAGATATTCTCCCAAAAATAGGTAAATTCATATGGAAAAATAGGAGAAATGTGTGTAGTAATATTATTGAATACCTTGATAGATTTATGATTTCATCTACATGGTTGTAAGGGAATTGCATTGCTCTATTCTCAATATTGAATGTTTATGGATCTTATCATACTCCCATTTATTCATCCATTAATAACTATAGGATGCATGTGTTTACCCTTAGAACTAATTTGAAAAGGAAATTAACTCTAAGTAATGTAAACTTGAAATTTTATATAAGTAGATAAATAAAATAGCCTACTATAAAAATGCAATGATAAATAGAATTTGTAATAGTTATAAATTAGTAAAAATTTAAAGTAGGGTTAGGTTTAAATAGATGTCCTTATAAACTAATTTATTCAAACTATACTATTCACTCGATGAGTATGACTATCTGAAATTATTTATAAAAACCTACAAACATAGTTTTAATTTGAAAAACCACATTGTTGTATTCTTGGACAAGTGCATAATATCAAGATAGGGTCACAATGCATAATTATCTACTAATGTGACTTTTTATATGTTGATTATGAACTGAATATAAAATTTTAGACTAGTTCTCCTCTGTCTAAATATTATATGATTCTATGTAGAACCTATTTGAATGGTTGGATCACCTATAAAATCAAAACCCTAGGCTACATAATGACACAAATAAGATCAAATTCCTAATAGAAAAAAATAGGAAATGTGGGAATGGTTTATCTATCCTTAGAAAACTTATTATTAACTGAGTGTTGCCTACATAGTTCAAGTGGACCTCACGCCCATGTAGTTCTCTCTTTATGGAAGATCGTATAGATATAACTAGAAAATTTAATTAGAATGATTAACAAAGGATGGCCTCAAAACATTAGAAGATAATTTTAACTTGGCCAATGACTATATTAATACAAAATAATTGCATTAAGGATCTTTACCAAATAGATAGATACCTTTGAAATTATTTTTTCATGAGAGTGCTAGATATAATAACCAGGGATTTCAAGTGAGACATTTGGTGTGTTATTATAGGAGAATCTTTGAATCTTTTTTGATAACCCACATATTTTCACACAATGGAAAGTCATTAGGAATCATGTCATTTTGAAAAACTAGACGCTAGATCACTATAGACAAGTTCACACTAGTAGACATGTGTGTGGTGAATCCCTATTTACCTAGTCCACACTTATTTATAATGGACATGAGGTTATAAAATTAGAATGACAATGAAGTATTTTTTGATTAGGTATGAATAGGAATAAACTATTTAAGTCTATAACATGCTCTTAGTAATTTTAAGCCTTTTAAAGTTTTCATATAAATAAACGGATATTAGAATGGCTACTTGGCCAAGTAAGGTAAACATGTCAAGGACAAGCATTATCAAGCATTTTTTTATTAAATTTCATTTTCCACATTATCCTCCTCCATTTTATTCTAGTGATGCATAAATTACCAAAGTAAAGTAAATGTGATACCTAAGTATGTATACACTCTGTTTTTGTCATAGAGATGTTCATGCCCCCTTGTTGAGGCATGTGGAGAAGTGTTAAATTAAGAATGACCACGTCTTAATTTGAAGAATAAATGTAGATGATTGAATTGGAAATATTTATTTTCCATACTTCATAGATTAATTTTTAATGTTTGAAGAGATGGGAACCAACAAATTGGTTCTCTAAAGTGCAACCAAAACAATGAGTGTCACTAAGCTCTCATACATCCCACTTGTTGATTAGAAAGATAAGAGATGGAATATAGCACATGGATCACTAAAGTGAAACCAAGAGGTGAAGTTTCACTAATATAAAATGTGATTCACTTATAAAATATGAATCACACTGATGTAGACGGATATATATTCGAACTATAAATTCTTAAAAAATTATACTTGATTTTTTAAAAAGAAAAAATCTAATGTTTTTCAAATTAGTAACTTGGTCATGTATTTATATCATTACCTATGTAATATATATAGTTCCAAATGTTATTTTTTTTTTAAATTAAGCCTTGTAACTATCTTCACACAAGTGTGTATGTGCTCAAGTAGTTGAATGAGTGGAGTACATAAGCAAGATGAATGCACCCATAATCTAAGAAATCTATTTTTTCACAATATAAACTATCATATCTAAAAATTTATTTCTTGTAAAATCCTATTGTGATTCCCCCCATTTGATATGAGGGAGATTTCCTACAAACCACTTTTCTTAAAATAATAAGTGAGAGCATTTATGAAAGATAGGTAAACTTGTATTACTTATTGTATATATTGCATTTGTATTGAAATCTTATAGGTGTAACATTGAAGTAATTGAAAATTTTATATATTTGATTTTCCTCATGTAAGTTTGATCTAACATTGTGATAATGAATGAAATGTATAGGCACTTATGATTTTTGTATATGTATTTTAAACATAGTATGTTGAAAAGTTCAAGTATTGAAGTAAATAATTAGTATGTGCATGATATGTATCATGGCACCATAGATAGATAAGTATATACATATTAGTGTATGATAAGAATCATGGCACCATAGTATCCAAATAGAAATCATGTAAGCATAGTCACATAATTGATATGCAATAACGCTTAGATGCCACATATAAGGGACATGTAATATGTCACAAATAGTGTAAAAATGTTTGCATAGATGTCACACATGAATCCAAAAGGATAAATACAAGGGACATGAAAATGTCACAAAATTAATTGATCCCAAAGGCCACACATACAAGACATTATTTTTCCATACAATTAAGTTTTAATGTGAACATACACAAGGACAATGGCCACATATATTAAGCGAAAAAAAATTGAATCATTTTATGAGATTGAAATAAGCATATGAAAATATCATATAAAAAATGAAGCTAGAATAAGTTAATCATGTATGTCTATGTTATATCTTAGCAAGTAACATATTCAGTAAGACAGATGTGAAGATAAAATGAAATATTTTTTATTATAAGAATTTGAAAATAGAGAGGAGGTTAGATCAAGTGTTAGTCCATAAAACTATGAAATCAACACACTAACATGCTAACATCTCTAAGACTAGATCATAAGGGGAGCTTAATGATAAAAAAAAACACAAATAAAATGCAAATAATGACAAATCCCTCACCTTATTTTAATTCTCCAAATGATTCATTGTGTGGCTTGCTCGGTTTGTGCTCAAAGAGTCTTTGGCAATGGATTTTTCTTTGCTTCTTCTCTCCTTGGCACTATTTGTGGCTTGATATAGCTTATGCTTTATTGATGGATTGGTTTAATATTTTGGAATCATAAAACTATTGTTAGGAATCTTGATACAAAACCTACATTATAACTCTACTATTTCCAAGCTCTCTTTTCAATAGGCAATGGCTTGTATTTATAGACTTAAGATCTAACCCCAACTTAAGGTGAGTTAAAGTGTAGTTTAAACATGGAATGGGTTCAAACCCAACCTAAGTGAGTTAATTAACCCCATTATAGTTAAAATGTGTCAATAATTAATTATTTTTAATGAATAGGCATGGGTGAGATATTTTCAAATACTTGACAACTCACAAAAGGTAATCATGAAAAGCTAGGATATTTCATATTTTTGAATTTCCTTTTTTAATAATTCATCAATTTCACATGGATAATTCAACTAGGCATTTAATTTGGTTTAGTTTTTAAATTAATTCTTATTAGGATTTTAGCATTTTCAAGAATTGATTTTATGTGTGCACTTGCCCCACTTAATAGGTCTATATGCCATATTGCATGTTGTGATGCCATGAGATACTTAGGGATGAATTCATGAGAGTTTATTATTTCTTATGGTAGGATACCCCAATTAGGTATGTATCAACATGATTTTGGTATTTGATGAATTATTCACACTAAAATTTGGGACATTCAATTATTCCTAGGCTTAATTTACAAAGGTTGGTAGGAATCAGTCTAAAAACTGTTCGAAGGCCATTAGTGGCCAATTTTAGGTGTCTGCAATATTAAATCATGTATTTTCATTTATATCTCAATATAAGAAAAAATGTATATAAATATAACTTATAAGGTGTTCGTACATAACAACATAATTCCCCAAACAAGTAATGTCATTGGGTGAAAGAATCAACCGACATCAAAACCCTATATAAGTATGTCTTAGCTTGAAAATTGAGTGATATTTGAATGTGAATTATGTTATGTGTGTAAAAATTATTTAAACATTCCTTGTGATTGTGTTTCATTTGAAAATAAACTGTGAAAATAGATAGGGATATGTGTGTAGTGTGTCATTGTCTTCCTATTGCAACTTTGTCCATATTGACTGTGTATAAAATTTATGATCATCAAAGCTTTTCCTATGTATAAAGACTATTTTCACTATGAAATTTATCTTGTTTCAAATTCAAATACCATGTGATAATCATTATGTATTGAAAATATGTTATGTAATGAAAAATAAATATATATGGCATAAGGAAGTACATATAGATAATAATATGAGCATATACCTACAAGTCCCATTTTTTTATTTTTTGCAAATATTATGATTTATTGGTATATTTAAAATATATGAATGTTTTTGTATTTTGACATATTTTAAAATATAATCATGCATAATGAAAAATATATTTAAATAAAAATAGGAAAGAAGGTTAGAAAATTAAAATAAGGAAGGGAAGATTTAAAAAAGCCTCAATAAGGTGCTGAAGCAAATCATGGTATGAAAGAAGGCATGTGATATGCTCCTAATGTAAATGTAGTGTTACAAATATTACAATCATACCCATGTAAACTCACATAAAATTAGGTATATATGAACATGAAATTACATATGAGATCCTAGAGCATGCAGAGATGTGCAATAATAAGTAAATGAGTTTCCATTATATATATATATATATATATATATACACACACATATATATATATACATATACATATATATATATACATATACATATACATATACATATACATACATATACATATACATATACATATACATATATATATACATACACACACACACACACACACACACACACACACACACACACACACACACACACACACACACACACACACACACATATATACATGTATATGCATACATATATATATGTGTGTGTGTGTGTATATATAATTAAGATGGTTGTTGTGGGCTTTTAAAATGAGGTTGAAGTAAAGAAAAGAGAAATTTCCCCAAAATGAAATGATAAATCCAAGGGCTAGAAGAAATTGGATTAGGTGTAGAAGAATAAGCAACAAAAAAATAGTAACAAAGAAGCTATTTACAAGTAGGTACCAGGAAATTATGTTTAACCAGTTATTTTGGTATAATAAACCTCCTATATAGTTATTTAATAAAGATTGTAGTCACCTTCCTTAAATTACAATAATCAACCTAATTTAATAGGCTTTAGTTGTGCCCAAGTTTTTGATTCATGTGTTATATTTGTAGTAGATCACTCGGATGAAGTATGCTTATTGGTTTTATGAGTAATTGTAACTATATTCTATTTATAAATTGTCAAAATTACACTATATTGATAAAATGTAAGGGAATCATAATTAATATTGAGTAATTCACCTATTAATTGTTGTCATGATCTCCCAAGGATCTCAATATATTGCTATAAATCAGGATCAATATGAAAGAATGTAGGACATGATTTATGACCCAATGTGACTAATAGAATAATATATCTGATGTAATATGTGGGACCTAAAACTTGATGGATATGTTGTGTGTAATATCCAAGAGATTTAAAAAGAGCAAAACTATATATGTTTTCTTCTTGTAAGCAAGTAACTACAACATTAATACATTGTTTTCTATCTATGAGTGAATTTACTAGAAGCGGCTCCAAATAAGAACAAACTTTATTTGGAGTGTATTTGGTGACCAAATTTGTAGGATTATTATTTTTTTCATGAATTAGGGCTCCTTTGTTAATAAATCCCCCTATTTTAATAGATTACAATCTTGTTGTAATTTTGTATTTTCCCTTATGTGAGCTTGTACCTATTTGACCTCCATTTAATCCTTAGAAGATGTAATATTTGTATGATTATAAGTACATAAATAAATATAATGGGAAAGATCTAGTGATATTGTATTCTAAGAATTTTTTACAGCTTGTTGATCATTATTTTTTACTTTACCATCATCTGGTAGAGGAGGGATATCCCTGTATTCACCAACTCCAACACAAATAAATAAGGAATGAGAGAGATTTTCATATTCATTAATGGGATTTAAAGATAATTTAAAAATTTGACCATTTGTTAACTCTTGTATATTCTCATCATCTCTACTATAATAATATTATATTTTACAATAAGACACCTATGTATTGACCAAAAGTGATAATGTGGTAATGAATTTTATAGAATCTATAAGAGGTAATTATTGCATGTGTTCTTTTTCAATGTTGTGTATAGACGTGATCTTTTTTTGAAGCTTCTTAAAAAGTCTCCTCAATATGTTGAGGACCTGGAAAACTTTAATCAACTACTTTACTAGATTCACCCACTTCATAAGTATGCATTTGTGCAATAAGAATTAGGTGTTCAAGTGCATTAAAGGATAATTTATCTAATTGTATGATTTTAAAATATTAAAATGGTGTATCAATTGAATAAATTATATGCTCATTTTAATCATATATAAAATTCACACACCTATTAACTATAAAAATCATATCCCCCATAACATGAATCTAATGGTGTCCCAAATATATATTATTTTATAATTGAGAACCAACAACTTATAAGACAATAGAGACCATTAAATGGCCTAATAGCATATCCAATGTGATGATTCCCAATAGTGGTGCTGAAGTTTTATCAAATCTATGGATAGGTTGCTCAATTTTTTGAAGATTTATCTTATTAAAACCCAATTTTTGGATGAAATGATAACTCCACAAATTTATTCTAGAACCATTGTCAACTAAAACCCTCTTAATAAACTTCCCATGAATTTGAAATTGGATGAATCATGGTGTATTCTACCCAATAATGTCTTACATGGATAGATCCTCATTATCAAAGTAAATATTAATATTAATATCTTTTAAGGTACTCATAATATAAGCAAACAAAACTGGTTGTGTGTTCATAGGAATAAAAGTATCTCATAACATAATATAGACAATAAATTTATAAGTAGGGGTTATTTTTAGTAACTTTAGAATATAAATATTGGTTGGTGTGTTAAAAAATTGCTTAATTAGATCATACCCTTCGTGTTAGGAAGTTTATCATGAATTTTGAATGGTGGGCAGAGGAATATTGATAATAGGTTTTTGAGGTTGAGAAGCTGAGATAGGTCATCCACATCTAGTTTTAATAAAATTTAATTAAGATTTTAAAATAATTTGTGGATGAATGATAGGTATAGAAGAGGATCCGCTAGGGTTCAATTGAGGGAGAGTAGGAGGAGGTACAAAAGGTAGATCACAAGCTCTTTGACATTTAGTGCTGATAGGTAGAAACTCATATTGTAAGACACAATAAGTGTTGGAAATAAAGGGTATGATCTCATGAGATGGCATATCATGAACTTTTTCATAAGAGGTGGGATTTTTTATATAACTAAAACCTATTTTGCATTTATTTTGGAAAGGAAAAATAGGATCAATAATAACTTGAACATGTTTACGTACTCCTTGTCCCATAGTATAATTATATTTTATAAATATTTAAGTTGAAAGCTATGTTGTTGAAAATTTATTGAGGATTTGAAAAAAATAAGAGGTTCAAATAGATGAAAAGATGAGTTAAAACACACATTTATATTAGGAGGCAGAGGCATAATATGAGAAAGAGCTTCTTTAATTACTTTGTATGGAATCCATGAAAAAACATGATGAATAACATGTTGTAAAAGAACATTATATTATAAAATAAGTTTCATGATTATATGTAACAAATTATAATAACATATATGTGCTAGACTCATGATGAATACAAAAATGAAACAAATAAGATTATAACCTAAGAAGATAGTGAAAACAAAAATCAAGGATAAGGGGTGACCTAGAAAAGGTTTTAAATGATTTGCAGGCTCTTAAATATACTTTCTCATCCATTGGAAAGTATCAGCTCAATATTTTTGAGAACTTAATATGGAGGAATAAAAATACCCATATCTCACTTGAGAGCAGGTTGAGAGTAACTTCCCATGGCTAACAACTTATGGGAGCAATAATGAATTAGATGAATTGTATAACTTCTTATTGGTATAAATAATGGGGGATCTTAGGTGTTTCAAATATACTGTGAGGTAAGTGTAAACTAAATTTTGTGTTTAGATTTGTATTATAGCTATGATATTAGGTTAAACCCCTCACGCCATGATGTTTATAAATAGAACACTGCATAGCCCTTCATAATAATACCTAAGTAGTTTTAAAACTACCATAACATAATTTCTAAAACAATAAAAATAAAATTGAAAAATAAAATGAAAAGATAAAGTGGAATTTTTTTTTATAGGAAACAACATAATTAAACCCAAGGTCAAAAGAAATAACCTTTGTGTTAGTATTTATCTAAGGTGACAAGACAAACATTTTTAGTATCATATTATTCCAAGGTCAAAAATTTGAATCATTATATTACAAATAATATCCAAGGTTGAGGACTGTATTATTTCAATGTTAGGAATTTATAGAATTAAACTAAAACCTTAAGATAAAAATAAACAATAAGTACAAGAAATGTTATATTATAAAAGAGGGGTCACCAACATGTTTACCCTTAGAATTATTTTAAAAAGAAAATTAACTCTAAAGTAATGTTAACTTGAAATCTGATCTAGGAAGATAAATAAAATGGTTTATTGTAAAAGCACATTGATATAAATAATTTATAGAAGTTTTAAATTTATAAAAATGGAAATAAAGGTTAAGGTTAGAGAGATGTCCTTACAAACTAATTTATTCAAATTATTTTATTCTTTCACTGATTATGACTATCTAAAACTACTTATAAAAACCTACAAACACAGTGTTAATTTGAAATAGTACCTCGTTATATTCTAGGATAAGTGCATAGTATCCAGATAGGGTCGTAATTGTCATTGCTTGTTCGTGAAACTTTGTATATGTTGATTTTGTAGTGAATTTAAAATTTTGGATCAATTCGCCTCTGTCTAAATATTATCTAATTTTTTATTAAGCATGTTTAGATGCTCAAATCACCTATAAAATCAAAACCCTAGATTTCACAAGGACATAAATAAGATCAAATGCCTAAAATAAAAATTAGGGAGCATAGGACTAGCTGAATTATCTTCAGAAACTCCCTTGTTAACTGAGTGTTGCCTACATAGTCCAAGTAGACCTCAAGCTGATATAGTTCTCCCTTTAGGGAAGATCACATTTATATAACTATAAAATTTAATTATAATTCTTCATAAAGTATGGCCACAACCTACAAGAAAACAATCTTAACTTGGCCAATGACTGTATGACTACAACATAATTATATTAGGTCTCTTTGCTGAATAGATAAATGCTTTTGAAATTGATTTTTCAAGAGAGTTCTAGATAGAATAACTAAGAATTTCAAGTGAGACATTTGATTTGTTATTATAGGATTATTTTTTATTTTTTTTCTAATAACCAGCTTATTATCACACATAATAAATCTATTAGGAAGCATGTCATTTTTAAAAACTAATTATTAAAGCATTATAGATAATTTTGCACTAGTGAATAGGTGCACAGTGTGTCCATGTTTTCCTAGTGCACACTTGTCTAAAATGGACAAAGGCTTATAAAATATTTATAGTGAAATATCTATTGATTAATGATGAATGGGAATAAATTAGATAAGTATAGAAGATGTTCTCAATAATTTTCATACTGTGAAGGCTTTCAAATAGATAAATGATTATAAGAATGGTGAGTTCACCAAATAAGGTAAATATGTCAAGGACAAGCATTATCAAGAATTTATTTATTAAATTTAAGTGTATACATTATGAAAGGAGTCCATTCAAATTTTAATTAATATAGTTGAGACATCCATAATTTTATGATCAATTAAAGAGTTGGTGGGAAATTTTCAACCGAGATAAAGGACCTTAAAAGTTTAGATTTCCCCAAAGCTAAAATTTATAAAAACAGAGCTTGAGGGAATGGAATAAGTCAGTATTTGGTAATAGTTTTAAATAAACTATTATTTTATAGGAGGAATTGGAGTTAGTAAAATCTATAAATCAGTCTTCTCCCATGACTACAGACTAATTTCAACAGGGAGATGACTTGTTTGGGAAAACTTCATTAAGTTTATTTAAGAGGTCAGATCTTCTAGAAAAAAATATCAAGAGATTTATGGATTAATAAGGGAAATAAGAATACTAAAATTTTCCACAAATATACCATGGCTATGAGGAAAGTAAATAGATTCTACAAAATCAAATATTCAAATGGTTTGAGTTTAAAGGAACGACTTGAGATAAAGAAAGAGGAGATGAATTTATTCAAAAATATGCTAACAAAAGATGAGAGAGCTATGGACAAGTTTTTATAAGCCATTCCAAGAATAATATTAGTTAGATAAATTGAGGATCTACTGAAACCATTTTCAAATGAGGAAATTAAGGTTGTTCTCCACTTAATTGAGCCAAATAAAACATTTGCACCTGACGACTTCCCAGTGGATGTGTTTTGACATTTTTGGCCTTGAATTAGTAAGGGTAGAAAATGAATCCATGAAATAAAAGTAGATATTATAAGATCAAAATTGTACTTTTATTTCTCTCATTCCAAAAAAAACCTAATTACCTTTGTGGAATTCAAACCCATTTCTCTTTGCAATATGATTTATAAAATCATTTCAAAAGAAATTGAGAAAAGACTAAAATTAGTTATTCCTCTCATAATTTCTCTTGAATGAGTGCAATGTTTTAGGTGAAAGAATATTTTTGATGGGGTTATTATGACCAATGAGATTATACATATTCTTAAGTTTGAAAATAAATCAAGATTGTTGCTCAAATTAGATTTTACAAATGATTATGATAGGGTAAATTGAGCCTTCTTAACCAATGTTTTAATAGATTTTGGTTTTGGGGAAGAATGGATCTCATAAGTTATGAATTATGTAACTTGAGACTCTTATTTTGTTTTGGTAAATGGAAGTTTAGTGGGATTTTTCCAAAATACTAGGGGAATTAGGCAAGGGACCCCCTTTTTGCATACTTTTTCATTATTGTGGTGGAATCCTTGGCTAGGGTATTGGATAATATGAGGGATAACAATAAAATTAAAGAGTTGAAATCTCATGAGACTGATGACTAAAATACTCATTTGTAATTTGTGTATGATACCCTCTTTTTGGCTTATCGAAAATGAATGAGGTGGTGTCTTTGAATAAAGTTTTGAGAAAATATAAGGTAGCTTTAGGATAGAAATTTAATTTGTAAAAGTATTAAATTTTCCTTATTAATGTTTAATACTACTCCTCTTGTTGCAATCCCTCTAAGGTGGCCTACATGAAACTTAAAGAAAATTAAGAGACTTAATTTGGACTAATTTAGAAGGTAACTTAAACTTTCACATAGTAACTTGGAACATTTTTTTCTAACCCAAAGAGGTTGGTGGGTTTGGGATCAATTATATTTCCAACTAAGGAACTTTTCTCTATGAAAAGTGGATCCCTAGGGCCATTGAAGGGAAGAAAGCATGGAAAGTTATCTCAGACATTATATCTCCTCAAGAAACCCCTATGGTTGAGATGCTTGGAATAATTTTAGGTTCAAAACTTTGATTGTTACTTTTTTCTATATCAAGATCATAGGAAACTTAATAGTTAAGAGTTTATGGAAATCTTAACAAACTATCAAGACTTGGTTGGTGTGGAAAGGGGATGGGTTTAGATTTGGCCTCTCCATCAACTCTTATTCTCTATGGTGTTCCATAGTTATTAGCAATGATGGGAATCCCTTAGCATAGATTCCTAAAATTAAATTTCTTCAATGATTTTACAGAGGCATTCAGGTCCTATGGGGTATATTTTATAAAAGGTCTAGATCTTGGCCCAACTAGTAACACTTAAAGGCCAAATTCAAGCTTAACAAACAGGATTTTGAATCTATTGTTGAGATCCAAATTTTTATACCATATTATGACTTTCATAAAATTGAAGTTAAAGGTTCCCATACATGGTGGAAATATTGGAACTGGAGTGTGTCCAATCTCATGCTTCGGTATAGACCTCGGTTTGGTTAAAATGGTTATCTCCCAACAATGAACCCTAGGAAATGCTCAAAAAATAGTGGAATATTAATAGCTCTGTTAGTATTTACAGTAGGCATTTCTAAATCATTTGGTCTGCAACTGTGGATCCCAAAAAGGTCATCTTTACTTGGTGTATATTTTACTAAGGTCTTCTAGTGGGGGATAAATTGCTTCACATGGGGATCTCTTCTCCCAGATGCTATACCTATGGTCAAACAGAGTCTCTAAAACACATATTTTGGTATTGTGTTAGAGCCCAAGAGGCCTGAATATGGAGTCATTCCTTCTCATATCCTTTCAGACCTAAACGCTTCTCTTGGAAGATGATTCTTTTAGGGGACTCTACTCTGCTCCATATAAGATTCAATAAAAATCGATTAATCTTTTAGATTGAAATTCTCTTTCTACTTTGGAAAATAATAATAATAATAATAATAATAATGTTATATTTAACAAAGTGCATCTTCAAAAATATTTATCTAATGCTAACAAAAAATTTATCTTTTCTAATGTTACGCTACATATACAAGTAAAAGAGGAGAAAGTGTCCTTGGAGGTTGAACACTTCTAAATTATCATCAGCCCTTGGGGCAATGCCCCTTGCACTGTCAATAGGTTTTCCTTAGATATACCACACTAAGACCTCCCAAGAAGGGACCAAGAGTGGAGATACCACAACAAATGTCATCATAGATCTTAAAGCCACTCTGCTTTCTCTACCCCACATCTTCCTCCCCATCAAATTACCTCACCTTTGCAAGATCATGGAGGGTGGTCCTCACCACATGCTGGCTATAGATGTTTTAGGTATGCACCTTGAGATTGGTAGGGGAAATTTATTAGTTTTGCATTTGCCATTTCACCCCCATCATTAAACTAAAGAAGATGAAGAGGAAACTAAAGAACGAGATGACTAAGAACCCATACTTGATGATCTGCACCTCCATGGGGGTTGTTGGGGGATAATCCTAATAATCTTCCACTTACTCCTCCTCCTTCTATGAGGTTGGTGGTGCCTATGGCTTAATGTCTTGTTAATTATTTTTTATTGGTGTGTTGATGATGTCACCCATGATGTAATTTTTTACTAGTAGTTTTGTAGGCCATGGGTCATAACTTTGGTTCTCTCTTGGGTTTTTTTCTTCAATTTGTTTCAAGTTTTTTTATCGAGATGTGATTTCATACCACTCACTTTTTTATCAAGCATATATTGAATTTATTGTATTTTTTTAGATAGATACTTTACTTTTGACCGGAGTTTCAACCAGTCTGGGACAAAATCGGAGGCCTAGATCCCCAACTGATCATCTATCACAAGTACCAAATTTATCAACAATGGCCACAACCGGCTCGAGAATACCAATGAACAGTGAAAACTGGCCCAATAATACCAACGATCGGCCACAACTGACCCAAAAATACCAATGATCGACCACAATTGGCCAAATAATATCAACGATTGTCCACAACTAGCCTCCAATACCATACTGAGATTTGAACTTAGGTGGTGCTTGAAACAATCAAGTCACTTTACCAACTCGCTTACATCTCATCGGTAAAGTTAGAGACTGACATTTTTATAATTATAATGCCTAAACCAACGATGAATAGTATCCCTAACCATGGACTGTGGACTTGCTTCGTCGCATTGAATAGAGATTTCAAGCCACATGTCGATCTCCAAGTAACCGGTAGTCTATTGCATTGTGGATACTTTTCACAAAAACCTGTCACACTTAATGTGAGAACAACATTAAAAAGTGGTCATTCTAAAAAATGGATCTTGAGATCTCCCACTTCTAACATTTATCTCACTGCTACACTTTCATAACCAAATTGTATCTATTATATTTAATTATATAAATATTATGAAATAATTTTAATGTTTATGCATAATTTAAATCATTATGCATTCAATTTTTAAGACTATATATAATTTTTAGATTAATTCTTTCATATATAAATTGTGAGTATGACACATGTACTATATATTAATAAGTCTTAGAAAAAAATAAATAAATTTAAAATAATGTGTATAGCTCTTGACTTGAAAAAGCAATTAAATTTACAATAAAAATTTTATAATAATTCAAATTTAATTCTAAATGTTGATAAAAATAAAATCATAATCATGGAATCCAAAAAGTATCCTACCCTACAATCCCCTAAAAAATATCATCCTTTTGAGATTGTTTAAAATAATAAATACTTTTATGGACCTTAATCATAAAGTAACTTGGAATTGGAATCTCATCATTTGGAAAAAGAATTTTTGTGAGTTGGGAGGCAGGCGTATTAAAATATGGAAAACCATTGCAACGAGGTTGGACTTTAGTGCTACGATGAAAATAAAGTGCATTATTATTATTATTATCTAGCCCTCTAACTCATGTGATTCTTTATGAAGTTTGTAGAAAAAATATTAACAATTCACTATTCATAAATTTAAAGTTAAATGTAATACACCTTACCTTATCGTTTTTATAGAAGTTGGATGTTGCCAGTTAAAATTTAAGCCTTCAAACAATATTATGTTATATAAATACATGTTATAATTAATTTAGATTGAGATATGCTTTTTATAATCAATAATCAAATTAAAAATAAGGTGGAAAAAATATAATAATAAATAAGTAAAATATTTTAGGACATCCACAATAAAATATTTTTTAATATTATGTGGATTTAAAATTAAAAATTGAAAAGAAAATTTTTGAAAAGTTTTTGAAAGATTAGAAAATTATTATATATAAAAGAAAGTTATTTTATTATAAAGTTGTCATCAATCTCAATTTTAAATATATGATATATTCATATAAAGTTGTCACTTTCAAGATAAAAATTAAGAATTGTAAAATAAAATGTTTCTTCCAATATTTTTTTAGTTAAGTTTGTTGTATGATTAATGTTGTATTATATTTTTTGTTAAATTAATGGAAGTATGATTTTCAATTAAAAATAATAATTCACAAAAATGACATAGTAAAACTAATAACTCAAAAACAGCGTGAAAAAAAATATAAGTTATGTAAATCAAATGAAATAAAAGTTGAAACTCTTTTAATTCTAACACATCTATTATATAATGACACAATACATATTTATATTGATTTTTATAATCATAACATACTTCATAAATTTTTTAATTTAAATAAGAAAATAAAATTTGGTGATTCTATTTTGAATTTAAATATTAAGTAAATTTGATTTTTAAAATTTAAATTTTATTCTGATAAATTAAGTGTTAAAAAATTATTATTATCTCAATTTTATATTATTTTAAATTTTTTATATTTAATTATTTATTATTTTAATCTATTTTTAATTTATTAATTATTTTCTTAAACATTTTAATTTGAAAAAAAAAAAAAATTGTAAAACATTTAATTTAAAAGGAATCTCAAAATTATAAAATTAACATTAATAAAAACAATTATACATTATTTTCTTACTCTTATACATTTCACATCTTTTCAAACATTATTTACATATCAAAATTAAAAATTTATTTATTTCAAATAAAAATTACACTTAAAAAATAATAGCAATAAAATTATATTATCAACTCATTTTGATGGGTGCTACAGACCAATTTAAACTTTAAAAATAAGGTAAAAGTCACCCAATTACAAATGACACTTAAAAAAATAATAACAATAAAATTATATTATCAACTCACTTTGATGGGTGCTAGAGAGCAATTTAGACTTTTAAAAAATAGGTAAAAGTCACCATGGAGAAGGCTTAATTCTCTTTTTATTCTCATCATGGCTTTGGGATCCACCAATAATTGTTCAATGAGCCACTCATTTAATGATAACATGCCTTTCTTCTATTAGAAAAGTGAGTCCAACTTAGAGAAAAGTGAAGCCACATGCTTTGCTTATTTTTAATGTGTGTGGATGGATGTGCAATTGTAAGATGCTTGTTTGTACACGTGATCAACCTATTTATCTATTTCCCAAAACTAGGGTCCAAAATGGACACACAATCAATGTTTTTTTTTTTTTTTTTTGGTTTTGTTTAACTATTGGGCTTCATATGCCAAAAGTTTATCTATCTGTTATTTATTAGAGTTGGTGAAATAGAGGAACGTGATGTTAACTAGCCATAGCATAAGACTTTTGTGGGGTGACTTTTGGGTATTAGTGATATAGACAAATGAGCTACCAAACCAAATGATGTGTCCAAATAGCATTTTAATGTTCTATGCCAAGCATTTGCTCTTTCAATTACTTTAAATATTCTGATCCAATCATAATTTAAAATTTTGGCTGAGAAAAGTTTGAATATTCTAAATTTTGTAAATATTTTTGGATGGATATTTTGGTCACATTTATTAAAAATTATTATTTTTATTTAATTTTTTATTCACACAATAAATATGTTTGTTTTTAGTTGTATTCCCTGTAATCTCTCTTCCACTCATTTTCAATCCAAAACTACGGTAATTAACATTCAGAGTATTCATGTCATTTAGATATCTAGAGCCCAAAGCCACAATCCAATTGTGAAAACTATGGCAACAACCACCAGTATTAGAGGGTTTGTTTGGCATTTGTCTTTATATTTTAACTCTTCTACTAACATATATAGTGTGCATATTATGGAACTTCTTTATTTTCTTTAAACTTATTTTTTATTTACATGTCGTTTTGGGCATGGTTAAGATATTTATAAGTATCATATATCAATTTTAATCTATAAATTTATTTATTTTATGTTAGTTTATATTTATGTTGTTTGATATAGAAATTAATTATGTTTAGAAATTATTAAATTTTTATGTTAAAATTTAAAATTAAATATATATGATATTTCTTTAAAGTTGATTATTGTTGAATTTTTTTGGACAGTTTTTTTTAATTGAAAAGTGCTTATATATTAATATAAAACAAGATATAATACAACGTTAAAAAATAACATTTCTGTGAACAAGTCCACACCTAAAATTACAAAAAACCTCTCAAAAAAATCATAGAAAATTATTATTTAAAATTTCACAATTATTAATATTATTTAGTAAAAAACCAACCATATCTTAAAATTATTAAAATTTTATATTTAATTATTATTGAGTTATTTTTTCCTTACATTTCAAAGCTATTCACAACCAGCTGAAAACACTCTGTTATCACTCATAAAAAAATGTTTTCTAAGAGGGGTTTTGTCCCTTCTTATTGGCTGCACCCTGCATCAACGATGGTTCCATTTTGCGTTCATAATTAAATTTAGAATTGCATGAAAAGAAATGTTTCCTTTGATGCATTTGGAATAAACCTACATAACTATTATTCCGTCAACATTAGTCATTAACATAGAATTTCCATTCTTAACATCCACAATTTATTGCTTTAAATTAGAATGGCACAAAATCTAAACAAGAATGGTGCAAAATCTTTTGCAAGATTATGATAAAATCGCAAGTTCTCAAAATAAGTTTGCTCCAAGCAACAAGTTGTATCACTTTCAAAGGACCCAGCTGAACAAATTTACAAATTGACTCAACTTTTAATAAATACAAAAACCTTCACCAATTCCAACCTAATCTCAACTCATAGACAAGGACACCACTACATAGCCCTTGTTTCTATTTTAAAGTTTTATATTTTCCTAAAACAAAATGTTAAATTTTAGGTTATGTGCATTATATGAGATTGTCACTCAGTTATTGTAAGGTTTTTTTTCTTTCTATAATGTTAATTTATTCCTTGAAATCAATTTTTGAGGCATTAAAGAATGTTGATGGAAGTATCTACAAAAGGTTTGATAAAGAATTGAAAGAAGAAATCAAATATATATGTAATTCATTTTATTATAGTTAAAGTAATTAAGTTTAATTTATTGGGATGTATTAAGTTTATTATTGGAATGTTTTACATTATATTAAGAATATATGTAAACAGATAGTTGTGAAGTTAAGTAGTCGAATATATCACGGCTTAAATTTTTGGTCGAAAGAATAAATTGGCTTCGAATACAAGACAAAAATTAGCCAATCAAAGTACAACTCACAGAATTATAAAAAAAACTAGAGAACAAAGATTTAAGCACATGCCACTACCCTAGGAGATAGAGGATCATCCTTGGGAAGCACCATCCAAATAGGCAACTCCACCTCAAGAATCTTTGGATCGATCTAGCTATCAAGAGATCATCATGAATAATAATAGGCTATCCATCAGTCGGCTAGGTAGAAACAATAATGCTAGTTGGAGAGAATTGAAAAGGACCAATATCAAACTTGCCATGAGAACTCTAGCCACCCCCTGGGGAAGGGTGAGAAGAGAAGTGGCCCCTACCTCTAAACTAAATTCTGCTTCAACGCCTTCTAAGAGGAGGAGGTGGCGAACCATAGGGTGGGCCATCGGGCGACATCCAACTCATGGTGTAAGGGTCACTCCCCCAATAGTTGAAGAACTCCTGTAAGTGGCAGAGGTCCAGAGCCATCTTTTCCTCTTAAGCTTGAATCTACATATAGACCAAAGAAATAACAACCACCTTTTCAATAATAGAAAATGAACTTTCACAGGTTTCATGATTAAACATAGCATTGTTTCTAGCTTTTCATAACTAAAAGAGAATAATTGCATGAAATAATTTTCAGGGAAAGGCAATATTGGCTGTCCAATTAGAGTAATCCCCGAAGAGTCCCTATCACCAAGAGAAAGGCTTAGGGTGGTAAGGCTAAAATAGTAAATGAATCCATCACCAAGGAAACTAGGCTTTCAGACAAAACTAGAACAAATGTTTAATGGACTCTAGATGCTTACAATCCAGATAGAAGGGCTAGGGAATGTGAAGGTGGAGCAATCTCTCATCGAGGGAAAGTCCTTGATATATCAAACACCATAAAAGATGAGCCAGCTTGGGGGCCAAACTACCACACATGATCTAGATGGGCGAGCCAAGTCCTTGGAGAGGATTGGAGACCCTAATTCATGTTGAGTTTGCCTAAATTCAGGGAAAAGGAACCCATCACATGATAAAACAACTAGGGAGAGTAATTCTTTAAATGAGTATCACTGTTCCACCTCTAGTCCTTCCACCAGGCCCTAGGAGGTTGCAATCCAAGATTATGCAACATAACATCAGGTAACAACTCATGAATGCAAAGAATTGAAGGTGAGTCTACATTATTTAACTGAAACTTAATTTTTAATTCAGGCCAAGGGATTCAATCCCTAGAGGTAATCAAATCTCAAATAGTGTGAATCCTTTTATAGAATAACTATAAATCTTTAATAGTAATTAATTCGGATAAGAGAATTGATGTAATAAGAATAGGGGACCACCACAAGTTATGGTCATTAAAAGATAGCCATGTGTGAAAACCATCCCCCACCCACCTCAAGTGGGGTTTGACAGCTTCAAAATCCTTCCAAATTTTTTTGGCCACAAAAGAACCAGAGATCTTGATAAGAGTAGTAGTTATGAGAAGGGATTGGAAGATAATATGTTTCCAACTCATTTTATCATAGGCATAGCCCGTGAAGATACAATTCCTTAGCATAATTTTCGAAGATTCATTGCTCTTAATATCCTAAACAACCCACTTAGCACATAAGGCCATACTTTGTCGATAGGTGTCAATGATGCCCATACCACCTTTATCATGAGGGAGGCAACAAATATCCCAAACCACCTGATGAAAACCTCATGCATGATTAAAACTGACCCAAAGAAAATATCTAAGGATTTTGGCCAATGCTTCATAGGAAGCCTTAAAGGGATCGGAATAGGTTGAATAGTAGACATGAGTAGTGGCCAAGATGTTGGTACAAACCTAAAAGTTTCCTACTAGAGATAAAGGCTTAGTAATCCAATATTCAATCTTCTTTTAAATCCTATTGAGGACATAGTGCCAAAGCTTGATAAAAAAACTATCAAATTCAAAGGGGATGCCTAAGAACTTGAATTATTCTCCCCAAACAATCCATTGCCAATTATATTTGAGAATCCAACCGAGCATAGGTATTATGCTTTGTCAAAAACACTGGGTTTTCATCCATTAGAGATTGGAACAAGAATCCAGATAGAAAGTGTCTAGACATTGGATAGCTTCATTAAAATTGGCCTCTTATTCCTCGATTGTGACGAAGATATCATTTACAAAATGTCCATTGATGAGTTAAGACGTGAAATTATGAAAAAAAATGCCCTAAACAAGCTATTGAGAAGCTTTGGAAACCAGGAGATAACCTAGAGCTTTAGTGGATAACACGTAAAGTGCTAGAGCAAGGAGGAAACCTTGGTGAATAAAGCACTGAAGCTCAATCCCCTCAGTTTTATGACCACTAATAGTGAGGTAGGTTGAAGCATCATGAAGCAAAGTCTTGACAACATAAATGAAGTAGGACCAAATCCAAAAGCTTTGAGCATGGCCAAAATGAATTACCACTCAATTCTATCATAAGCCTTTTATAAATCTATTTTAAGAAAAATGGTTATTTGGAGAGAGGGTCAGGCCCAAGCCATGCCCTCCTAGACTATAATAAGATTATTCAAAATATAATGCCCTCTAATAAATCTTGTTTGCTCTAATCTGACAATGGAAGGTAAGTTGAGGTATATTTTTTTGGCGAAGACCTTAACAAGAATCTTGTAAGAAATGTTGAGAAAGGTTATAGGCCTTCAACTAGTAAGTAGCTCAGGATCTCCATCTTTAGGAATAAACTTGATATTAAATTAGTTAATTATGGTTCTAAGAGACTGATTTTGTAGGGCTTCCTTGTAGACTTGTAGTAAATTTGGCTTGATAAAATCCCATGTCGCTTTGTAAAATTCATAAGGGAAGCCATTGAGGCTGAGGGATTTATCATTTATTATGCAATGCAGAGCCTTTATGAGCTCTTGCATGGTGAGTGGGGCATCACAGAGCTATTGATCAACACGAGTGACCTTGAAAGGCACCACATTAAGGCACTTCTAAAGTGTCTAGGTTTGTTTGGTTGTGTATGGTTGAGCTTGAAAAACCATCCTATAATGATCCAGGAAACCTAAAGAGATGTTAGATTGAGAGGTAAGCTGAGATTAAGCCACTTGAATGGATTTGATCTACCTACAAGCTTGTTTAGCTTTCATCACTTTGAAAAATCCTTGGAGGCCTTGTCACCAATTTTAAGCCAATGAAGTTGAGCATGCAACTGAGTGCCTCTAGCCACATGGCTATCTGCCACTTTAAGGTAATGTTTGAGAGAGGATACAAGTAATTATAACTACAAATTGAAAGGATCAATCTCAAGAGAGATGGAGACTCACCAAAACTCATTGAGTGTGGCCTCTTCAAACCACATCCTGATCCGAGCAACATGTTTTCCATGGTGGCAAAGGAAGGATGTGGTGCACAGAATGGCCTCATTCTACTACTCAATCCAACTAGTGGCATAAGGGGGCCACAGGGTAAGATTATAGATCCACGTGATGAGTTAGATCATTCCAGCATGACTCATCATATATATATTAAGAATGAATTGATTATGTGGCACATTGTATTGTCCTAAAGTTCATTCCACTTTGTAAGAAATAGGGAATGGTGTGACAAAATAATGCTATAATGGAGGTTGACAAGGTGGCCATCAATGCTAAAAAAGGAAAAAACATTTTTCTCAGATAGCATAAAGTGGTCAAGCCATTTAAACATGCAATGATTCCCAAATCTATAGTTGGACCATGTAAACCAAGATCAAGGGTTAAATGTCTACCATCAAAGGAGAGGGTTGGTCAGGCCCCATTTATTTTTTAAATAATACCAAGCTTCATGTTCACCAATGCACCATCACATAGGGAGGGACCCAACCTTGTCTTGGGGGTGTTCAATCATGTTAAAATATCCACATACTAGCCATGTGGAAGTAGGTAGCCCATCAACCAAGAATCACCAAAATAAGGAACAATTAGGACCATCATTAGATGCATAGATGTTGATAATGCCAAAAGGATGGCCATCAATGTCAAGAATAATCCAAACTGACCGATGTGAAGGGTCCTCCCCCATGGCAATAATGTCGGGCAAAACCTTAGGGGAAACTAAAATACAAACACCAACACATCCTTCCTCATGATCTAGGTGGCATCATGCCAAATGCTTAGTAAGGATGTCTGAAAGAGGAAGTGAAACATTTTAACTTCCTTCAAAAAGATAATATATATAAAACCAATTTGTAGACACACAACACACATAAAATATTTATGGTTAGACTCTATAAGACCCCTAACATTCCATGATAAAACATTCATGGGGAACATGTCCATCCTCAAAATATGCCAATGACACAACGTTATTGTGTTGGTGAGGACATGGATTTATGCCTACCACAATGAAGTGACATTTGGCATAGTGTTCCTCTCAAGGAGAGTTTAAGCCCTTGTGAGGTGGGTTACAATACTACCAAGAGAAGGAGTTGCTAGTTAAGAGAACCTTAGCCATAAGCATCATAATATTCTAAAAAACCAAATAAATTCTCTATGGGTTAGAGGAAATTGGGATGATAAGGAGGGTAGATAAGTCCCCTATATGGGTTTGATAGCTAGGGAAGTATTATCCTAAGGTGATGGTTGGGGTAGGCCTTGTAGCTTGGGACCTGATGACCTTTTAGGAGGCATTGTGGACTAGCCATCACCTTGGTCTATCAGTTTGAGTTTCTCAGATTGAGGAGGTGACTAAGGGGGCTTGAGACAACCCATGCAAGGATAACCCTTGATACGATGGTCTGAATCCTGAAAATAGAAATAGGTGCTCAATATATTGGATTAAATAACCTTTTATGACCACTAGGCATCGCCGACTTGAATCTCAATAAATTCCTTTAATTATTTGGAGAGGTCAACCTCCACACAAACCCAGTTGTTATGAAGGGGGAGAACCACCTATCTGGCTCAAATGTCACTACACACCTTATAAGAGTGATGATTTAGGGTATGAATGCCAATAAGGGAACTAGTAAACTAATAAACTCAATGCAAACAAGGACACAAAGGGAGGCATTGTCAGAGACTTTAAAGTCTTAGTACTAGAAAGACAAAATCATAAGCTGTTGTGAAGGAACCAAACATTGGACTTCACAAGGATAAGTTACATCTTGAAAGGCTCCTTGAAGGTAAATGAAAAAACCTTTGGTAAGGTTCTAAATTTTGGTGACATGGATGCCCAAAGGCTCCCAGTTGTTGTGGATCTAATTATGGAGGTAGTCCTCCAAGGGGATATGATCGACAAATTAGGAAAATTATAGAATAATTTTCATACCATTTACAACATTGATCAACAACTGCAATAGGAATGCTTACCTTCAGAGTGGAGGGGGGATGAGGGATTACCTCATCGTAGACCTTTGGAATGAACTTTTGAGCTCATTTGGGCACCATTAGCTCTGAATCCTACATCAACAGATGTAGTAGAGTATGGAAAAGCCATAAATAAAGGGATTGCCCATGCTAAGGTGGCACACCAAGCACAATTAACGCACTGAAGCCCTAAAAAGTCCCACAAGGTAAGTGGTATGGGCAAGGCAATATAGAGGAAGCAAGCAAGAAAACTACACAAACCATGAAAAACCCTAGTAGAGCGATTCTCCCATTCACCAAAAGTCAAAAGTCTCAGGTTAGCCTGTATTTTGATGTATCTGAGTTTGAAATTAGGGATATAATTTATTTTAAAGTAAATCAAAATAAATTTAAGAAAATATTTAATGCATACATTATATTAATTATTTAATTTAATTTTAATTTGTGATGAAAGTAAGAAAACATACAAATATTTAAGTTAGTAAGATATAAATGAAAGAAGAGAGCTCTCATATTTAAGTATAAAAATTTTACAGAGAATATCAATCTAATTTCAAACACTCTTAGTTGTGGTGATTATTTTGAATGGTGAAAATTTTTGAATTTGAATTAAACTTGTAGTGGTTTCTTAGCTTCCCTTACTATCCAACTTTTAGAATGACTTTGAAAGAGGTCAAAATTAGTAAGAAAATGATGCAATCCCTCTACAATTTTTGTGAAACTGAGAAACTCTAATGATTTGTAAAACAACTAAAAGTATGAATATTTACTAATAGATCATATGAATATGAGAAAATAAGAGCCGTATAGCATCTAGTACCTAACTTATATTTAAAATTTTTTGAGTGAGTTTGCTTGTAAATTTCTAATCTAAACTTAATGCAATAAATTGGTATAAAATAAATATGTTGTACGATACCATTGTAAAAATCTCATCATTAAATATTTTTTAATAGAATTGTAGAGAATTTATATAATTAAATTTAGTTTGCAGACATGCCCTTAGTAGGCCATATGTCCCTTTTGTGGCACTGCAATAACTATCTTAGCCAAATCATGTGGTTAAGTTGCCCAATATTGATAATATTTATTTTTAATATTTAATCAAAACTATTGTAAAATATGCTCCAAGTAAAAAAATTATATGATCTCATTGATATTTGAATTAAATTCCAAATTGAAAAATATATATTATCCTATGATGTTTAAGGAGTTTTTAAAAATATATAGCCACTAAGAGAGGGAAATAACATTAATGAAAAAACTAGAATAATTAATATAGTCTCAAAAAGGTGATTGGGGAAATCAGGAATAGATGGTTGTTATGTATTGTCATGAAGTGTAAAGATATTTGATTAGTTTTAGGAGGTTTTAATTTTTTCCTAAATTTGTACAAGTTATTAGGAGTTTTCAAGAGTGTGGGCTTCATACGAATGGACATGTAACACAAAAAAATACATTTTCTTTAATGGACCTTTAACGCTTGGTCATTTTAAAATGAAGGAATTTGGTAATTTAGGATTGGAGGGCTTTGTTCAAGGGAATGAAGGATGTGAAGGTTTTAATAGATTACAAACAACTTTAAATGTTTAATAGTGTTGGTAGCTTTAAATTTTGTATTAGACAACTTTACACATGGCATTGCTATCTTAATGACCAAATAAATGTTATTAGATTTATCACTTTTCAAATGAGTTTGTATTATTATATTGATATTAATAGAGGCTAATATGTCATGTATGGATAATTTTATCTTAAAAAACCATAAATATTATCAAAAGTAAAAATCAAATGTTGTTACACTTGTGACTTTTAAAATGATTGTAATTATTATATTGATATAAATAGAATATTCCACAAAATCATGTAGAGGAATATTATTTGATTTTCTTATTTTTAAATTTATAATTTTTAAAGAAGTAGTCTTGTCAAATTTTCTCATTGGTTAGAGTATAAAAAATATTTGCTTAATTGATTCCTTTAGTACCTTACATTTGCAGGTACTAAATATGTCAAGAGATGTCTAATTGATGTGTGAGAAGGCCAAATGAATCTGCTTCATAGATAAATCATGTGGATACAAGGCCAAAGAATACATTTATGCTTATTGAATACCTCAAATAGACATCAAATAATCATAAATAGGTAAGAGTGGTAAGATTGCAAGTTTTTAGAAAATGGGTTTCTCAAAATTCACAACTCATCCATAGGGACTCTCTCAAGAGGTCAAATTGAGGGATGAATGTTCCAAAAGGAGTATAGTAGCTCTAAACATAGTTGAACCTCAATCATTGGGTGTAGAATAAAACATCATGCATTATAAAAGATTTTTTTCCTTACCATTTGACTGAATCATTTCATGTTTCTTCATAATGTTTGTTTGACAGTTATATAAAAATCAGATACATGGACATTATTAGAGCTTGGTGTGAAATCAACCCAATTTGATTTATTGGATAAATTCAGTGATAATTAGATGTCTTAGACATTGGAATGTAATGTTTTTGATTCCTTATTTGATTTTGAAATCAAGCAAGGACAAGGTACATAAACCCTTACACCCATAATTTCATCCTTATGGCCAATGGAGGATACCCCTCAATGGATCGAGTTAATCAATAATCATGTGAGGTTACCTCAAGATCATTCAAGGTTACCCAAAACCAAATGAAGGACAAAAGTCATGAAAATTTGTTGGTCTTGAAGATTTTCTTTATCAATTATGAGAATGACATCTAGAAAATGAAGTTACCACATGGAAGACATTGGTATGTTTAGTTTTTCTAGGGGGTTAATATCTTGGGAAAATAGGTATTCCTATACAAAACATGAAAGATACGCCTTGACTAATCAATGTGATCTTGTGATCAATTAAGGTGACCACACAATCACTTGATGTAACCCCATGATCATTCAAGTATTTCTTTGCATCACTCAAGGCAATACCAAGATAGTTAGATGTCATCTATGTGGCTTATTAAAACTCATATAGAATTGGCTCCACAAAATTTACTTTGTTACTTTTGAGAATGACGTCTAAAAAATTAGGGTGCCATGTGGAAAACATTGATGTGTGTTTTTTTATAGGGTTATTTTATTGTGTGGACGATGATGCTTCCAAACATAAAGAGGATACCCCTCTACTAATTGATGCAAGCCCATAATCAATCAATATTACTAAATGAACACTTAAGGTAACCCCATGATCATTTGAGTATTTTCCACTCACAGAAACACCATGATAGATAGTTGCCATATGTGTGATCTATTACAACTTACATAGAATCTATAGCTCTATAAGATTTTATTTGTTACTTTTAAGAATGATATCTAAAAAATGAGGTTGTCATGTGGATGACATTGATATGTTTATTTTTTTAGGGTTAATATCTTAAGTGGAGGGGTATATCTCCTTAGATAATGGAGAATATACCTCAACCAATCAAGGTGATACCATGATCAATCAAGCTATAACACAATCACTCAAGGTAATTATAATCATACTTTTCATAACCCTACTCCTCCTTATGATTATATATCAGCTCACATCTAGAATATAAATCTAGACATCCTACTCTAAGAAATCTTCCACCTGCTTAGACCTCTCTTGCATAATATTTCTACCCCCTATGCTTCCCTAGTTTATATTGGTCCTTTTACACGTAAGACAGGCCTTTCTGGAGACCTCATGGGAGCCTATTGACCAACCCAGGTTGAAGTTTGACCCAGGCCACATCTTATGTGAAGGAAACCCATAGCCTAAGCCACATGTTTTCTTCATCAATGCCATGATCTAGGTTTCATCCTGATCATAACATTGTAAAAATCCCAAATTTGAATCCAAATGGCCAAAAACAGCTACTTTTAGGTCATTTGGCAAATTTGGGAGGGGATATATGTCTCTTTCTCATTTATTTGAGTTTCTCTCTTTTCATTACATCCTATACTAATTATTCTTCCATATCTTGACTCTCATGCCTTATTTAATCTCTCTTGGTTTATTCTTGGCACTCTTGAGCTTGATTGGGGATAAAGAATCACACATGCTGCTACATTGTTGCTTGGAGATTCCATTGCTGCTCTTAATTATTCTTGCTTCCTTATGGCTTGATCCTAAGCTTCTACATTTGGCATTTCACCTAGTTTTTTCACTTGGTTGGAGCTCTTATACCTACAAGTTCTCATTTCACCTCCTCCTTTGCTCTTGGCTCTTGGTTTGGACTTCAACTTACACCTAGCTTGGTCTTCCTCCTACATTTTTTCCTAGATTGGATTCCTGGTTGGTAAAACATCTGCACTTCATCTTTGAGCTTAATCTAAGGGCACTTTGATATGCAAATTGAAACTCCATTGTTTGTGTAGTGTATATGCTAGGGTTTGAACTGTTTAGTGAAATAGTTGTTTTGTATATTGCTTAGAGTAGTTTTCAAAGTTCATTGCATTTTTATATGTTTAAATAATAGATTCATTGCTTGAAATATTACTTTGTTTCATGCTATTACTCTCTTTGGATTCCTTCCTCATTGCATAAGTAGAGATATACATGTTTAAAACACACTAGAAAACTTGCTCAAACATTATCTCCCTCTCTTGCTAAAACTAGAACATTTTATGATTAGACAATAGTAGTGTTCCTTTGAAAGGATAGCTCAAAATCTAGAATAGGCATGCTCTTGAACCCTTTCCTAAAAACATATTTTTTGCACAAAACATCTTTCATTTGGCCTCAAAGTGCCTAAATTTATAGATTTACATTTCATTGGTTGTCTCATTTCATTCAGAATTATTGCTTTCATATTGTTTATGCAACCAATAGTATAGTTTTAACTACTTGCCTTACTTTCGTTGAACTTGTTAGAGTAACTTGCATACTTTGTGTGTCTATTCATGTTAGCCCCAACCTAGTTTGAAAGTCTATCTATAGCTTGGTGCAAGCTGGCAAACTAGATAGCCACTATAAATCTCATGTATCCCATAGAACCCCTGAGCCTTATAACACTAAAAGCCTCTTAGTGATTTACTTTAACACCCTGATAAACATTGGTGGTTCTATTTAGATTCTTAGAGCTACATTTTGTAAATCTCAATGGGATATCACATATAGTTTCACATTATTTCTATCCCATTTAGAGCTCTCTTAGCCAACTCCCCTCTATTAACTATTAGACTTTGCTTTTAGTAGTGTTTCAGCTCTCACATTGGTTGTTTTATCCTACTTTGGTTTTGTGTCTTTCTCCCAGTTGGTTCTCTATCGATTTCCTTTTCTAATGTCTCTTATGTTGTTCATGTTTCATTGCATCCATGGTCGATCTCCCACCTTTGGGATGCCAATCTATATGGATTTAGGGTCTCATCCCTGAGCTCACTACTGAGCAAGCCACACTTACAATGGAACACCATAGACAATTAGGACCCAAGATCTTCCCTCAACCTAGCATAGTAGTATGTACCCTCTCATGTTTGAAAGGAAATAAGATTGGTATGACTATAACCAATAGACTTGGTCTCCTTTTCACTAGTCTAATCTTCATTCATCTGAAGACATTTTATCTTAGCCTCATATCGCGCCTCACTCACCCATTCGAGGTGATGAGGATATTCTTATGCAGCTAGGGCCTGAGGAGTTATGTGTAATCATTAATGATTGCCATAAACATCTTCATTTGAATTAAGTACTTCCTTCTCCCTTAGGATTTAGTGACATGATTCCTCTAAAAATAGGGCATGCACTCACTCAGTGGCAAGTTCCTCAACCAATTCTTATGCGAGTTCCCCACCTATTTCTTAGTTGAAGACTCTAGAGAAAGAACACCCTCATATCTATGTTGTGGTTCATAGGTATTCTAACTATATGAGGTATCCATAGCCTAAGGGTTCCTCCCATCCTCTTAATCCTTATTTTAGAGTTTTTGATGAGCATGTTGATTTTGATCACCATTTGTGGACTAGAGATCTATGGGATGCATATCGAGAGCATCAGTGACCATTGGTTAAACCTCATTTGATAGCACATGACTAGAACCATGGATATCTTGGTCATCATGACCATTTTGAGGAGTATTCCATATCTTCCCGTGATCTCCTTGGAGACCATCACACTTCTCATGGTTGTTCTCTACCTTGTGGTAGAGATGATTTTTAACACAAGCGTCATCCTTGTCAATAACCTTCTCAGTATAATCTTCCTTGTGATCATGGTCATGGTGATGCCTATGGGCATGGGCAACATCATCACCATTATGAACCCCCTCTCATATTTTATCACCAACCTGCTATAAACTATGTTTATGAGTATCTCTGCTAAAATCCTTTAGCCCCTTAGGTGTATGTTATTCCCCTTCCTAACCCTATCCTTGAACTACCTAAGTTCAATGCGACACAAGACTCCAATCCCATAGAGCATATCATGGAATTCATGATGGAATGTATGGATTAGGAATAGGATGAAAGCATGATGTTGAAGCTCTTCACTCACTCTTTGTGATCCAAATCTCTTATTTGGTTCCAGAATATGCCTCTAAATTATTTATTTAGTTTTTAGCTCCTTCTAGATGACTTTTTCCAATATTCTGATATCTCTCGGCCTTTTAATCTTGGCATCCAATCATTCATTTCCATGATGTAGGACAAGGGTGAGTCAAACTTTGATTTTTTCCATATATGGTGATTAGTTCTTCATATGTGCAGAACTAGGTTCTTGGATGACCAGCTTAATGATATGTTCATGCAAGCATTGAGGCAATAGGTTCACCTTAAGGTCCTCAAGCGTGAACCTATCTCTTATGATGAATATTTTAATGAGTGTATGAAGATCAAAGTGTTTGAGGTACGTGTGGGCATACACCCCATCCCTTCATAAAATCTATCCTCTTCACATCATCACAATTGTAACATGATCAATGATGGTGTCACAGATTCTCTTCTCAAGAAGGACAACCATGAGGTCAATGTTTTGAGTAAGAATCTAATTGAAAATAATTATTTTAAATCAAGCACATAAAAATAATATAAGATGTTTCCTTATGACCCTACCAAGTTTTAAAACTTCTATTAGATGAGGGGGCATGATGATAATAATTGTGTCACCCAAAAGTCTGGTGTGTAAGCCTTACCTCTATCTTAAAGTTCACCTCTTATATAACCCAGCCAAAAGTTGAATGTTTTCAAGGAGCCTCTACCTAACCATGATAAGGAAAAGAAGAAGAATAAGAAGAAATCAAAGTTTAAAGCCCCACATTCCCCTTCTTGCTCTTCCACATCTTTTGACTCCTCTTCCTAGGCTAACCCGAGAGGGAAAGCCAAGCACAAGAGTATCAAGGTCATTACTGCTATCAACATAGCCTCTACAAGGTATGAATTCTTTGTCAAAATATGCTCTAGTTGGGCCACCAACCTTGTTGGAGAGACTAATGGTGATGGGCCCCCAGTCCAACCCTCAAGGGTAGGAAATCCTAAGGTCAGATTTGACTTTAGGCATAACATTCTTCCCCAAGCTAGACAACATCCTTACTCCATCATAGAGGAGTTTTAGGGCCTCTCAACTAGGATCTCCATTTGGGACCTTCTTCACCTTTGACCTAATAAAAAGGGTCTCATCTTTGATGATCTTGGTCTCCCTCATGAGGCTCCATTATGTGATGATGTCAAAGTTTTGTTCAACTCTGACACACACTAGCACCCTCATCCTCCTATCTTATCTTTTGACACCAACCTCTTTATCAAACACTTTAGTTCTTGAAAATAGGGCTCATTTCCATTTATACATCAAAACTTATATGGATAATTTCCATGTCAAGTGGTGCATTATTGATGAAGGATTTTCATTGAACAACATGCCCCTACATATGTTCAATGAGCTCAAGATCATGCAGAAGAAGCTCTCTAATTATCACCATAATTGTGTTAGTCTTAATAATGACATAGTTACGCTGGTTGGGAACGTGAAGATCTAAGTCAAGTTTAGCTCCAATACTGTCAGAATCAAGTTCTATGTGTTAGACCTTGATCTTTCATACAACATGATTCTTGGTCATCCTTGGATTGATGCCATGCAAATCATCACATTGGCCATATTTTCATGGTGAAATTTGTGCATGAAGGTGAGATTCATACCTTGGAGGCTAACCCAAATCCATGGGTATTACTATACACAAATACAAAGCCCTCAAGTGAGGCTTTGGCTATCTCCTCATTGGAGTTTGTATATTCTCATACACCCCCTATTGTTGAATCTCATTTCTTTAAGGATGAATGTTTCAATCTGACTAATTACCAGTCAACATTCATCCCTTTAGAGTTTGGAACATAATGGCTGACTCCCTCTCCCACTCTATGATACCAAGGCATCCCATCTCTTTTTGAATATCTTTTTGAGGATGTCTCTCTAGATGTTGAGCTCCCCCTTGTGTTGCATTTTTCCCATCAGAGTGTAGGCTCTCTCTATACATATCCCATTGAGATTGTTAGATTGGTTGAGTTTGATCATGAGTGTTGTTTCATTCATGTTATAGCATATAACCTATTCAAGGAGAGAAAGGCTTACACCAAGCTCAAGTGGGCTTATCGTAAATATCATTATCCCCTTGATTTCCTTGGTTTGGAGATTTCTCTCATAGATGGACCATCCCCAGGCCTTCCTAGAGTGAATGTCTTAGCAATTGAACCTAAAGTGTTAGATGAGTCTCTACCTCCTATGCCTAAGTATTTTGAGGAAGGCAATGCTATGGATTTTCAAGGATCCACATATGTCAACCTTAGAACTTTAGTAAGGCCTAAGATTATCAAGATCAACACTAGCCTTGCTTCTGAGGAATGGGATGTTTTGGTCACCTTATTACATAAATTTTTAGATGTATTCACTTGGGAATACATTGATATGAAGGGCATGGATCCTGAAATAGTCATCCATAACCTCATTATGGATAATGGGACCTATCCCATTTACCAAAAGCAATGGCCCATGGCTCTTAAAGTCTCCCAATTGGTCAAAGTATAAATAGAGAGACTCATCCAAGTTGGATTTATCTAAGTAGTTGACTACCCCTGATGGATTTCCAACATTGTCCCTAATCTCAAAAATAATGGGGATATTTGGATTTGCATCAAATTTTAGGATCTCAATATGGCCTACCCAAAGGATAATTTTATTACTCCTTTGATATACTAAATTTTTGATTCCACTACTAGTTTTGAGATCATGTCCCTCATGGATGATTTCTCTGGGTATAACCAAGTCTGGATTACACCCAAATATTAACACAAGATGATGTTCACTACCCTATGGGGTACCTTCTGATAAGTCATCATGCCTTTTTGTCTAAATAATGTTGGGGCCACATATTAGCATGCCATGACCCATATTTTCCATGACCTTATCCACAAGATAGTTGAGTGTTATGTTGATGATCTCCTCAACAAATATTGTAAGCAGGATGAGCATGTGTGATACCTCAAAATCATCTTTGAGAATTTTTAGAGTATCACATCAGTCTCAACCTTAATAAGTACATTTTTAACATTTCAGTTAGAAAGCTTCTCAACTTCCTTATCTCACAAAGGGGCATTGAAGTGGATCTTGATAAAATCAAGGTGATCCTTGAGATGCCTCCCCCATGTAACCTCATTTAGTTGTAGTCCTTCCTAGGAAGACTCAACTTTCTCAAACATTTTCTAAAGGAGTATGCTCACAAATCCATACCCCTCATGCATCTCTTACGTAAAGACACTTTGTTCTTGTGGTTTGCTAAAGTCTAAGTGGATTTCAAGTAATTAAAGCATCTACTTCATAATCCTATCATCCTGATGGCACCCATTGAGGGGTGTGAGTTCATCTTATACACCTTTGTCATTGATCTTTCCATCGATGGCATGTTATGCCAAAAAAATGACACTAGTAGGGAGAGAGTTATTTACTACATCTCTTTCATGTTGGTTGGCCCTGAACTTAACTATTATATTGTTGAGCATTATTGTCACTCTCTCATATTTGCCGCAAAAAAGTTGTAGCATTACATGTTAGGCTAGACTACAAACATGATTATCCAATTTGATCTACTTCACTACTTACTTAACAAGACACATCTTGCTGGTAGGACTATGAGGTGGATCATAATTCTTCAAGAGTTTGACCTCTACATCATTAACTAAAATTCCACCAAGGGCTTTTTTGTAACTAACCAACTCACTGAGTGCCTGCTACCTTACTTGAATGTAGATATAGTTGATGATGCCTTTCTTGATGAGATGGTGTATTTAGTTGACTATGTTGAGGTCTCTAAGTGTGATTGGTATCAAGACATTATTCATTACCTTATAGACCAATCTTATCTATACATCACATCTTTACAAGAATGCTATCAGATCTGTAAGCTCATTATCTACTATGCCATCATTGGTAGCATCCTGTTCAAGAGGGGTCTCAATGGTGTGTTGATGCAGTACCTCACCCCTAAGGATATCCCTCTCATGCTTGAGGAGTCCCACAAGACCATTTTTTGTGGCCACCCAAGAGGGTAGGCCACCACTCAATGTATTATTAGGATGGGCTACTACTAGCCTACTCTTGTTAAGGATGAATTCCAGTATGCCAAGAAGTGTAGGATGTGTCAAGTCATAGGGGATGCTATCAATGCCTCAGTTGACCTATTACATTTTGTTTCGATCACTTGGCCCTTCTTAGTTTGGGCTCTTGACTTCATTGATGATTTTAAACCCACATCTTTCGATGGCCATCATTATTTTATCACTACCACTAACTATTTTACAAAGTGGATTGAGGCCATGCCTCTCAATGGCATGTGTGGGAAGATCATCACCAACTTCCTCTTGTACCAACTTATTTTTAGGTTTAGGGTTCCTACTATGATTATGTTTAATAATAGCCCAGGCTTCCAAAGCCCCAAGATGTTTGAGCTCTCTGAATGCTTTGGGTTCAAGCTCCATTTCTATTTTACCTATTACCCCTAGGGAAATGGGAAAGTAGAGTCTTCAAATAAAACTTTGAAGAAGATGATTTTTCATACCATTGCTCAGTCCAAGAGAGACTGGTATCTCATGCTCTATCTTACCATTTAGGCCTATCAGACTAGCTTTCAAACGACCATGAGGGGAACCCCATACTCTCTCATATATGGGTCTAAGGTTATTCTTCCCTTAGAGGTCTTAATACCTTCACTATGGGTTAAGATGTTTGGTTCTCTCCCTGATGAGGAAGAATGTGTTGCTCACCTTGTCAAGCTTGAGTAGTTAGATGAGTGATGCTTATTCACTCTTGAGTACAACCATGCTTACCATCACTATTAGTGCCACAAATTTGAGAAGTTAGTGTACCCTCATCAGTTTAAGGTGGGTGATATAGTCCTTATTTTTAATAAGGAGCACCATAAGAAGGGAAAACTTGCACATAAGTGGTTTGACCATTTTGTCATCACTGCCTCTCTAGAAAATGGGGCTTTTCATCTCTCAACCCTTGAAGGTGAAACCTTGTGGCACCTGATCAATGGATTCTACCTTAATACATTTCATGTTTAGGGCCTACGTGGCACTCCATGAAAGTCACCTATGGTGATAAGGTGAACCTTTTCTCTCTTATATCACCACTAACCTCCATCCCATTCATATATGTGTGTGCATGTGGGTTCCTTATTAGTAGTTCCTAATATCTAATCACATGTATTTGTTAGTCTATATCAGATGAAGTATACACATCACACATAAAATAATATACACACATGTACTAATAATGAGAAAACTATTATATATATATATCGTAATAAAATACATGTTTTTCTCTAGGTACATCACATAGTCTCGTAGTCCCCAAAAACTACCACTTGTGTGGCTACATATGCATGCCCAATCAACCTATGACTAGGTGATATCTATGATAGTCATGCTCTAGGTGGAGACCTAAATCTATGCCTCTCAACTAGGTAAGCTACAATCTCCTCTAGTGCAGCCAACTATCTACCATTGCTCTAGCTACTTCAGCTCCTTTGGTATACTCTCAAGCTAGCTCAGCTCATAGCCAATCAATCTTGACCTCTGATCTCACTAGTCTCACCTTAGTCTCCACTGTAGTCACCCTATGGTTTGCTAACTCAACTTTCATCTATGGAATATGGTGTCATGACCTCACTAGCTCGAGCAAGGCTCATGCACCCACATGTTAGAACCAAGTAGGTGGCTCTACCTGAACCAATAGATGTGGTACCCACTCTATTAGTGGTGTACCTACCAAATCAAGGAATAGCTACCTCAATAGGAGGTCCACCTAGGGTCTAATCTAGCTAAGATAGTCTCTTGCACGCGCGCGCGCACACACACACACACACACACACACACCCCTACCTATAGAGCACATATGTTAGTTACATATCTGCTCTTGCTAAGGATGAATATTAAGATTAAGTGATATCTAACACATACACTTGTGTTACTTGGTAGTGTTAATGGCTTCTAGAGACCTTCTATTAGTTATACTTCTCCTAGTAGTGGTGGTCCTCACCATAGTGGCCTCTCTCCACTGTCACCCCCCTCACTCTACCTCAGTTGTCAGCTAGGCTCACCTCAGCTAGCTTAGGATGTGCCCATCTCCCTCATAGAGCCTACATTTTTGGATGATGGTATGATCCCTATCGAATTCAGAGCTCCTCCCATCCCAAGTAGGGATCTACTCTATCATCCTTTAACCATGTTATAGACCTATAGGTATCTCTAATGTATTTCAATAATACATGTGGATCCAAGGTGGTTTACACAGGCCCTGCCCTCTCTATGAACCATGCTACCAGTGTTGTACCCTCCTCTAGTGTGGGGTATGCCTCACTACCATATGGTGTCCTTAACTATGTTAGTGGGAGCCTCTTATGGGGCCATAAATATGAGAATACTAGGTTATGTCAATCTTCCTAACCCTATGCATCAGACGTCATCTAGCTGCTGGTATAATCCTCTTAAGATGTACTGGCTCTAGGAAAATCTATGTCCTCCCTTATCTCGTTAGATAACTCCTATCCATAATAGTGGTAGCTTTCCTAAAATCTAGTTAGTGTAGAGCCTCATGACCATGGTCCCTACTATCACTATTTAGAGGGTGGATACTCTTGGTGATGACTATGTGATCAATACTATGTGGTTGTTTCACTATAAGAGGGGGTCTCACCAAGTAGATCTTTGTTATTGCTATATCTTGCATTGGTGGTAGATCTATCTCTCTACCCATTAACTCTACCCCATAGAGTCTATAGACTTCCTCTATGTTTAGGATGGCCTCTATCTTGGGCCCTAGCTAGAACACATGCCTCTCATGTACCCATACAACCACCAATGCATTCACTAGATCTCTGGAGTAATGCAGTGAGGGTATGTGTACTAGCCACCAAAGTCTTTCACTTCATAGGTGATCCTGGTCCATCACTAGTAGTAGCATCAACCTCATTAGCCAACCATGTAAAAACTCTCTCTCGATTGGTCACCTCACAAATCCCATCTAGCTGTGCTAACCTCACTCTCACTTGTGAAGGTTTTCCCTCTTCTAGTAAGCTAACTCCTCTGTGTGTCTACGTAAGTAAGCAAATAAGCAAATGGATTAGTTAAATAGTCAAAAAAATATTAATATCATGTAAAAACTACTAATATGTTATATATTTATCTATCCACCTCTTTTTTCTCCCTTCTTTCTCTTCTGGCCCCTTATGGGACCTCCCAGGCTCTTTCAGGTCCCTTAAGAGACCTTTTTGGGCCTTTACTACCTAGGGTCATGGATTTCTAGATAAATCTATGGCTTGGGTAGGCCAAGCCACATCTTGGGCCTCCTAAGCCATGGCCTAGGGCTTCTTAGGCCATAGCCTACTTTGGGATTCCCTGAGAGACCCTAGAGCTCCTTATTTCTCTTCCTACATGACACCGTTTGGACCCCCATTGGTCCCAGTTGCTCTGTGTCATTGAGCCTAACATTTTTACCACTTATTCCACTTGATTGATCTATCAAATCACTTATAACAAGTCAAAATTCAATTAAGGCCTCCCAAACCCCAAAAAATGAATAAATTTGACAAATTTTATTCATCAAACTTACTCAGACCATCATGTGTGTCTCTAATGATCTCCCATGTCTTCATATGCTTCACTTGAGCTTTGGTTACTTTTGGGCTCTCCTTTGGCTCTCTCAAAGTGAAAATGGCCTCTTTTCTCTCTTTTTCCTCTTTTTAGCTTCTTGTTCTTGCTTTTTGTGGGCCCTTTTTGGGTTTTTCACCCTTTTTTGTGTTTCAAACCATGAAACCTCTATTTTAAAGGTATTGTCATGTTATGATCACATTAGTGGCATTTATTTTTTAAACCAAGGCTTCCTTGGCCTACTATAGCCTTGTTTTGGTTCTCAAGATCCCTTTTAGGTCCTTATTGACCTCCCAAGCTCGTGTCTCATCTCATGGACACCCAGGGATAGAAGTTACTTATTGTACTTATTTTAGTTAGTCATTTATCTACTATTCTACAACCAATCTATTCTAACTCCCTATCTTTCTTGTTCATTGTGGTTATAGGTAGGGTTGGCAACTAGCTGTGATGGTTCAGGACTTGCTCTAGTCTTGCTAACTAGTCTTCATCTTCTCTAAACCTCCCCCCATTTTCCCTTATTACCTCTCAATATGATCGACATTGGTCAACCATTATAATTGTGGCTTGATTTCATCATTTATTTCCTTTGTGGAACTTACTCACATCACTTCACTTTGAGATCACCTTTTTGTAGTCATTAGTCTTGCATCCTTAACCCTCATTATGGTGTACCTCTTAGTGGTGGTTCACATTGATGGTAATAGTTAGGGTAACCTAGGACTAGCATCTACAGCTTGGGTTATCAATGATCAATGGGATCATGAGCTTTTTATGACTATTTTCTTCCTTACCAATGAGATGAATAATGCCACCAAGTATCATACAATCATTGGTGCCTTGATCAATGCTCATGAGTTAGGCACATGCTATGTGCAGTTATTATCTAACTCAATCTTAGTTGTATCTCAACTCACTGGTGTCTAGGCCATCCTTAGCTCTAGGTTTCTCCCCCTCTTTAAGTGGTGCATGATTTATTCTCTTTCTTTGAGGATGTCTAGTTCACCCATATACCTCATAAGGAGAACACTAAGGTTGATGCCCTAGCGAATGTCATTTTAGATAGTATGATGTGATTTTATGTCACTTATGTCCCTTCTATATAATATCTAGAGTAGGAGCTAGAGCTAGAACTGGAGTTGGATTTTTAATTATGCAACATTTGCACTCTCACCCATAGATCAAATCATTAACTTATTCTACCACCATCCTTATCTGGTAAGTGCAAGTAATGTTTACTTGTATCTTTATAGTTCTTCCTTTTCTTTGCTTTGGTGTGTCTTCTAAGTATTGCACAACACTCCTTGTTCATTCGAACACTGATTGCTTATACCTTGGGGTCATATGTAATCATACTTCTTGTGACCCTACTCCTCCTTATGATTATATATCATCTTACGTGTAGACTACCAACCTATACATCCTACTTTAAGACATTATCCATATACTTGGACCTCTCCTACATCATATTCCCACCCTTCACACATCCCTAGTTCATATTGGGCCTTTTGCATGCAAGACAAACCTTTCTAAAGACCTCCCGAGGCCTCTTGGGAGCCTCTTGACCAACCCAAGTCAAATTTTAACCCAGGCCATGGATTTTTTAAAGGAAACCCATGGCCTAGGCCACATTTTTCCTTCACCAAATCCATGGCCTAGGCTGTGGCATGGGTAGAACGTTGTAAAAACCCTAAATTTGAAGCCAAATAGCTAAAAATGATTACTTTTAAGTCATTTGGAAAATTTGAGAGGGGATATATGTCTCTTTCTCATTAATTTGAGTGTTTCTCTCTTCTTGTTACATCCTCTAATTATTATTCTTCCCTCTCTTAACTCTCATGCCTTCTTAAATCTCTCTTGGTTCATTCTTGGCACTCTTGAGCTTGATTAGGGATAAAGAATCACACATGTTGCTACATTGTTGCTTGGAGACTCCATTGCTCCTCTTAATTATTCTTGATTCCTTATGGCTTGATCCTAAGCTTCTACATTTGGCATTTCACCTAGTTTTTTCACTTGGTTGGAGCTCTTATACATACAAGTTCTCATTTCACCTCCTCCTTTGCTCTTGGCTCTTGGTTTGGGACTTCAACTTACACTTAGCTTGGTCTTCCTTCTACATTATTTCCTAGATTGGATTCCTGGTTGGTAAAAAATCTACACTTCATCTTTGAGCTTAATCTGAGGGTAATTTGATATACAAATTGAAACTCCTTTATTTGTGTAGTGTATATCCTAGGGTTTGAACTGTTTAGTGAAATAGGTATTTTGTATGTTGCTCTAGAGTAGTTTCTAAAGTTCATCACATATGTATATGTTTAAAGAAGATATTCATTACTTGAAATATTCTTTTGTAACATTTTATTACTCTATTTGGATTCCCTTCCTCATTGCATAAATAGAGATATATATGTTCAAAACACACTAGAAAACTTATTCAAACATATTCTCCCTCTCTTGCTAAAACTAGAACATTGCATGATTAGACAATAATAGTGTTTCTTTGAAAGGATAGATCAAACATAAAGAATAGGCATGTTCTTGAACTCTTGCCTAAAAACATCTTTGTTGCAATACCATGATCTTCAATTATCTTCTACAAAACCTCTTACGACTCATGTAAAGTGCCACTAATTATTCAATATTTTTTATGTTATTTGTAAGAATGAAATATAGAAAAATAAGGTCACCATGTTTCCAAATATTGATATTTTTTTATTTTAGGGGATTTATTATCTTATGTAGATTCAAATTCCTTCAAAATTATTGAAAGATACCCCTTCTCCGATTGAGGTTATCCCATGATTAATCGATATGACTACACAATCACATGAGGTAACCTCACAATCATTCGAGTATTTCCCATCACCAATCAAAGTAACACCATTACTATTACTTGTTTTCTATGCGGCCTCTTATAACTCACATAGGTGTTAGATCTATAATTTTTTATTTTTAACTTGTGATAATAACATCTATAAAATTACATTGTCATGTGACAAGCATTAATATGTTTGATTTTTTTTAGGGTTATTATTTTATGTGGATGAGAGTTTTTCTATAAATAATGGATCATACCCCTCAATCAATAAATGATATCTAATGACTAATCAAGGAATTCAATCATTTCACACCACCTCTTAGGGAGATACTATGATAGTTAAATATCATCTATGTAGTATTTTATGACTCACATAAAAACACTTGATTTGGAATATTTACATTATTATTTGTGTGAACAATATATAATGAATTAGTTTGCATATGTTATGCATTCATATGTTTATTTTTTGTTGGGATTATTATATTTCATAGATGGACATTCATCCACATATAATATAAGATGCCCCTTAACAAATCAAGGCAATCCAAAAATTAAATGAGGTGACCACATGATCACTTGAGGTAATCCCATGATCATTTGATTATTTCTACCAATATTCCTAGAAAACACAATGATCATTGATTATCATTTATGTAACCTCTTACAACTCATATGAGCATGCTAGCTCAAAATATTTTCTCTATAAATTTTGAGATCAACATGTAAAAAATGAGTTCACCATGTTGTATACATTTACATGTTTTTTTTTAGGTTATTTTATAATGTGAATATGTGTTCGCATACAAGCAGTGAAGGATACCCTTAGATTAATCTAGGATATCTCATGATCAATAGATTTGAACACATGATCACACAAGGTATTCCTAATATATCATTTTATTATTTCCTACTGCATTTAGGGTAACACTATGATCATCAATTTTCATCTATGCAACCTCTTACACCTCATGATAAGGCACTAGATATAAAAACATTTGCTTGGTTACTTTTAAGAATAACATCTACACAATTAGGTTGTAATTTTAAAGATATTAATATGTTTATTTTTTATGAGTTATTCCCTTATGTAGATAATCATTCATATACATGCAATGGATGATACCCCTTGATAGATATAGTAAATCTCACAATCCTTCAAGGTTATCCCACCATCAATCAAGGATTCATTAAGAACCATTCAAATAGTTATGAGCCTATCATAATCTCAATTTTTTTTAATGGAATGGGAATTATTGTTAATTATATTGATCGAGATTATGATTATTATTTTTATTAAGAATGAACATCATTATTATTTTTCATTTTAAATTGATTTTTATGTTTAAAAACAAGTGTATTTTCATATTTATTATGGTTACCAAACTATTTATTATTACAACAAATTAAAAATAGAGATTAAATTTAAGTTTCTAAAGTAGGGATATTAAGTTGAGAATCAATATTTATAATAATTATTGAAAATGTCCTTACAATCCTCTTTTTAAAATAGTGTGTATTAAAACTTTATTATTATTTTTATAAGGTCAAAATAGGGGTACATATAAGATAATATAAAAAAATATATATTTAAAAAAACTTGGTATAATTAGGAAATTTCCATAACTAAAAAATTACAACTTATACTAAAAAAGTACCAGGAGATAGAGAAATAGGAAAGTAAAATTGTAGCCAACCCAACAAATTATTTATTATCATCCGTTGGAATGTGAAACCATCACTATAGGTTCATTATCCCTTTATTTATATTTAAAAACTAGAGCACTAAGTGTCTTTTCCAAGTGGGAGCAAAGGAAAATGTATTAGAGCAGGTTAGTGTATAATATTTCAACCATAAGTTGAGATAGGATTATAGGATCAGTGTTGGTGAAGGTTTAGTGTGAAATATCCACCTAGTTTACGGATCAAATTGGTAGTAGAGCAGTTTCTTTTCCATAGTGTACTTTTTTGGTGACCATTGTCCAAATATATGCCCATTACAAGAGCATAAAGTGCTAATATAAAGGTGATTTGGTTTCTTTGTAACAATAAATATCCATAATAAAGTAAAATAGAGAGTGGTAAATATGGATTATGAATATGAGAGAATACCTAATGATGGTGAATAAATATTCCATAAATTGGAAGAGGATGTTGCAAACATCTCTCAATCCATGAAGGAGCTATTATAAATATTGTTATGGAAAAATTGGGAGTTTCTATGGATACTTACAAAGCAAGTGAGGAGTTTATTCAAAAACTACATAATGAGACCTAAAGACCCCTAATATTTTTATCTTATAAATATTAAATATCTTATTTTTCAAATAACTGAAGTGACATAATGTGGAACATATTAACATCAACCTTGGCATGCAAGTTTTTTTTGCCACAATAGTGACACATTGGTACAACTAGACAAATATAACTATAAGGGGTTATAGTTTTAACCCTTAAAAGATTAAATGTTAGGACCATGATTAACATGAAATTTTTTACTATCACAAGAATGACACATCGGTACCATTGGAAAATTACATTTGTAAGGACTTATATTCATAACACTTATGGTCATTACAATTATGACTGTAAGGGTTATGGTTGTAACCCCTCTTTCACTTTAGTCTAACTATATATGTCTAGAGGGACCCATGAAAGTATACTTATATAATAAACATCAAAGTATAAGTTTACATTTATGTATGGGAATTTACTATTCTTATACTTTAATTTCATTTTATATGAATACTTTTAGATGTTTTATAGTGATTTAAGACCTCTACACTAGTAGATTATCATGCTTTTGTGTATATATTATGTGACAAATTCATCTAAAATTAACACTATAAAATGGAAAAATAATCCTAACGCAAGATCTTCATTGATGTAATTTATGTCATATAAGTTGATGCAATTTCGTAAATAGTGTTAGTAGGTTTAACAATGGTTTTTGGAGGTTTTTTAACTTGGTGCACTCTACATCAACTATTTTTGCATCCATATCAATATTATTGTGTGCACACAATTTTTTTAATTTGTTATGGGTGAGAATAATTTGTGTCAAGTTTTGTGTTAGCTTTCCTCAATTAAAATGTTTTGTGTTGGGAATTCAATTTTTCATAAGTTAATGTAATTACATCACAATTTATTTATTTATTTCTTAAAATATTGTAGACATATTTAAATACATAAATTTTAATGTATTTAAATTACATATATCAAATTAAAATTAATAATTTTAATAATTAATAAAAAAAACACTGAAATTGATTATTTTTATGAATGCCTAATATTTAAAATTTAAATCTATATAAAAAGGTAACATATTAAAAATTAGTTTAGGAAAAATAAAATATTTGTTTAAATTAATAAAAATAATTGTCAAACTCTCATCAACCACATAAATATTAAATAGGTTTTATTATATTTAAAATATGCATAAAAATGATCACATAATAATTATTATCAAACAATAGTTTATAAAATATCTCAAGGGAATATAACCTCTCTCTCTCTCTCTCTCTCTCTC